>JAOXOE010000720.1:12281282-12349792 GCA_028565055.1 Phoeniculus purpureus
TAACCACACAGGTCTTCTGGCTCCCTTCCTTGACTTCCTACCTGTAGGGATGCTCTGATCTTGGGCTTCAAAGAAGTGGTCTTTGAATGTTAACTAGCTATCTTGGGCTCCTTTACCTGCCAGTACCTTGTCCCATGGGATTTCCCCTAGCAATTGCTTGAAAAGGCCAACATTGGCCCTACTGAAGTCCAGGGTTGTGATTCTGCTGGGTATTCTGTTCCTGCCACATGAGACCGTGAACTCCACTATCTCATGGTCACTGCAACTGAGGCTGCCAAGGTTCTGGTTGTAGTGCTACCTTGTGAACAAAGTGGGAGAGTAAAGTGGAGAGTGGGGAAAGGGATCTTGCAGTTTTTGTGGATAACAAACTGAAAATGGATCAGCAATAGGCTTTTGTTGTCAAGAAGGTCAGTGGGGTGTTGGGATGGGTCGAGAGGATTGTGTCTAGCTGATCAAGGCAAGTTGTTCTACCCCTTTATTCTGCTTCAGTGAGGCTACACCTGAAATACTGTGTCCAGTTCTGGTCTCCCCAATTCAAGAGGGACAGAGAATTGAGAAAGTTCAATGCAGAGCTATGAGGATGACTGGGGGTCTGGAACAACTGCCTTATGAACAGAGATTGAGAGAATCGGGACTTTTTAGTTTGGACAAAAGAAGGCTCTGAGGGAATTTAATCATTGTCTATAGATCTGTGAGGGCTGGGTGTCAAGAAGAAAGGAATCCTCTCTTTTCAACGGCATCAGACAGGACAAGGGGTAATGGATGCCAGCTTGAACACAGGGATTTTCACTTCTATGTGAAGGAAAACTTCTTCACAGTCAGGGTTATTAAATATTGGAAGGGGTTGCCCAGGGAGGTTGTGGAGTCCCCTTGTCTGGAGATGTTTCAGACCCCTCTGGATGTGGTTTTGTGTAGTTGATTTAGGTTTGTTAGGTGGTTCTGCTTGTCAGTAATCTATATCCTGCTTGAGCAGGAGTGTTGGACCTGGTGGCCTTTGAAGACCCCTTCCGACCCTAATAAACTGTGTAAACTGTGTGAGGTGCTTGTTGGTGACTTGTAAACACATATTTAGACTTGAAATTAAATATCTGTAATGAAAAAGAATCTTATTTTACTAGATATGCCATTATTTTGCTGGATAACTAGATATAGTTATTAGTCTTTTTTCATTCTTAAATCTTGAATGAGGCTGAACAGAAGGGAAAAATAAAAGTACAAATGATATGTCAAAATACGAGCAGTGTCATTCAGGTTAGGAGTAGGCAAAATTCCTATTGTCAGAACATCAGAAAAATAGTGAATTTTTTTGCTTGTTGAAGTCTGAACTATGTAAAGCTGCACTGGCAGGATTTCTTTTGCTAGGCTGTGGTTATCTGTTCATACTTCAGTTTTATTGAGTGCAGTTTGATTTCTTTGTTTTAAAATAATTAACTTGCAATAATGGGGACCTGGTTTTTTTTTTTTTATAACAAACTGTGAGAGACGAACATATCAGGAACCTCACAACAAGATGATACTGCTGGTTCTTTCTGCGCAGGGAATATAATATCAAGATCACAGGGCAGATAAATCGCTGAATGGCTTTTCTTCGAAACTCTAAGCACAACATGTAAGAAACCTACCTCTGGAAAAAATAAACCCACTGGGTGAACAAACACATTTGCTTCCCTTGTAACGGACAGGCTCACTGAATAAGCTACTGCTTTCACTCTTGCATTTACCTGTCCAATTTTGAACAGAGCGTGAGTAGCTGCACAACCCCAATGACCATCAGAGCTCCCTGAAAGTTCTTGCACTAGCTCCTCTTTGTGGATGGTTGAGGCCACAGCAGGTTTTCCCTTTGAAGTCCAAACTGGTTTGTATGACAGTTTCAACTATGGATGACTCCAAGCATCACTAAAAAATATGTACAGTATATATCAGTAGCTTCTGTGGTGTTTAGTTTGCTGGTTCTCTAGATACGTCACTCATCTAAACACCATGAGTTTCTCTGACACTGAGGTGTCACAGATTTAAAAAGTGCCATCTTCAAGATGCGAAGAGTGACAGAGACCATGATATTGGCTGCCCATAGACTTTGAATAGAGCCTGATAACTGAAAATCTATCTCTTTTGGCTAGAGTTTCTTTTATTTAAAAATCTGAAAGGAGCATTAGCTCTATAGATGCTTAGATGATGAAATCCCGCTGCGACAAATGACTGACTAAGAGGGGAAAAGAAGGGGTGTGCTTATAACAGAAGATCTTCAAGGTGCAGATTACTAAGTGCAGGTGCAACTCCTGCCAGCACAGAGGCCTTTGGAGGTCACTAAAGTTCAGCTATAATAGAACATACAAAATTTGCAAATCCTAGATTGGAGACATAACATGTATTTTGTAGATGATGTCGCTTCAGGACAGGAGAATGAGCATTTGTGGGGCCAAAAGGTGAGAAAATCTGAAAGTTTCTCACTGGTTTTCAATCCTTTCTTAGGGCCAAGGACTACAAAAGGTAGAATTAAGTCTCTATTGATTAATCCATAAGTCTCTATTGATGAATCCCAACATATCATCTTGTTCTTGCAAACGTCCTGAACAGGGGTTTGCTGCCCAGGGAAGATGAACTCCTCCTTGTTGTAGAAGTACTAAGGATGTATCGCAGTGAGTGCTCACAAAAACTTTGTGAGTTTTCTAAATTTACATCAAGTTATCAGTACTTTCAAAACACTCAGTGCTTCTGGGAACAAAGAGGAAAATGTCTGGAATGAATCAGTTGACAAGCAGCATGACTCAAGTAGAGTCAGTATGGAAAAGTAAATGGAATCCTCCAGTCACTATAGGAATAATTGCTTATCTGTGTTGGAGCTGCAGCTCAGAGTACTTGGGACTCTGCAAGTGTAACCCCAGAGATTCTTCAGAAGAGATAATTTTGTGCACTTTGATATGAAAATCGATCACTCTTCTTTCTCTCTCAAAATACAACAACTCTGCTTTTAGTTGAGAGCAGTATCAAATGCGTGCTTACGTGCTTGGGACTGTAAAAACGCCTAACCCTATGCTTCTGGAGATTCACCAACCACAAACGCATCCAAATGCTCTGTTAACGCCTTGGTACAGGAGAGAATTAGCTGGTGCCACAAGTTAGGTTTGCGCACCAGTCATCTTCCCAAAGCAAAACAAAGAAAAGAACCCCTTTAGATTAATGTTTAATAACCCAAAAGGAAAATAAAATCTAGCAATAAAACTGTGGTTTGGGTCCAGGTTCTTAATACATTTTTTTTAACCCAAAGCTATTGTCAAATACAAATACGGTTATTCTGAGTGTTCTGCTAGTGTAGTTCACCTTTCCCAGTGCTGTTACTGTGGGATAATTCCTCCGGCATCAATGGGATATTACTTTTGATTCCCCAAGTGCCAATCAGACAACAGGGTCATCCTTCACATTTTATTTTCACTTCCTTTCTCACGGCTTTCTATATTTAGAGTGCGTGTAGCAGAAGCTATTTAAAATAGCTCTATTGTAGGATATTTTATCTCAGTACCATCACTGAGAAAATCCTTTCTCTCCAAATTCTGGCTAGCAGTACCCATCCATTGTACTGCAGTTTTTGATTACAGTTCCATGAATTAATGGGGGTGTGTGTGTAGGGGGTGTCTCAGCTTTTACAATAGGTGTAATTGTGCTCTTTTAGCTTCTGAGAAGCATTACAAAGCATTTCTCTATTGAGTTATGTTACAATCCCATAGTCCTCAGTGGGTACTACTGAGTTATACGAAACACGAAGGTCAGAAGAGATAAAACCTGTTAGGCTACATGAGTAACTAGTTTTTAGTCTTCTGTTAATGCATGCAGTAAATCAATTAAAAGGTAATATGAGGAGGCAGAATGTGAACGCTGTTGGTATGTTTGACTGAATTATACTTTATAGTTCCTGGAACACATAAACACAGATAAATAGTCAGAAAACTCCTGAAGAAATGTCCCTTTGAAAGAGACCTGGAGATGGATAAGTTGTTGAATTAAGCTTGTACAAAGGGAGTCGCATCAATCCAATTCTCCTCTGCTGCTCTTTTGGCCTTGAGCATCTGCCAGTGCTTCACTTACTATACATCCATATAACTTCTTGCCCATTTGTTTTCAGGTTTTACATGTTAAGCAAAGTGCAAAAATTGAAATCTTAAAATACAGCTGAAGCGTCCCAAAGAGACTAGGGACAGCCATTGCATCTGTTTTCATTTGTAAGTGTTGGATGCTACCTGTATATTATGTAGACATAAACATTCCAGAGGCTCAAAATCTAAAGCAGAAATGAATTCATTCGATCATGTGGTTACTACTGTGGAATTAAAGGAGTTTACTTTGCAACAGAAACACTAGCCTTTTCTTTATATACATCGTGTGCTTTTTGACCTGCCTATGAACGTTCCCTAAGTGATTGATTATTCCTTGTTGGAAGATTACTGAATTCTTTGTCAGTGATCAGATTTCTGCCTCTTATGCGTACAATTCAGTTTGCTGATTACTTTTTACAGTTTGCTTTTGACATCTTAAATTTGATCTGGTTTGTGTCACAGATTTATTGCATTTATTTCATTTTTTTTTAAGACAAACTCCATTTCCTTGCGAGGAAATCCGTAAGGCATCAGTCTCCCTGCAGAACAAGTATAAGTTGACTTTTTCAAAACCGTATATAAATCACTTTTAAGGGAAGGCATTGCTCACTCAGAAAAGCGATTTGTAAACACTCTGAGTGTGTGTCATATTATACTGCCATCTTTAAATAGATACCTCCATCTAAAATATGAAGGCTGCCTTGTAGGTAGATGGTACCTTGGTGCAGTATTTATGAATGTTGACTGTTATTTTTTGACAAACGACAGATACCTGCAGACTGTATTGCCTGACACTGCTCATTTAATGAGTTTTAGAACACTGGAATCACTATTTTAAAGTAGAACTTCCCTACACTCTCCTGGATGAGATGTTATTTTGAACATAAGAACTGAATATACTTGCTGCCTTAATTTTTGTTTGTAGTCCTTACACCAAGATGTTGCTTTGCGAGAAGCCTGAGCGCACAATTAGATGGCAACATCCACACTACTACAGATGAAATGTGTGGTAGTGCTGGTAGGAGAGGAGAATTACTCTTTGAAATGGGTAATAATTCCACTGACAGTCGTTGAACGCTTCAGTTTTAAGGAAGCACAGCAGAAAAGAGGCCCTAGGATCTGGCCTTTGCTTCTGCAGGGAAGAGAAGGGGAAGTAAATTTTATTCCAAATGTATTTCAACTTAATAAACATCTGTCATGTATATTTAAAACTGCCATTGCAGGATTGTAATTATATCATCTGAAAATAAGTCCTTCTCAAAAGAGAATTGAAGTGACAGGCTGAAGAAAATGAAACATGACGTTGCTCGTTCTCCTTTCATCCTAGAGCTAAAATTTAAATTAATTTTCTTCTTCTTGTCAGAAAGTATTTTAATTGGGAATTATTCCTGATTGCAGTTTTCAGAGAGGAAAGGGACTCTTCCCGTTGTGTGTGTACAGAAGTTGCTCAGTGTCTCCATAATATTTTACCAAATTAATCATTTACAGATATTTTAAATAGTTGACAGCTGTGTCTGGTAACTCTAAAGAAGTTAAACAATTCAAAAACACGAGACATATGCAAAGATTTTCACTTCTTTTCGGTGTTCACCATACGTTTGCACGCAGCCATGTTGTCTTTGTTGCTATGGTTACCTTCTTGTTGGGAGAAATTAATATTTGATGTTGGCAGTAACTGGAGTGTAAAAATTAGAAATGCTGCTCCAGTTCGATTTAGGTTTATCACAGGTTTTTTACAGATGAGTTTCCTTTAAAGGTGTTGAAGAAAAGTTATGGAGCCATATTCTTAAGGGATGTACGGGACCATAGCTGTAAGCTCATTCACACTCATTCCACAGTCCTCTGATGAACTAAAAGATTCTAATTGAATTTTCTTCTAGTATACTTCCATTTTCAGCTCTCACATCTCCTATAGTAGAGTTTCTCATACTAATATCTTAATCTACATATCACAGAAGCTAAAGGCAGTTATGGCAAGGGGCAATAGGTGTAAATTGGAACATAGGAGGTTCCACATAACTATGAGAAGAAACTTCTTCACTGTGAGGGTGACAGACCACTGGAACAGGCTGCCCAGGAGAGTTGTGGAGTCTCCTTCTCTGCAGAATTTTAAAACCCACCTGGACGTGTTCCTGTGTGACTTGGTCTAGGTGATCCTGCTGTGGCCAGGGGATTGGACTGCATGATCTTTTAAGGTCCCTTCCAATCCCTAATGTTCTGTGACTCTGTGATGCCATGGCTAACACAAACGGAGGCTTTCTATGCTGAGAGTGACCCAGCCTGCAAGAGATCCAATGTAGCTATTTGGAGTAATAAGTCATTTCTGAATGATTTCTGCTTTGACGTGGAGCTTTCTTGATACCTGATTCAGCCGTCACCAGATAGTGAAACACCAGAAGGTACCGGAACGGTGCTCTAAATAGCAGTTCAGTTATCACGGAGAAATGTCTGTACAGTAATAAAAAGAATGTGTGGGTCTATTAGAAAAATTGCAATATTGAAGCAGTTTGCAATCTGGAGTTTATCTTAGCATTGGCACTTTTACTGCCTGTGTGGAAGTCTGTGTTACAAAGAGTGACTTAAGGGAAAAGAACGTGCCCTGAGACATGTTTTCATGCAATGCTGTCTCACCCATGAGAAGCGACAGAAATCCTGTTGGCCACATTATCTTTCATTACTCTAATTTCTGTTGTCTTAGAAATTTCTGAATTGCCTCTGTACTTTCATTAACATATCCTTGCTAAAGTAGAAAACTTAAAGAGGCAAACTGAAGTGAGGTCACTGTTTCCCTCAAGGATTTCTGCCTTTTGAATGAACCATGAGTGATAGATGGTAAGAGGTGAGATTAAAGAGAGGTTCTTCAAGGGAATTTTTCAAAAGTGTACCTCTAATGTCTGGAAGTCCAGAGATCTCCAATAATATAATGACATATTTGAGAATACAAGAGAAGACTGATTAAATCTGTGCTGATGGTCCTAAAGGTGTGATTTAGGCTTTCTCAAGGTAACCGGAAAGTTGTCTCCATTGATTCTTGCAGCAGACTGCAGCAGGTCCGAGGCATCAGTGCAGCTGAGCAGGGGAGTTATAGATAGCAGGGCTTTTTGCTGGACTCGACTTCTCTCCATAGCCTAATTATAACAGTAAGGCATCATGTTCCTGCCTTAAAGGAAAAATAATCACTAGGTTCCGTACACTGTTATTGTTCCACTTTCAAAGGTAGCACTTTCAGATAACAATACGTAAAAGCATTGCTTTCAGAAATGTGGCTGAAGAAATGGATTTACGAGGTTCAGAGGAGCAAGCAGTGTGATTAGTTAGAAAATTCCAACTCTTCAAAATAATTGTCTTTTCAAGACTTTTTTCCTTTGAGAAATGAAAGGGCGTAAGTCCAATCAGAATGTTTTAGAAACTGTTATGAGTCTGCTTGGTTTTGGTTGCAGCAAGAACTAATGGTGAGGCAGGGTGTGCTGATCTGTCAGGTCCCTGTTGCCAAAGGGTAACGTGACTTCCCAAAGGCTTCTGATGCATTTTTGTGCTTCAAGAGCAATGTTCTCCCATCTTTCAGGCTGCATCTCTCTAGTCCAGCTGACCTAGTAGGAGGCTATCCAGCAAGAGACGTTTGAATTGACTCACAGAAATGCCTGTTGCCTCCCAAAACTGTCATTGGGATAGAGCCATGTGGCTGAGCAGAGGGACAGGAAGGCAAAGTCCTTGTTTTTCAGTAGTGGTGAGCCATTCCCTTGCTCAGCTGCTTTGGTAAACCCTTCCTTATGTGACACTAAGTTGTGGACTTATGTATGTAGTTTTATTGTTATTAATTGTTCCTTTTTTCAAACACCGGGAAGCTTGTTTAGAAATCAAATATAGGGATTCTATTTAATAATTCTGCACCAAAATTTTCAAGCCCCCTAGGAAACCAAACCAACAAAAATCCTGAACAAAGCTTCAAGAATTACGTTCTGTTTCACCCAGCAGCAGAATGGCAGATAAGGTTTGCAAAACACTTTTACCTCTCTGGGTAGCTGCTGTAATGTATCTCAGATCATACTGGTATTCTGAATTCACCATACACAGCTCTGGCTCTGTAAAGTGCATTGATTTCCTCCTGAGTAGAAAATGACACAGCTGAAGGCACTTTCCACCTTGTAAAAAATGCCCTCAGCTCTGTGTCATCAGTGACAATATGGCCCTTCTTCCCCAGAGACTTGTTTCTTGCATAATAGAAAATTCCAGTAGGAACAGCTCAAGCCTTCAGTGGATTTTCCATCTTGCCTAATTTGTTAAGGAGAGAATGAGTTCTTCCTAAGAACTGTCTTTGACGAACAGGAATTCTTTTAAAATTCTGTTCTTTGGGGATCCTGGATATAGGGAGGACTTCAGATTTATTGGCAAGCGGTGATCCTTGGGCTAGCACTTGTGAACTGCTTAAGTGCATGCAGATTTATATGTGTAAAGCTGTGCATCGCATTGAGAGTTCCTTGGAAGTTGTTTTATAACAAGCTTGTCTGTAACTGGATGCTGGGATGCAGAATTTCCTATGATTGTGTTGTGGCTCTCATAGCTTAGCATGAAAGGCCAGTCACATCGCATGGAAAGGGGTTGGTACAATTAAATGAAGCTTTTACTAAAGGAGCTACAGAAGTGAAGGCTTGTAATTTGACTTGAGAAAGGAATTAATAGTTAAAAAACAAAGCCAAGGTTTACATTGTGTAAACTAGCAGAATTTCTTTTTATCTGTAAAGTAGGTCTTGTCTCCTTCCAGGTGGAAGGAACCAAATAAAGAATCTTGACTTTAGAAAGTTTTAATAGAAACATTGCTTTTTTAAGCATTTCCACCGGCATCAGTGCATCAGATTGTTATTTTTTTCCATGTAGTTCATGTATCATATTTAACTTTTCAAGCTCCGTATGAGGCAAAGAAGACTTGATTACACAATTTGACATGTCAGTGTTGTTTGGGGAGGCAAAGGGGTTTGGTAATATGATCTTAGTGACTTGGAAGCTACTCCTACTTGAAGAGATGAGATTTAAATTAAATGGAGGTTATTCATTTTCAGTAGATACAGCAAGACGTCGTCGTCTTTTTTTCATCCCTGAGATGATAGAAAGAAGTAGGTAATTTTTGTTTCATGAAGATGGAAGGCAGCAAACTGACACAGATTTTGGAATATAAATTAAGAATTTAGATGACTTTTTGAGGAAATGGATAAGCAGAAGATGCTTTGTGCTTTAGTTGGAGCAAAGCCCATCTTTTCCAATCCTATGCAGGGAAGATAAATTATGTAGTGTAATTCAGACTATTACTGATAAGCGTAATGGATCAAACAGAATATCCTAAGTTTCACTAAATAGTAGTAAGAAAGGTAACTTTCTCAACACTCTCCTACTTTCTGTACAGCCTATGTCAGAAAATAATAGATGGTATCTTTAAAACAAAGTGGACAATGCACTGTGGAAAGCATACTAGAATATTTTATGTAATTTTAAACATTTTAAACTTGGTTATAAATATTGGAATAAACTGAAAAAGCGTGTTATAGCATTCCACATATAAATATATTTCATATTCATATATGGGCATAATGGTAACCACTCCAAGATATGGTTGCTGATTTAAGATTTGTAAGGAAAAAGGAATCTGTTGCAAATAGAAGGCAGGAGGTAAGAAATGAATAGTTGCTCTTGCAGGAATTCCAGGAGAAAGTAAATTGAGTAAAGAAGGCAATGAGTAGTAAATAAAAGTTGTTCAAGACTTTGGGAAGGTTCGAGGCTTTTGGGCAGGATGTGCTCCTTTATACCTTTGAGGGCAAGAGCAGTTCAGATCTTAGGTGTGTTGTATAGCCCATCACAAATTCCTGGTTCTGTCTAGTGATTTATGATGCTAATTAAAAACATGAGATGATATGAGCCTCACAGACACGAGAAGGAACTTCTTCATGGTGAGGGTGACGGAGCACTGGAAGTGGCTGCCCAGGGGGTTTGTGGAGTCCCCTTCTCTGTAGACATTTAAAATCCACCTGGTTATGTTCTGTGCAGCTTGGTCTAGATGATCCTACTGTGACATGGTGATTGGACTAGATGATCTTTCAAGGTCCCTTCTGATCCCTAAAGTTTCGTGATTCTATGGCATGAGAGCTCGAGCTCTCATCATCTACTGTAAAGAAAGAGCATGGGAAAAGATGGGAATAAAAAGACTTCAGGACAAATTGTGCTTTGCATGACTATTTCTGGTCTCTAGAAAACAACACTGGGGCTTTTTTACTCCTGTGCAAACATCTGGAGAGGCACAATTATGTGAATTCAAAATCTCAGTCACATGAGCTTATTTCCAGCTGAAAATAATTCTAGGATTCATTTTAGCTTTTGGCTCAGTGTACATCATAAAATCTTTGTGCTTCTCAGAGTTTATTTCTGTGGTACATGGATTATATTATCTAATAGCAGTCTCTGTCACAGCAGAAAAGAATAACATCATCCTTACCAGATAAAAGTCAATGCTTCATCTCCAAAGAGCCTCAACTAGTCGCATAATTCATGGCTTAGTGTTTTGTCTACTTGTAAAAGATTCATATATGCTTCTCCTGCTACTGTCTACATCCATCTGGGTCTTAAGTAACATGAATTCAGACGAGCATGTCTAGTTGCTGTTTCTGTTCCATTTGTTGTTGTTGAATACTCTTCTTGAGTTGCTAAGGCTAGCAAATGCAGAACCATCCATTTCTGCATTCCCAAAATTCTACAGTAACTTTCATTGACCAAGAAAAGCACAACTAAGATTTATCTCTTTGTTCAGCCCTTTTCTGCAGTAGGGAAAACCTCAAATGACCTGTCTACGCATCTCCCTTTTCCTGGGTAATCCATCTCCGGAAACAATCTTTCATATGTATAATTGTCTCCTTGGGAGGACCAGAGACTCCTGTGGTGGAAGCACACTGATTTATTCCTCTGCTTATCCTTGTGAGTTTGGCAACAGAATATTGTGGTAGCTGGTACATTAGAAATTTATGTCTTGAAATAATAACTGGATGGATGATGACAGACAAAAAAAGGCTTTGAACTATCTATCTTAAAGATGTTTTCTCATCTACTTCAATTTATTTTCCTTTGTCTTCTAAAGTTTTAGTTTGAAAGATAATTGCTTTTCAGTGGCTCTCACCTTTTGAAGAATTTCTCTTCTTCAACAAACAAATATTTAATAATATAATATATTTTTAAAGTTTTCAGTGAAGTCAAAGAAAAAATATAAAGAAACCAAGATGAGTTAAAAATGTGTTATTACAAAAATAAAATATAGATCAACTCGCCACTCTGGACTATATTGTAGAAAAACTATGGGGAGAAGAATCAGAAGAGGAGCAGAGATAGGGAAATATGTAGGAGACAGTGAAGCACAAAACACAATCAGTTGAATTAGAATTTTGGCTGGTTCACTTGTGTGTATTTTGTTTCTAAGGAACGGAATGAAACTAGATACGGAAAATATCCAAGAACATTTGTCATTCAGAGGTTAAACCATGCAGTTACCTTCCGAATGGGTGGCCGCTGAGAACTCCGAAGTAGAACAGAAAAGGAACCAACAACCTCTCTCTGTGTCCTTTAACAAGTAAAAATCCATCCACGAAGAGCATACCAGACATAAAGATTAACTTTCAGAATTCGAACCTTTCACTTCCCATCTTTAGAGGTGTTTCTTAGGTATGCATGTTGAAGGAAATAATTTTTACAGTGTGGAACTGAAAATACTTAGCTTTGAATCTTCATGTGTAACCTCATGTTTAAGATTTCAAAAACCAGAAGAGGTAATAAGAATATAAATTTTAAAAGAGCTATTAAAATAAGTCCTTTAGGGAATGTACAGTATAAATAAATCAGTAGATAGCGGTGTTCTCAGATATGTGGGGAATATCAGTGGATGTACTGAAAAAGTAAGCAGGTGAAAAGCATCTGTGCTATTTCTGAAGAACCCTGATGAGTTTAGTGAAGAACAGTTCATTTCTGAATATCCAGATGTTCATATAATAAGGCGCTATTTAAAGTTAGCACAAACTTCCAACTGACTTCTGAAGTCTTTTAAAAGATATAAATTGAGTGCTTCAGAAAAAACGCAATCAACACATAAAAACGTGGCAGAAGAACAGAAACAAGAAGGGGTTTAAAATGTTATTTTATCCATATTGTTTTAGATTTTGTGAGTCATCCAAGCTTCTTTTCTACTATAGAAAATTGCTTCAGAGATTGCTTCAGGCAGTTAGCGCAAAAATCATGTTTCCGCATTTGCTCATAGACTTAGTACGCTTGTTCACATCTGCTCACTGTAAATGGACACTAACAAATACTTTGGTTTTAGTCATGGACTTTGAACTTAATCAAGGGACAAGGTTTTCTGAAATCTTGGCTTTTTTTTTACTATAAATATGTGTATTAAGGAATCTTTTCCATCCTTCCTTTTGTTACCAGCAAACAAGCTTCCAGTGAAAAAAGTGATAGTGTTATCACTGGAAAGTAAAAATCTGGTAGGGCCGGTGCCTGGAACCAGTATTTGCCCAAATCAGAGAAACAAGACCAGTAGATAAATAATAATTCAGGCTTTTGAAAATGAATAGGACATAATAAGGGGTTCAGAGGAAACAGAAAGCTTTTCTTTGCTGACCCTGTTGATGGAGAGATAATTGCTGAATGTTGAGCGGTTTCTTTATCTGCAAAGAGGTTCCAGTTCAGAGGCATCCTGCAAAGATTTGCTCTGACATTCACCAGTTAAGTTCTGAGAGAAGATGGCTTGGTTGGAAATCTGTGATGGTTTGGTTAATTTTTATGTACTTGTTTTGTTTATTAGCATTAAATATTCCTTTGGTTAGGGTTGTAAGAGTGGGCTGGTAGTCTGATCACCACAACAGGCATGCCCAAGCCTGACAGTAAGCCAAAGATTCATTCTCCTAGAAGGTATGCATAAGCTCAGAGCAATATCAAGCATTTGCTTAGTGGTTAGAATGGATAAGATGAAGTTAACTCAATCAAAGTGGAACTTGATCACAGAATCACAGAACATTAGGGGTTGGCAGGGACCTCAATAGATCAACCAGTCCAATCCACCTGCCAGAGCAGGATCACCTAGACCAAGTTGCATAGGAACATGTCCAGGCAGGTTTTATGGGAGCAGTGTGTATGAATATCTAGGTGATCCTGGTGTGGCAGAGGGCTTAGACTAGATGATCTTTCAAGATCCCTTCTAATCCCTAATGATTCTATGAATCTATGAATATCTAGCTCATGTGGGTGAGGCCATGTGGCAACAGAATGCTGAGCATTAGGGACTGGAGGCAAAATTTCCAGTCCAGATGGGGGAAATTAGATGTTTTCCTCTGTATTTAATCAATTAAATAAATGAGGTCTGAGATTCAAAAATACTAACTTTGCTTAGATGTGGGACCACTCTTGAAATTAGACTGTCTTCCACATAGTGTGGAAAGTGCAAGAACATCGTAGACAACCGGACTGTCAGATTAAACTGCATTGGCTTAGCTGTCTCATGGAAGGGAAATGACAGCAGAGCGCTCAAATCAGTATTCCAGGTATCAGCAGAGGGGAAGTAATATTTTAAAAATAAAACTTACATGACAGTGTTCCTCAAAGACATGCATTATAAATACAAAGGATATGAAGGCTATCAAGCAAGCTTATAGAAGGGCAAAGACAGCAATACATTGTATTACATCCCCTTTAATCACAGGAAAATCCATTTCCAGCTAATCAGCTACTGACGTGCAGAATGATAGGTTCTCACAAGTTCCCGTGAGTGTTTTATGTGAAGGTGCCTGACTCCATAGCCTGTGGTTCACTTGGTCCTTTTACACACTTCTTAGCAGGTAAGGAAATAGGAAAGATTTTAAAAATGTTTAGCTAGAAAAAGTTTACTGAACACTTGAAACAGATCTCAGGCTTAAAGGTAACTTTTATGAGTAAACAGTGTTTATTTCACTGCCAGCTGAGGTCTGTCCTACTCATCGCTGCATCAACAAAACATCAAATGGATCCAGGCCCTGGCAGATTAGAACCTTCTTTGTTTCATAATATTTCTTTGTATACAAGTTATTTCTCGGCAACACATGTGGAGCCCATGACTACATTGTGGTGCAGCCTGAAGCATAGTAGGTAAGGCTGTTCTCCACCTGTGTCCACTTGTAGAGATCCCATCTCCCTAGGAGCAGTCTGGGAGGCCCTCATTATAAATTAATAAGCAATTCTGTATCCTCAGTTGTTGCCAAGAGCTGTTTGAGTGGGTGAAGGCTAGTTCTGGTACAGATGGCAATGGAACATACACAGGGCTGTTCTGCACAGGAAAGGGGTTTTTTGAACAGAGGTCTTGAACTGTTAGTCTTAGGTTTGAGATTTAATTGGACTGTCAAAAATGGGTTGCTTTTTTTCCTAGACTCAGGGTTTATGTTCTTCTTAGACATGAGCTGTTGTGGTTGTGTGATCTTAAATTAAAACACTGTGCAATGATAGTGATCCTGTTACTTGACAATATGCACAGACTAAATTATATTTTATACAACCAGAAATTCTTGCTAGGTTTATTTATGTTACATCTATTCTGCTCATCAAACTGCTCACTTTCAAAAAGCCTCATTATTTACAAAAGGAACAGTCTCTATCATTGCAAATGTGGTTTTGAATGTTGCAAATACTGGGAGTCAGGTGTGGTCACGCAGTTGTTACGCAAGAATTTCCCCCACGTATACTAAATCAATTGGATTAAGTTAATATGCAAAAATACATCACAGTGGTTTAAGATAAAGCAAGAAAACCAACTAAAGCAAGACAACTAACCCTTAAGTCAATTACAGTGAAATCCTGAAACCAAGATGTATTTACCTGGCTGCGTAGGATTCTGTAAGCCCTGACTCTAGTTGAGGGTGGTCAGACAAACAGATGCATAGTGTCGGGTTAGTGTAATTATGGTGTCAGATTCCGGTGTGGGCACCTCAAATTTTAGTCATGTTCCAGGTTTGTGAAACCAGACTGAAACAAAGGAGTGAAATGTTTAAGTACTGGACATTGTAGCTTGATTAATTCTTACAATGACCAAAAGGACTCGTTATTTAAAGAGTGCACAAAGCTTTCCTGCACACTAGAGGAGCAAAAGAAGGTTCTCCCCATGTAGGTAATGTTAGGGAAGAATTCAGTAGTAAGAAGACAACAGCTAAGGTAGGGTAGATGGTTGAACTCAATGATCCCAAGGGTCTTTTCCAAACAGAGTGATTCTGTGATTCTGGAAGGTTTTGCTGAAGGTCAAGTTTTAACCATGTCTAGTTAAAGATAGTGGCAAAGCTTGTTTCTGCACTCCTGACCTAGGTGAAAAACACAAAATACTCATGATGGGTAAAAGTTTGCCCCATTTGTACTAAATAATGAAAACAAGTCAAAGAATCACTTTTCTCTCAGTTGTGAAGACAGGGCTCAGGTTACAGCTTTCCAGAAGAATGAGAATGTTTCCGCAGAGGTTGTCTGCATTAAATTTATAGAAGACTTGTCATCAGGCAGTCCATTTGCTGACCCAAAGCATCAGATGCAGGCACTGTGATGCTGTGTGAGTGCAGGTGATAGGACTTCCATGCTGTGGTCACTGAAGTGAATAGCTCTTGGGCAGAGGAAAGCAGAGGCAGCTTTTAGGTGTTACTCCATGGCTTGTATTTGCCACTGTCCTTCCTTACAGGTTACTGCATATTTTTCTTTTCAGAAGTAAACATTCTGCCCCATGGCAGCTTCTGCTTTTCTAATTTTATTACATTAATTGGGGTGTCAGAAATGCTCATTCCCTGAACTGAAATGTTAGGAACTAGTACCTTTTTCATGAAAATACTCAGTTTAAAGGTTGAATGCCTTTCCTTTGCCATCTGAGACTGTTACGCTGTAGTTACAGTATTTTGGGGAACAAAAGAGCCAAGTTGAGACAAAATGCTTTACAAGCTTGTAAATTCTCACGAGGCTTCTCCTTCTTACAGAACATTAGACAGATATGCTTATGAAGGGGTTTGGTGTGTTTTAACCGCATTGAAAGAGAGAATCCTAGATCTGCCCCAGATACTTCTTACCTTCCAAGAACTTTTCTGCGTGGCCTGATTTTTAACTGTGCCATTTGATTTCTTCTTAACTTTGCTCTGCACAGCAAACAAAACACAGGAGACAAAATCACTTTAGAAGTCATTTTAAGCTTGGGAAGTTTAGTTAAAGGGTGAAGCATCATTAATTTTATCAGACTTTATAAACAGAAGGAAAAAAAAAGTCTAAATAATAAAGGTCAAAACTGTGGGTTTCTATAGTTATTAGCAGAGCTTTATGGGGCATTAAGAATTGATAGTCCCTAGTGACTCCTAAACCTATTTTTATAATTGACAAATAAATCTAATTGCTTGCCTTACAGCCATCGGTTTTGTGTTTCCCTAGAGCTAAGCACTATAGGTATTGAAAATTATATTCTGTCCTCAGAATTTGTATGTTGTAACTGAAAGTGGTACCTGGGCTTCTGTTTGAACAATTTGTCTTTACTCTTCAGTGTAGTAAAAGAGATTTTGGGAATTCTATCATCACACTTCCTTGTAGCTGTATTAGGATCTACAGTGCTAAAAAAAAGAGGAGGAGAAAAAATATCCCATACTGGTGTGAAGTTCATTGCAAAGATTGTAGACCTGTTGAGCAAGAAGGAAGCCACGTGCTTAAGCACTGCAAAACATTGTCCCTCATTGCAATCTGGCTGGGAAGGAATGGTTTCTGGTGCTGTGCGGCCTCACTGTTGAACGTCCATGTCTTCTCGTGCATGGCCCTTGGTAACTTGCTCCATCTAGGGGAGACTTTACATAATTCATGTTTTCACAGACCCTTTAAGCCTTTTAAGTCTTTTAACATCTTGTAAATTGGATTTACACTAGCGCAACGAAATCATACTGTGGACAGAAAAAATCTACTCTATTCATCCAGCAACATTATCAGAGCACTAGTTTTACCCCAGTAACTGCTTTACCTACCAGTATTTAGTAAACGTATAGAACCAGCTTATTGTTTGAGGGTCTGACTTGAACGTTATTTCAACATAACCTCAGTTTAAGCTTCTCAGTAAAACTTCTACAAAACTAATGTTTGACCCATGCAGAGACTTCTAAGAACCACAACTGCTGTTAAATTAATACAGTTTCATAAAATGTTTAGTGCAAGAATGAAGCTGGAAATGTTTCACAGTGTGTGAAAACAAGTTACAGATGGGCTCTTGCACTGAACATAGTTTTCCTAAGGGAGTTCGTACTCTCTCATACAGTGATCTAGAAAGACTTCTAATGTCTTTGAAACAGTTTGTGTGACCTAGAACCACAAATTGAAGTAAAAAGAAGCTGCTCCCCTTTCTTCTGTGACAATTGTTTGTGCTGACCCCACATTACAGACATATTTCCAGTGAGAGACAGTCAGTCACTAGCTGTGAGAAGCAAATGTCTTATCTCATTTGATACTATTTTACTTTAAACTGATGCCTGGGCCCTGATCAGAATATTTCACTTCCATCTAGATATGTTAATTCTTATTCATTACTATTGATTTTTAGTGTATTAACCATGCAGAATTACTTTGTGCTAGAGTTCTGTTCTCTAAGCAAGGAACCCATGGCAATATAAACTCTGGACAGCTAAGGATGCTAATGCTAAACAAATACTGCTTTCAAATGTGCTGTTTGGTACAAGTGTCTGTTGCATTCCCAATCCAGTTCTTTTCCCTGAAAATGCCTCCACTGCTGTCACCTGGAACCACATTGGTATTCAGAGGAGTGTTTGCCCATGCTGGCCTGCTGGGATTGTGCTTTCTGAGGGTCACTCTGTCATCCAAGGATGCTAACCCATAGGTCTGCCTTTCAGTGGTGACTGAACAGATGGGAATGTGGCAGCCAAAACACAACCCAAAGTTACACAGGTTAAAAGAGCACCTTCCAGATTTAGGTCTGACTGAGAAAGGAAATCTGACTTTTTGACTACAGTGAGGGATGTAGGACAATGAAACTTAAATCAACTTCTGCAATACCGCTTAATTCAAAATAGTCCTGGTTGTTTAGACCATTTCTGAGGACTTACCCACCCTTTTGAGCCCTGCACATACAGTCATTTTCCCCTCTGCTCTGGCCATGACCTTCTCACTGCCTCCGCCCTGCAATCGCATAGCCTGGAGTCATGCTTTCCCCTGCCCTTGCCCTTACCACCTCCTGAACTTTGCTGTCTGTCACTTTTTGAATGAATGAACTACTTGCAGGCGCTTGGCATTTTCCTTTAACCTTCCCTTGGATTCACTAGTGGCCAGATCTCTCTGTGTGCTCTCCTTGCAATAGTCTGTTAGACACTGAAAATATCACTTGTATTGTCTTGCAATGAAAACAGCAAATTACCCTTATTACTCATTGCCAGCCCTGTGCTGCAGCAATCCATTATGGAAGGAATAAGCACTAAAACTTAACAGAAGAGGACAGAAAGAGCAGCTAAGCTGAAATTGCAACTACCTTTCAGTGTTGATGCTTTCTGCTTCCAGTGTCTTCTGCTGTTTGTGGCCCCTCTCATTCAAGATTTCCCAGGTGCTTCCACATAGTGAGAAAACTTTTCAGTGCCTCAGAGAGCAAAGTTATCGTACCAGTTGCACAAATGGGGAAGATAAAGGTTGAAGCACTGCCAAAATCAAACTAGGAAATCTGAATTAATACAATGTACTTGAATCACTATTAAAATAACATAAAAACATACAAGTGAACTGGAGCATAGCTGTGCATACACAGTTTTCTAGATTAGGCCCTGAGAGTTAATTTCTTCTTTTTAAATGCCTTACAGACGTTTAATGTTGTGATTAATGTGGAAAGAAATTAGTGACGTCCTTCATTATTTTCTGCTTTTACACTTCCACTTTCTACTGAGGCAATGCAATAAGGCAGCTGTAATGAAGAGCTCAGTACTTTGGAGCGTATCCTCCCTCTGTGCGGCAGCACAAAGTGCACCTGCACAGTCAAGGCACCATTTTGGATACCACTTTCCATCACTTGCAAACTCACAAGAGAAACCTGTTTGTGCCACCTTGGACAGCTCCTCTTGAGCAGGTTTGGACAAATAGCTCCTTGTGCAGTAGGCACCAGCGCTTGTTGCTTTAGATGAGGGCTAGGAGGAGTAGTAATTATTAAACCTAATCTCCTGTATCACTGGTACAGATGAAATTCAGTTGTCTGCTTAACAGATGATGGTGCTGCTGTAAAAGGCAGGTAACACGTTTCAGTGGGTGTGGCACACGGCATTTGATTCTAGGCATAGCTGCATATTTCATAGACGTCACTTAGAAATCAAAAGTGAGGAGTCTGAGTACATGAGTCTGAGTAAGTCTCAAATATTTATTTGTCATCTCGACTACTGCTTAGTTGAAACATTTGGAGCTTCTCTGTCTGATCCCATGAGATGTCCCATAAAAGAATTTCGCCTGTGGGTATCAGTATCTATATGCAACTCAGCTGTTGGACTCAACAGCATGATAGATTCAGCTTTTGTGAACATAATGAAATGGAATTTTTAAATGCAGTAAAAACAGACGTAAGATGGTACATCAAATGGAATAGAGTCCATCTGTGTTCTCCCTTTCAGGAGCGCTCTATGCTTCTGTCACTTCCACAAATAAGAACTACTTGGGAGATTCTACACCCTGCTTCCAGCACGCTGGAACAAGGGCTGTTCTGCTCTGCACAAATCAAATTGGGCTGAATTGCATATTAATCAGAGCCCCTTTAGCAATGCTTGCCACTCAGACTGTCACACTCTCATCCTTGCACAGAATGTGCTGTCATAATTGTTTTGTGTTAGGTGTTAGAAACATCTTGCGACTGAATGACCTGTAACTAATAAGAAGAAATGCTCAAATGAAATGAAGGTCCTTGTCTTCCAAGCACTGTACAAATGGGTTCCATCTGGCAGGATAGTGACTTAATGTGTGATTTATGTTGGACTCTTATGTGTTATAGGCAGTGAGATTCAAAGAACCTCATCGGAATGCAGGGGTTCCTATGACAACTCTTAAGCTTTTGAACCTTACTGGAAGCTTTAAAGACAGAATTTTAATTAGGGAAAAAAAAAGGAAGCAATTTTAGATTAGAAATAATTTTAAGAGAGGTTTAATTAGCTGAGGACAGAGCACACCTTTCCTGACCTTTTTAGTCCTCAACAATTATCTCACTGTTGAAAATTGAAAGCCAACAGTGACACGGTTACAGTATCTCTCTCTGAAGGTCCTTCATAAGGACTGAAACCTCAGTCTGTTTTTAATGAGACCATATTGGTGTTGAACATTTTTCTTGATACATATTCCATCTAAACTAATGCTTTCCAGTTAAAAATTATAGTCTTGAAGTTTAGTGTTTTCTGATTAAAAGTCTGTCTAATAGTAAATCTAGGAACTGGTTCTAATGAGAACAAAGATTGTGTCTTATGCTTTGGAGGTCCTCATAGTTTTCCTACAGGAAAAATGGAAGAATGTTTCTTGAAGCAACTGGAATACTTATTTCCTGCTGTGACTTGTTCACAGTAAATGTGACCAGCACTATGAGTTGCACTTGAAAAGGATTTGGAAAGATCACTAGTGGCTTGACAACTGTTGATCAGCTTTAGCACTCTCGGCTTTTTATGGTGACACCGACCTCCTTCTCTCATTCTTAGTTCCTTTTTCCAGCATTCTGAAGGTTCTTCATAGCAACCCCTTGGCACAGGAGGCATTTCTGATGCATTTCTTTTTCTGGGGTGGGAACAGAACAGTTAGTTAATGTGGTAGGTTGGCAACTAAAAGTGATGCTGTCCGCTTGCCTTGTCCTGTTTCCCTTATGTTGTGATCGAGGGAATGGGAGGAAACACAGCTGTGGGAGCCAAGCAGAGAGAGGAGGGGTTTTAATTTCTCTGGGGAGAGCAACTAAGTTTGTTCATGTGGGATCAGAGGTATCAGCAGTGCAGGTGTATAAGAGAGACAGCAAGCTGAGACCCTCTCATGCAGGAAACAACAGGAGGCACCCAAAGAAGAGCAGGGAGTAGATCTCCAGCCGAGCCTCAGTGATTGTGGAGAAAAAGACAATTCCTGGGAGGTCTCTGTGAGTTTTATACCAGCTGAGAATGCAATGAAGGTTGCTCAAGGGAGAGCAAAACTGGTCCCCACCAAAAGTGCACAGTGCTAAAGGGAAGAGCTTTATTTATTTTTTCAAATTGATTGTGTTTGGGGGTTTTTTAAAACCATTTCACCCACCAAAGATGAATTTTCTCTTTTAAAAATGAAAAGTCCCTAACTGTACTCCCACCACACGTCCCAAAGCTTACTGTAGCCGTTACTAGTTCACAGGCTGCACTTGATGATTTTGGAGGTCTTTTCCAGCCTCAGTAGTTGTGTTCTGTTAAAATCTTAATGTGATACAGTTCAGAGATGGGTGGTTTTGTCTCCACTTTGGTGCCTAGCCAGCTTGGGTAAAGAGAGTTTGCAGAGAGCTCCTGCTTCTCTGAACCATGTCCATCCTCTATCCAAATTAATTCTGATGAGCTAATTTTCCTTTTCAGGTTAGATTCTGGATTTTTTTTGGTGATTTTTTTTTTTTTTTTTTTTTTTTTTTTCCCCCCCTCTAGGGTCCAGCAGAAACACTCTCTGAAACATTATACTTTTCCTCTTTTGCCTTGTACTTCTTCCCACCCAGAATGTCTTTTAAGGTATTTTAATTCTATCCTTAAAAGAGGGTGGAGCAATCTGGATTTTCACAGAAACATTGCAGTAGCCTTGTTTTCTTATCCCATTTCCATCCCTGACCCACAAAAAGTACGTTTCCATTTTGGTTGATTTTTTTTTTTCCTGCTCACCATCTGCCTTCCTTTTCTGTTTAGTATCAAATTTTCAGAATAAAAGGCTGGTTTTGTAACTGTGTGTTGAAAATGTGGTAAACTATTGACCTGTAATATGGCTGTTGCCTCTCTACAGTTGAGACAGTTCTTCACATGACCTGCTTTGCCTTTTCTGAGAAACTGCTTACTTGCCCCTCTCGATCTACATGGGGAAATGGCTTTGATTGCACGAAAGATCCAGGGAGCTTTTCTCTTGTTCTGCTACTATAACATTTCAGACAAAAAATATTCTATCACTTTTGTAGAGAGGCTTTGCATAAAAATTAATAAATAAGAGTAGTGCAAGATTTAATTCATCTCAGTTCTGTGCAGTATTCACCATCATTAAACTAAAACTTTTCCAGACATACTACTGCAGGAAGCTTAGCTGCTCCATCCTAGCCAGCTGTGCTGTATTCAAATGCGTATTCCTAAAGGGCTCAAAACCAGCAGCAGAACTTCATTAGTCAAGCCATAACACCCGGACGAGGCATCGAAGACCCTTTCAGAAGGGCACTCTCTTGTCACTGATGGCTGGCACAGGCAAATCTTGTTGTCTAGTGCAAAGCTCCGTCATGGCTGAGAGGCTCCGCAAAGTGGTGGTTTTAGTGCTGTTCTGATTGGCATGTCCTAACTGGACCTTGTCAGAGGTCATTCTTCCCCATAGGACCACTTTACCTTTATTATTACCACTGGTGTGTAGGAATCTCAGTCTTGGACCAAGACCCCAGTGGATCACATAACTGTATGAATAGGATGTAAAAACTCTGCAGTCCTTCCTTTAACAAACTGTGACAAGCTCACAGGAACAGCAAGGCCGATGGGAAGTGCAGACAGATGTGAAAGCCCAGACTTTGTCAGCATGGTAGAGCAGATTTTAGGGGAGACTGATTAGGTTGTTGACAGACGTTACTGAAACACCTCAGATATGCTGAGTATGGCCAGAGTGGCATTGGCCAGTGCAGGGGACAGCATAAGATTCTGCTCTCAGTACTGACTGGGAGCTAATAAATTGGATTATAATAAACAGTAATATACCCTCCTACAGAAGAAGCTTCTGTATTGTATTTCTGTGTCATATTCTGAGTCATACTTCCCAATTTCCTAGCTTAGCTTTATCAAATACATGCAGCCTTGTGCCAAATGGTGATTCTGGTTTGCCCTTTGGGCACCAAAGTCCTCATCTGAAACTCAGAAGCTGTTACACTCTAAATACCTTCTCAGGATTGCTTTTCAGATATACAACTGTGTTGTCCTAGAGGCATTTTGTCATGTGTGCTATCCTGTACTAGCTGGTGCTCTTCTACTTTTTTAATGACTTTGAACCCCGTACGTTCTTCTTTCTGTGGTATAACAACCATCTCTTGCTGGTAGGTGGTTACTCATGTCCTAGGCATGTCCCTAAGGCTTGTAAGTTTTTTGTAGAAGAGGGGCTGTAACTAGCAGCACGACTTTTTGAAAACCAAGAAAAACAGCATAGTGTAATTCTCTTTCCCTGGAGGGCTGTTTTTATAATAGATTTCCACTCACCCACCTGCCTTCTGTGCATAGCAGGGGATAGACTTTTTATGATTTGAAGTGATAATTAGAAATGATGATGGGTGGCCACAGGAGGGACTGCAGATCCAAAGCGATAAATGTGTCTCAACAGAGTGACACATCACCTTCTCATAAGATGGTTAAATACTACAGTCCCTTTAGAAATAAACCCGTGAGTTTCTAATGAAAGAGGTTAGAAGTAAAAAAGGCAGTGTTTGTAATTTACTCCTAGTGAACTGCAGCATCATAAGCACATAAGGAAATATTCCAAAACAGCATTAATGCTACTGTGAGAATAGAAATTATTTTTGTAGGCTAACTTTGTCTTTATACCATAAACCACAGACATCATTACTATTATGATACATCAGTTCACTTCAAATATGCAAGTAGAGGATCCACTTTGGGGAATGTGTGGCTTTTTACTTGACGCAGGTATTCCCTGATATCCCATGGAGAAAACTCCTTTTACTGTGGAATGGGCAATGCCTGCTGAGATGTAATACAGGGAGGCTAAAGCATGCAGCCAGGCTTTTGCACCAGCGACTGCGCAGAGCCTAGTTAAATCTATGTGGATGAACCTGTGATACCTTTCTGTCTTTAATACAGAAGGATGTTATTCCAAGGTGTAGCAAATGTAATTCAGATGGCACCTGTTTGAATTCTGCCTAGACTGGAATTTAATTTTGCTTTCCAAATTAGCATGTTCCATGACTGTCCTTTTCCCAGTGACAAACAAGATAATTCATTCTGGGCATTTCTGCTCCACAGAAACATAAAAATTTGTCGGCTGTAAATTGCCGTAGGTGTCATTAAAATTCTCCCGAAACAACAGCAATACATTCCACACACTTTTTTTGGAGACACTTGCAGCTATTTTTAAACCACCTGCTGTGTCTATACACATTCAGACCATAATGGGGAGGCACCGCTGAGCAATTCAATGGAAAATCATTTAGAGAGGGACATAAGAGTAAGTTGTAGAAAGTTCAGTAAGTTAATGCACTAGTTTTAAGTCTCTGTCTCCCTCTGTGATCTCCCACACACTCTTTTCCACATGTCAGCCTTCAGATTTTGCTGTGTGTTCCACTAATAACTTATGTGTAATTGCCTTCCTGTCTTAGAGAGTATTCTCTGTTGAGAAGTGGTACCTTGTAGTGCCACGGGAAGGCTTCGAGTTTGTCTTTAGAGAGATTTTGGTGATGATGTGCAGGATGGCTGCTTGTCAGCACTCAACTGGAGCAGCTAAACTGCACGGAACACTGCCCCGTGTTTGTCGTGTGCTTCCGGCAGTAGTGGAAGCGCTTCTGCGTATTTGCTTAAGTGCTCAAATCCCTCTGCCATGGCTGCTGTCAGATTTTTTTAGTTGTGGTTTTTATTCTCTGTTTTTTAAGAATGCCTTGTGGACCTTTGTGCTTAATCCTGAGTCTTTCTCGTAAAAGGGAACTTTTGGAAAACAAGGGATTAGCTTTTTCTTAACAGCTTCTTCCAGGTAATAGAAGGAGAAAACAGAAAGGTCCCTCTGCTCTGACCACTCTTTTCTGTCTGGAGGTTTTATGGTTTCTCACAAGTTCCTCATGCCCAGTGCATATATATATATATATGTATATACGAGCATTCACATATGTTGGTCTTCTTATCCTTGTAGCATCCAGTTTTTCCATGCTTACTTTATATTAAAGGGTTTTTTTACACACTCATCCACCCACCCATTTAGGTAATAAAGTGATACTAAATAGCGGTCAAGAATGGGAGCTCACCTGGCCATGGTAGATTTGCATCAGCTGGTAGGGTGGAAAAATATCATTCTAATCCCTATTTTTCCACGGCCTTCTCCCGTTTCGTAGTTCTAGTGTATTTTCATTGTTTTGAGGCATGTTGAGAAGATAACTAAATCCATGAAGCAATAAGGTAGTGACTGACAGTCCCTGGCGTTAGATACTGCCCAGTGCAGCTGCAGCTAGTCTGGGGAGCCACTAAGACACCAGTAGTGGTAAGATGCACTTCCTAATTGAGTCTCAGGTACACAGCAGGAGCAATGGCAGAGTGAGAGCTGTGTTGGATAAATGATCAAAAGAAGCGACTTGAAGTTGACTTCTGCTGGGAAGTTTAGTAAGTCAGGACAGTCTGAGATAAGATTGTGTTATAGAGTGGCCTCAGGAGATGAACTTCTAGCCTGTGGTTATATCTCAGTTTTGAGAACCTGTTAGTGCTGCTGCTTTTACTTTTTCTTGAGTACAATTTTGTCCACTTAAAATCAACTTTGTAGTTGATTTGTAAAGCCTCACTAGCCACAATATTTGGAAGAGACAAGAAAGTAAAATGAAAAGAAAAAGAAGATACAAATTTCCACAAATTGACAATTTTATTCTAGTAGAATAACCAACTTAGGAGGAGCACATAGGAGTGGAGGTTCAGCTGAAGCATCACACAGCTCAGAGCTCACATCATGCGAGTTAATGCTGAGACTAGAAACGGCATAGTAGCTACAGCAGTGCATTGGTGTGTGGCCACTAACTAGCTCTGCCGACAGGCAGAGCTGATTAGGTCCAAAGGAGGCCTTTATTGACAGCCTTAGTCCTTACAGGACACCAACCGACATCTCTTATTCTGCTGCCCTTTGCCACATAATAACATGCTCTGGGATCACTCTTTATGCTGGACTCTGTTGTTGTTCAATGTGCCTTGAGGTGTTTTGGTGAATCAGGCTCCTTGGTAGGTCTTAGAGCAGGCAAGCAGCTCTTTCCCGAAACAGCAACAGTGCCAGCAGAGACAGGAACAATATTCAGGCCAGGATCAATAATCAGTGTCGGCTTCTGCCCTGAAGGCTGCATAGGCCACTGCAGTTCAGAGGTGTTTTGATAGCCAACTCTTCTGCAACATGTTTACAACTGAGGAGGTAGATAAAAACATCATGATTCTGTAGCAGTGCAAAAGGTGCTGCTGTGGAAGCTACTGTCTGTACTGTGCTGCTCTGCCTGTATGGGGATGGTACCGAAACAGGTCTGATCCCTCTTAGAATCCAGCTGCACCAGGGGAGGGTTGGGCTGGACATCAGGAAAAATCTTTTTCCTGAAAGAGTAGTCAGGGATTGGAACAGGCTGCCCAGGGATGTGGTTGAGTCTCCATCCCTGAATGTCTTTAAAGATTGTTTAGATGCAGTGCTTGGAGATCTGGTTTAGTGGTGAGCTGAGTAGAGTAGGGTTGGGTTGGAAAAGACTACTAAGATCATCCACTCCAACCCTACTCTACTCAGTGGATTATCTTAATAGTCTTTTCCAACCTGAACGATTTGACAGCACAAACCTTTAAATGCTAAATTTATTTCTCACATAGCTTGAACCAAGTGACCTAAACCAGGCAGACGTTAGTTAATCTTAACTCCTAACAGAAGCTTTATCATATTTAAACAATCTTTCATCATTAGGTCGAGATATAGATTGCCGTTTGTGCTGCTGGTGACTGAATTTTCATTATCCTCGGTTTTGGTCTTTAGATGGCCATTGTTGTTTATTGTGCCCTTTTTAATAAGTGAATAAATAAAGAAAAATTGAATCAAAGGAGACTGTGACAGATATTACTGAATTCAGGTAGACGACAAGAAAATAGGGGAAGGAGATTGATGGAATGAGTTGGCAGTGTTTTAAAATTCAGATGTACAAATATGAAAGGCAATACTGTTTTTAAAGCAGAACAGACAGACTTAAGTTTGATGCATTCAGTTGTATCAGTCCGGTCTGTCTTGTGAATCTCTTTAACCCTTAATGCTTGATATTTATATGAGTGTGAGGGTTTTTAATTCCCAAGAAGAAAACAGAGAACCTGATCCTCATTATGTGATGGTGGGTGACAGAATTGAAGTCTGAGACCTTTAAAGCCAAGTACAATCCAAAGCACTCAGCTTCACACAAGCTAGGGAATATCATCTGGCCTGTCATAGATGTCAAGGTAGACAGACTCTTCAATCATTTCCAGTCTCAAAAATTGTTAATATACCTGGAACTGCCTCTACACTTATTGCTAGTGCCAGAGTGTGAGATCACTTGTCTTACCAGAAAGACTGGTATTAACCTAAGCCATGTAGTCCCTCATTACATGAGGCTTCCCGAAGGAGAAATAGAAAGGAAATCCAAAACCACTGTTTACTAGACTTTGATGGCAATGGACAGGTCTGCCCAGGTATGTGCAATTTAGCTGCACAAGCCCTCCACGAGGGAGGCAATCTGGTGTGATTTATCTACTTTCCCATGTTAAAGTTACATGTATTGAGATTTTATGCCTTGGCACCTGTGCGTTGTGCCAATCTTCCCTGACAAATCCTACCTCTGTTACCCATATTCCATGGTTCCCTGCATAATGTTCAATGGCAGCTGAAACAGAGGACATTTCCTCCTTTATGTTTTCAGTTGCAATATCTAAGCAGTGTGCTCACTACGGTAAATATACTTAAAAGGCTCTTTTCCTCCTCATTCTCCTATTACCAAATGTAAACCTGGACTGCCCAATACCCATTCCTTGTTTTAATCTCCATACAGGGCAGGGTAAAGGACTGAATGTCTTTGCCAAATAAAAAGAAGCTGGTTTATATTAGGAATCGGAAGCTATTCCAAGATGCACAGCTTTGCAATTACAGCTTTGTCCTAGGAGTGAGGATGTAAAAATCATCTGCTGACACAAATTTGCTCTGTGACCTCGGGAAACATTCAGACACTCTGTGCTTCGTTTTTCTCCTGCTGCTACACAAATTTTTCGGTGTTGCATCTCGCGCCAGTTGATTTGTGTGTTCTGTTTAATCTGCACTATAAAACTCTAGCCTTTCAGCCACACAAGGCGGCTGAACGGCTCGGCGACTGGTACATCAGAGACTGGCCTGGTGCTGTTGGAATTTTGTAATTAATTTCTATCTTGTCAGGACACGCCTCTCACCTTAGAATAAATTGAAACAGCTGGAAAATATTGTTCCACTGCTAATTAGTATTCTGAGTGTTACTTAACGTCGGAATTAGTGGCATACAGTTGTCTTGATGCAGGTGAATCAAACTTTGCAGTGTCAAGTCCAATTCTGCCTCTGTTTAAGATGGTAATAAATCACTAAGTGAGCTCTGCTGTGCACAGTATGGCCTATGGTTTGTGTTGTTGCAGCCTGTTTAAATTTCTAATGAAGACACAGAATAATGTATGCTCGTATTATGGTTTCATTACCCAACGTAATACATCTGTAGGAAAATACATCCCTAGTCAATCGTCAGGTTCAGAAGTTTTCTCTTTTGCCGAATAACACTCCATCACTTTGATATCTTACAGTCAAGGTTTTACATTCACCTCATGTCCTCAGTGTCTACAAAACAGTGCAGAAAAATAAGCCGGTGCCCAATGCCATTATAGTGCGTGCTGTTAGAGCCCATATGGTGTTAGCTTCTCAAAAATAAATCACACTGAGGACTGTTGGATACGTGCAAGGGCCTTTTCCAGTCCCTCTTGGAGGAAACATTGCACAACAATATTTTAGAAGACCCGTGCTGCATCCTTTGTAAGAATTAAATAAAACAAATGAATTAGTATTCACTGCATTAATACAAATTACATTTTAATTACTGTTTAGTATAGCGCATATTATAATTTAATAGCTAATTTAAAATCAAAATTACAGTACTCAGAGCAAGGCACTAGACCAAGAAATCGTAAGGTCTGCACAGTCAGCGCATTCCTGCTAATGCTTCTCCGTATGTGCTAGATAAACCCAACTGTCACTTCTGTTGCACTTCTGTACACACTGCATAGACAGGCATCTTATAAACAAATTGTTCATCTTTTGGAAGCAGAATCTTTACCTACAGCTCTAGAAAAACAAGTGGAGGTTTGATAACTCAGCAGGTTTGTGTCATCTTTCATCAATTCTTAAAGGTTCCTCTGGGTACATGAGGGTCATCCAGGCAGTTGGAAGGCAAAACTGCTTTTAAACTTCATGGTCTTGCATGAAATGAAAACAAGAAATCCTTTTCAGTGGCAAGTAGCATAGAGTATTATCTTCAAATTATCAGACTTCTCATCTCGGCAGTGTTTTCAAGCTTCTCTGGGCTGATGCGCATAAGGACGCTTGTTATGCTTGAGATGATAGCACACAACTCACGGTTTCTAGGTTCATCCACTGGAATCTGTGTTGTCAGATTGTGACGGACTCAGTTGGTTTCGTTTTTCCTGAAATCTCTCTGTTTAGTGTCTGCTTGTGGCATGGCAAACTTTCAGAAGCAACCACCAAACAGGAACAAGTGAAAGGACTTGGGTGACAGAAGCAGCTCGTTTCGCATGTCACCTTTAAGCTCAAGTACTAAGAATTTTCACTGAGATTGTGCAAAAGAAGTCTGAGTCATGCAGTCTCTAGCTAGAAGACATTAAAAAGGAACCACTGGAAAGGAAGAAAACAAGAACAAAAAGCAGCTTCTTCAAGATGAGAAGGTGATGTACCTGTCCAGCAGCAATAGAGCTGTTTTGGGATCTTGTGTGTTCACAGGGTCATTTGAAAAGCCAGTGGTTCGTTGTACATGACTGGAACAAAAGAAGACTAAATCAAAACATGGGAAAAATCCTATATGATACAAAAAATCTATCTGCATTTCAGGAGCTGTCAAAGTGAAAAATGAAACCACGGGTTTGGCCTTTAAAAATGTTAATTTATTTTAAAGATTAAATGTAAAAGTTAAAAGTGCTATGAAGGTAGGCACTAACCTTATCTTCAGGAAGAAGCAAGCAAGACTAGATCTCTGTTGCTCTTCCCAGATCTCTGATGGCACTTTCATGTGACCCTTAAATCTAAAAAAGGATGCAATCATCAGTTCTTGCCACCATAAATCCCTGAAGCCTTTTTCCTCTATTATTAATGAGGCAGTTATCAAATGTACTAACCAGAGCTTAAGGTGTTATATTTTCAACGGACTTATTTGTCAGTTTTGCTGAATGATGTGGATTCACTTCAGTGTTGACCTGCGGCGCCGTTTCTGAATCACAGCCGTGTCTCACTGAGAGAAGAAAGCAGTAGCTGTTAGGGTGTAGCAAAAAGGGGTTGGTGAACGTTCAGCTAATAACCTGCCAATATCCAGCTGCCCGTAAGGTACAGTTTTCACATGCATTCGTTAAATCCAGTATTAACAATTTACTTAAGCATCTTTTAAGGATTCAAGGGATCATTTTGCCTATTTGAGATGATCAATTCTATTTAGCAAATCGTAATAAATGAACAAATCTGTGATCTTTTTTCATAGTAGAATATGATAAATGAATATTTCTGTACTGTTTTAAATTATAATTTTATGCTAGTTTTGTCAACATATTTTATGGAAGGGTCTCAAAAATTATGTTGTTCCTATATTTTGGGTGCAGGCTTGGCTTTATTACCCAATCTATACAGTTGTAAGAGAGAAAAGAGAACCTCCACTAGCACAGCAGTACTGACGGAGTAATAAAGCAGATGTGCAAGTTTTCTGCCACACTGGACTAGTTTTTGAAGAGTTCATTTACTGTGGTTGTCATAAAGAAACCCCAGTGCTTGAAGCAGATATAAACAATGTGCTGTCAAGTGCCTTCTCTTTTCCTCACAGAGTATTCTGCTTATTGGATCTGTTGGTGTTCCTAGAGCTGCTGTTCCTGCTCCCTGAAGGAACTTCAGCTCCTCAAAATGGGGACAGGTGGGCTGGATCCTCCCCAGGTGCCAAGCAAGTTCGTTGCTTTCCGTTAGGGTGTGCAGGGTCATGAGAGCTGAGATACCAAAACTAAATTCTTGCTGGTTAATGCCAATTGTGTAATTCCTCCTTGCAGAGCAAGGATGTTCAAACAGCACTAATGAGCCAACTATTTCAGGATGTGGACTTCTCACATGGGCTTTGCTCATTGTGAGCCCAGCATCAAGGCTGATGACTGCCCACAGTCTTTTCTGGTTTCATTTTGCTCAGTGACAGTAGGTTCATTCTTCCTATCTATGTGAAAGCCTGTTCCATTTTCAGGTCTACGAGTGGCTGATTAGTTCTGAATAAAGGTCTTGTGGGTCATGAGAAAGGCATGTGCAATGCTCTTGAGATGATCCCTCTGATTCTTTCTGAGAGCCTCAAACACTTCTGGCTTTGTTTAATGCACTTCTTTCTGACTTGTAGGGGAGTTTATTCTTTCACCTTGTTCATTCTGAATGGGAAGCTGTGGTGTCTAAGGCTGTGAGTGCTTGTAATCCCTTTGTAAGTGGATGAGATGTAGCTTTACCCGGATTTTACTGGAAGGTAAAGGCAGTGCCTAGGCAAATTGCAGGTATAAATAAAAATGACGCTTTGAGGACTGAGTAAGTAGTAGAGGCATTTTGGTAATGTGACAGTGTAGGTGATGGCTTTCCAGAGTGAAGCATACCATATTTTTGTCTTTAAAAGTGGCTTCCTCTTTCAAAGGGTTGGACCCCCAATTTTATTGAGCTCGGGGGATAAGACAAAACCAGCATGTCTTAGTGTTTAAAGAAAATGGAACTCGTCACACCAGTTAGATGGCTGTAACTGGTCAATGAAACTACCCCATTTCAAGCATGTGTCTGTAGTGAACTAGAGAGTGTATACACACAGTGAGTCCTTTTGCACTGATTTTGTGATGATACTGTTGAGAAATTCACTGAAAAATGGTGTGGGTACCCACTGTGTTGTTCTTGATTTGCATCACAGCATTAAGGGTTCTCCTATGGGTTGTGTGTTTTCACTACCTTTTAGCCCACATGTCTAACATAGACAGATAACGTTTTACCCTCTAACTGGACAGACGTATACGGCAGAGAGGTGAGCACCCTGTTAACAGCTTGTTGCTGGGTGGCAATCAGAGCGCAGAATGTGGCACAATAAACCAGTAGCAGAAAGTGGGGAAACTTGCATTTTCTCTGGCATTAGCCAAAAGGAAATAATACTGACGTCTGTCTGGCAGTGGCTGGTATGCGTAGTTGCGTGAAATGCAAAAGCCCTAGGTGTTCGCCCTGTCCCCAAACCATCCAGTCTGTTTGTAGTCTGAAGATCCTGTAGATAGGAAAATATCCATCAGAGATACTGTTTCATGTGTCTCCAGATCAAAGTTCCTCATTTAATTTTGGCCTTATTTTGTCTTTCACAGCCAGACTGTCTGAGAGATTAAAGCTCCATTTTCAAAATAAGCCGCCTAAGACAGAGCTTTTGTTCCATTAGTATTCTTTTCTGAGATTACTCTTCAGTCAGTGTGTTTTGACTTTTCTAATTATTAGTGCCTTCTGACTTGCCTACACAAACTGCGGGACAGAAGTTAACCTGATCGGAAACCAGTAATATTAGCAGCAAAATGCACATTGCAATTCTGCAGTCGCACATTAAAAAATATAATGGGCCACTCAATATCACTCTTCTCTAAGTACTGACCACAACAGTGAGTCTCTTTTTTTATTCTTTTGAGTAACCTCACCTCCACATGCCTCCAGTTTCTGCTACTAGGCTGCCACTCAGGTAATGGAAGTGAAGGTGAAGCTGTCAAGTAGACAGAGAAGCAAGCCGATAGTGAACAGGGCTTACAGCACAACCAGCCAGGGCAAACCAAGAGAAATAGAGCCTTTCGTGTCTCCTTTATGTTCATAAATACACCTGCCATTTATTTCTGAGGTTTAATTTTCCTTGCAGTTTGTTTCAATGCTTTAACCAAGTGGAAGTTCAATACGAGAGAGCATTATAATGAGTATTTCCCATAGCTCTATTCCTAGCACCATAACCAATGAGGCAAATAATCCATAGCCATTAGGCTCTTGGAATAAAGATTTGGAAGGTAGGCAGAGCTTTTATTACTTGTTCTGAAAATAGTTGTGGCCATTAAGAAATTTAGGGTGAAATTTTCTTTTCTTGGGGTTTTTTTGAGTACTGTGATGGTCAGGTATTCTCCTCCAGGTAAAAACAGCAGATCAAAACCAAAGTGTTCCATCCATCTGACCACTTACATATCAAAATTTATGGTATCGTCAGAGAGCTCTTTGCATCAAATAAGAGACAGCAATTAAATCATAGACACAAACTACTTCCTGGAGGTTTAGAGGGTTTACAGTTACTCTCAGGAAAATAAGCACGCAAATTTCAATTCCTTAGAAGATCTGACAAGCAAGAATATACCTAACCCAAACTAGCTATGCAAATATCCCCACAGCTTATTGCCTTTAAAATTTTGAGGCAAACATAATCAGAGTCACTCGGTAAAAGCAGTCAGCAATGACCTGATCTGACACCTCGCCATTACTGCTGCCTCCTAAAACATTAGATTTCTGGTTTTACTGAAACAGATGAGATTATCATATTCAACAAAGAGAACCACTCATTCACTGAAACCATGACCAGCAGAAAGTAGGACACACGCTGCTCTTATATTTGTGAGGAGCGCACACTTCCAGACAGCAGATTTTCAGCTGGGCAGGGCAGCTGCTCTGTAGATAAGGCAAGGGAGTAACAATGGGGGAAACAAGGGGATTGTGGAATTCATTATAAAAATAGAAAGGGAGTCTTAATCTTTTGCACTTACAACTGAGAGAGAGGAAGTGATTAGAGTTACGGACTAGGACCTGGAACTCTCTCAATTTCCTTCTGAGTCTATGAGTGATTCTCAGCACGACCTCACTCACGTCATTTATCATTCTTTCAATTAACCTGCCTATGGGGTGTTGCTGTATCCAGTTAATGGATATTTGTGGTGGACATTGGGATGGTCATGTAAAGACACATTTCATTACTTCTGGTTATTACGCTGCATGCTAAACAGACGGCTGTGCACAGTAAAAGTAGAATCTTACTCTCTCATAGACTTAAATGCTGATTAATAGCTGAATCCGTACTTTAGTGTAAGGCTTGGATAAAGCATTCCTGTTAAAAAAGGTGCTTTCAAGGATGAAACCCTTGTTCTTTTTAAAGTTGCTTAACCAATACTTGTTATTTCCTAAATGTGTTCATTGACGTGAATCTATACAACTGCTTACATGGGGCTAATTGAAATGTGGTTTACTCTTCCTTTATAGGCTTTCTTCTGCTCCTTTCTAGCCTCTAATCAAGAGATCTCATTTTATAATCATGAGCTAATTGCATTTCCTGGTAACTTGTCTATGCTGGGAAATGAGTGAATGGAAAAGCAGCATTGAATTTCCAAGGCTCTGGATCCTTCACGCTAGCAGCCCACATGCAGTTCCTACCCACAGTGTGTACGTGAGAAGGGAGAAATAGCTGCCTGGTGGATTTAGCTTCCCAGGTGGTGCTGAAGCTGTGTCCTCAGTCTCTTGCAGTGAGCATTATGTTCTGAGATGCCTTTATTAGTAGCCAGTTGCTGGCAAAATTCTACCAGATACGTTAAAGTCAAAGATATTGTCGTTTGGGGTGCTTTTTTCGTCCCTGCAGGAGAAGATGTACAGTTTTCTTCACAGTAATTGTTCAGTGCTACTCTGAGCACTCATCAGGGCCACATAGGTTGACTGGAGGTACACAGAGCATCTATAATAAACACTAAGGGCAAAATTTGATGCCCTTTCAAAGTACAGCAGGTTTTGGAGAAGCTATATTCTACCTTAACAGATACAATCAACTTGTTAGTTTGAATACTGATGGAAGCATCTCTGCAGTGTATAATGTTCTGGTTAAAACTATTAGATTCTTTGGAAACATAACTCAAATACATTGGTTAAATTCAACGTAAAGTTTCATTCTTCCAGGGCCAACCAAAAAATCCTATGAAATTAGTTATTTTTTGGAAAACACCTTAGAAATGGTGTTTTTCTTTCTTTGCACTACAGCATTTTAATTTAAACTGATCCTCTCCTGATATCATGAAAGGGAAATTTCCATTCTGAATTCTGCACTGTGGACTAAACCCAAGGTGTTGGTTATCGCTGTGTGGGTGCAGTAGGGAAAGACCTGAATGCCTACTACAAAAGATGCTGTTTACTGCTGTCCTTCAGCACCTGGAGTCAGAATGCTTGGAAAAAAGTAGTTGTCTGATGAACCCTCTGAATATTATAAATCTATCTCACATATCTTGTCCCACAAACAGAGCAAAACCTTAGGTCCAGGGAAATCAGGGGAGTCAGAACTCATTATCCTCTGATAACCCCCTTTGAAGTTGTCCTTCACAAAAAAAGGCGCATTTTTGAGCAATGATATGACTTGTTCCAGACAAAGCACCACTTGCACCATGTCTCAGTGAGTTCCTACGGCACCATTCTCATGGTCCCCATCCTGAGACACTGGGACTGTGCAAAGTGCCACCTTGACTGTTTATTAAGAAAATGCTCTCTTTCTCTTGATCTTTATAGTTGAGTTCATTGCATTTCTGAGTCCTGAAATAGTGCAACACGTCCATCCTGGGACAGACTATGCTCCAGGGCGCTCTCAGACCTTACAGTTCTAAACACGTTGTATAGATCATTATTAGTTGAGAATCCTGCGTTTCATCCAGTGTTTCCTCATCAGTCCTGCAGAACTGCAGACAGTTTCACTCCCATGGAGAGATAACCTTGCTCCATTTTGTCTCCTGTTGTGCTGTCCCTCCTGACAAAGGAGCAGCGGCTGGATGTGAGAGTTTCTCGTTCAGTGCCTTTGAAATATTTTTGAAACAAGGAAAGATGCGGAGAAGGCAAAGCTCGGGGAGAGGGGGAGTACTGCAAAAACAACTGAATTCTGCTTTGATAATCTGTTGCCAGCCTTTGAATTCCCAGAGAGAGCAATGGAGATGCTGATTTTTTACTTCAGCCTTGCTTTCATTAGCACACCATAGTTCTGCTTTAATAAGTTAACGCATATCTAATATACATTTATTTTACGTTTTCACCAGTAACTGCAATCTTGCTTCAATAAACGGGATCTTACCAGGCTTATGATGCTGAACAGTTGAAAAAGGCAGTAATTTCAGAAGTGTCTTCTCCATCTGTTTATTAAGCTAATTGTTTTACTCGTAGCCTCCCTTCCAATCAGTTCTGTTTATTGTAATGTTAACTCAGCATTTTCTACCTCCAGAGATCTGTTTGACTTAAAGTGACCTAGATAGGCTTTTACGGCAGCAGAAAATTCAATTCCATTTTGCAGTTTTCTTATGAATTTGGAATGCCTCTGTTCCTTTTCTTCCTCTCTCAACAAAGTTTATGCAAATAATATTAACATTTATAACAAGACTAGTGTTTGTTAATCTCAGTTCAAACAGCAGATTTCTATAAAATCATAGTTTCAAACACTCATGCTCAGGGAGAGAGGAAGGCTATTGCTTTTAATACTTTCATTACTGTGCTACCCTTGTTAAGCTTGAATTGTCATCACAATAATATACTCTAATTTTTAGTGTTCAATATTAATTACATTTAAATCCCATTAGATTTACACTTGCCATGCCCACTTGGAATTCCTCTTTAGAAAAATTTTTTTGAAGTAGTTCCAAGACGTGAACCGCATCTTGCGTCTCTGACTTATTTTTTGGCTTCAGTAGGAGAATTGTGCGTGTAAATGAATTACGCGACTAAGAGTTTCAGTAGACTCAGCAAAAATTGCAGGGCATTCGAAAGCAACATGTGGAAATGTCAGGAATTAGATCTTGGTTTGATTGAGATCAGTATCAGATGCTCTGTCGACCCAGCATCCTGAAATATGAACTGTGGGTGTCATACAGTCCTCTGGTAAACATTCCTAGGCACAGAAAGCGTAATCTGTAGAGAAATGAAAAGGTGCCTCAGTCATTTATCTGGCATAATGGTGGATCTTTAGGAGATGGCAGACAGTAATGCAAATTTTCATTTATCTACACGTGTCTAAGATGCTCTGTGCCGAAAGCATTTTGACCCGGTTTGTTTCATGCTATTAAATGCTCTTCCCTTGCTTGTGGGCAAACTTGCTTATCAAAACATTTGGATTACAGCCAGGACTTGTCTGTACTGTAGCTCTGTATCTGTCTCCTGCCATATGAGCTGCCATGCTGGGGAATACAAGGATGTATGGATCCCTTCAGACATCTGTGCTACTTTGATCAACCTCCAGGCGTACAGGAGTGTCAGGCAATGCACACGTACATCTCCAGAACAGATGGATGTAGATTTGGCAGAGCTGAGACAACCAAAGTGTACAGTTTAAGAGCGTGCCACAGGCACATGGAGCACAATATGCTGCTGGATGAGTAGCAAACTACTAACCCTTCACCTTCGTATTTTCATAGAATTGTAGGATCATTCAGGTTGGAAAAGACCCTTGGGATTATAGAGTCCAACCAGCTACAAAACTCTTTACGGGTTCACTCCATTGTAGCTCCCTGATTCACCCCCAAATTCTCTCATATCCTACCTCATACAGTCACCTCCCCTCTGTCTGTCTGTGACAGTAGATGTTGTTTACTTCATTGCAGTTTGACTTTTCTTAATACAAAACAGTGGCTTTGTCTCCATCATTAACTCTTCTGTTTATTTCTTAATTATGCAAATTAGTCATGATTTGTTTCCTTTACTGTGTGTTTTTTGAATTCTCCTAAAGGAAAGTTGTTGTTTATAAAAACACTCGGTAGAGCAGCAGGCCTCTTGACATTGCTGACATTGAGTAGAAGTAACGAAGGATATTTTGGTGCTATACTTAGTACCAAATACCCTCTGTAACCTTAGCTCACTGTAACTTCATTTGTACCAGTTCTGTAGGTTTTACCAAGTTACTGTTTGTGTGACATAAAACAGTTACAAGGAGATATTCTAAAAGGTCGATTAGTATCTCATAATTAAAGCAGAGCACAGGAGCTTTGCTAGTGCTGTCCTGATAGTGCTGATCAAGTGACTGAAATGCAGCCTGACTGCATCGCTGTGTGCTTCTACCTGAAGAGATAGTTGTGCTCTCTGCTTCTCATAAGAACGCATTGCCCAACATTTCGAAGCTGAAGGGAACTTTTCCAATAACTTTGCTGATCTCTTGGTGCGGACGATCCTAACCCACCCAGATCCGCCACATCTCAGACCTCCTAGCAGAATATTGCCTTGAACAGGGGCAACAGGTCCTCTAGAACGTGACACAATTATGGAGACACACAAAACTACCCAAATACTCACTTTTTGAGAATGCGATTGCTTCAGATGATTTTATTTATTTTTAACAAATACCATGAATAAAAATACAGTGTACCTCCTATAAAGCACATTTTACTGCACCAAGACAAAGTCTTGAGCAAGATTTTGGGCCAGAAAACTACTGCTAGACACTTAAAATCCCATGCAGCTGCTAGATTTTACATAAGGGAAGTCAAGTTTATATCTCAGTGTTATTTCTTACTGTTTGGGCAACGTGTCACATATTTTATGTCAAGTATCTGCCAGGGTTCTGATAACTTTGCCTTTCTCTGACGTTTTCTATTTATCCAAAGAGCTAAGCATTTATCGAGTCTTCCAAAATCCTTGAAAGAAAAACTACTCTGCATGCATAATCTTCCCACGCTTACTTTTTTATGTGTATTTTCTATTGGTTTTCCTGTAGGTCACCACACTAAATTCATACTGTTAGATTATATCATGGTGCTGCTAATAAAAATGAATTAGAAATCCATTCTTCGTTTTATAGTGAACGCGAAAAGCTTCTGAAGTCTGATTTACAGTTCTAGTGCACAGACATAAACCTACAAATGGAGCAACCTGTGGCAGGCTAACATCCCTTATTGTTCTCTGAAAGCAACTACAGTGCAAAGTCTGCACAAGGCAGTGCCAGCCTGAGAGTGAGAATAACCTAAGAACCTTGGATTGGTTGCAAGAAAACAAAGCCTGACTTCAGGGGGTGGGGAGCTCTTTTGTTGGTGGATGCTCTCAGAAGGTATAAGTAGGATTATGAAAGTTTAACAAAAATAGAACTTACTAACCAAGGCAGAAAGTGTAGGAATTCCAAATGAGGCATTTAATTATTTCTATCATGAAAGGAAGCTGATAAAAGATATGAGGGATTAAGTAAGAAAAGAACAAAGTTGACTGGAGAAATTTTAAATAGAAAATTCCATTGTTATGTCTTTTATCAGAAAGTAAATCCTATGTAGGGGTTGGGTTTTCACCCCATAGTGTGATAAGCTTTTTGGTAAAAGAGCAATAACGTAATTGAAGTCCATTTTACATCATTTTCCCTTGGATGATTTAGTATTGGGTCAATTTATATTCTGCAGGTGTAGCCCAATGAGAGTATAAATGCAGCTACTAGAATTGTTTTTGTCCATGAGCAAAGCTGGTGTCATTTACTGATTCATTACTCTCCCAGCAGGGTCCTTTATTTCAAAAGCTACCTGCAACTATTACTGGCAATAGAACACTGAACTCTAAAATCTACAGGAAAAATTAAAGAAAAAAATATTAAGTTTTTTAAAGTACCATTTAAAGTACCATTTGCTGACTATTTTCGTTGGAATATCGTGTTTGAGTAGCAAACGGTTCAGATTTGTTGGATTTTTTCCTCTCACAACTTAGAATCACAGAACATCAGGGATGGGAAGGGAGAATGCACCTAGTTACCTGAATATTATTTCCAGCATGTTACCAGGGACATAATAGACAGTATTTCCATTAATATTCAACAATATAACCGTCAGGCAGGGGTACATCTGGAACCACAGAATATGCCTTTTTGCATTAGGGTACTAATTTTAGGCGTAACCCCTGTCTGCCTGGGCCTGCTGATGTATGGTTGTCATAGCAAGGCAGTAATTGAGTTTTCTGGGCGTTTTGACCAGTGGTACAAATTTGCAAAGCAGATGACACAGCAGAAACACAATTTCCATCCTAACCTTTATAACATTGCTTTCTGTTGTGGGAATTGGAATGTTTATGGAGGGAAATACGATAGAAGTGCACCTAATTTGTGAGAATGCGGTTTCTCACGTTAACCCAGTAAGCTTCATTTTGATTCATTTGATAACAGATTAAGTAAAGGCTTGGCATTAGGGAGAGATCATAAAACTTATTATCTTTTATTACCTAGACAGAGAATATTGGTTTAGATTTTTATAAATTGAAACTCAAGGAAAACTTTCGTTTTCAGCTACTGTGCAAAGATCCTCAAGTAACCTGTTTTGCAGTGATCAGCCACAGTGAACAAATGGCCTTGTTTCACACTCTTCAGTATAAACTGGAACAGGAATAATCACAGAATCATAGGACATTAGGGATTGGAAGGGACCTTGAAAGATCACCCAGTCCAATCCCTCTGCCAGAGCAGGATCACCCAGATCCAGTCACACAGGAAACATGTCCAGGTGGGTTTTAAACATCTCCAGAGAAGGAGACTCCACAACCCTCCTGGGCAGCCCCTTCCAATGATGGTCTGTCACCCTCAATGTGAAGAAGTTCCTTCTCATATTGATGTGGAACCTCCTCTGTTCCAGCTGACACCCTCTGCCCCTTGTCCTGGCTCCATCCTCCTGACACCCACTCTTCACATATTTATGAACATTGATGAGATCACCCCTCAGTTGTAGAGGGTCAATGAGAAAATATGACACCATTTGATGCTGATCTCGCACCTTGGAGGAGACAGTTGGAGGTGTGAGACATGAGCAGGTAAATCCCAGGCACAGGAATAGATAATGATCAGTGCCTGGAGACGTAATTTTGTTTGTTATTATAAACACAGGTTTGTTTAGTTCTAAGAGTAGAACCAGACCAGTAGGTAAGATAGGAGGCTGAAGTAAATTACTGTGTTTTCTTTTGAAGGTCTTGTGTTAATTGCTTGTAGTGGAAAGCAGAACTAACCAACCATGTAACCTTTGAATGTGGCAAGGCAAAGATGATTGGTAGAATGTAGCTATTTATAAACACTGTACGGTATATAAACCCAGCTATTTTGTAGAATATACATCTTCTGACTAATGACTTCTGGTGTCTGCGCATCATGTCGACTACCCCCTCGCAACATCGCGATACTGAGTCTCCTTTAATCCAAGCTGAGATTCAGTAAGGTGCTTGGGGATATGGATGAAGAACTTACTTGGAAAACATCAGATAGAGTTCTTGGTGGTGGTGGATAATAAAATAATCAGCATTAGGTTTCACCTTTTTTCCCAAGATGCATTCCCCCAGAGTTGTGTGATAGTAAGTGCAGTCCAGGATGTGGTGTCCAGGGTTTGAAGTGTGTAACTGGTTTGTTCCTTGATTCAGCTTATTTTGTGAAGAAATAGAAGTGTTGGGAATTAGCTTAGGTTGTTGAACTTGCTTCAAGTTTTTCCTCTGCCTTGATCAAATGCACTTCTTGACACCTTAAAAAGAAAAGAACTCCAGCTGTTTTATTTTCCTTCTGCTCTGGAGGTGCCTTTTCTGGGACACGCGTTCACGAAGGCAGAATTTAGCTTTCATAACTGCTCAGCATTCTCCTCCAAAGCCTGCAGGAAACACTTCAGGGATTCTTGAGCCTGATTTGGGCCCAAGGAGGATCAAATTCAAGCAGTGACAAGCATCCTTGACAGAGCCTTTTGTTTTGCTGCACAGTGAAGGACTCCCATGGCTCAGGGCTGCAGGTATAAGGGGTGTTTATCAATGAGATCATGGATAACTGACATTGACTGCTGTCCACACAATTTAGGAAAGCAATTTGTTTCCAGTAAACAGAGGGGAGAGCTGACCAGCTGCATGTTATTGCTTTTGTATGAAATATTTATACCATGGATTGATCCCCCTCCTCAATGGGTTAAGAGCCTAGAACACCTCATTACTTTCCAGAGTCTGTGTTGCACAGCCACAGCCACTCTCATGCGATTACTGATGAACAAGATTCGCCTACTGTACCTTCAACAAGGCAGGAAATACTGCTTCACGTTGGAGAATTTGGAGGCTTTTGCTCAAAGAGTGTGTTTTGAGGCTTTGATGCTCCCGATGATTTGGAAGTCGGCCTCTTGCACTTTTTGTTTGAAAAGCAAATCTAGAGGAACCTGATGGCTTTGCAAGAGGCACAAGCATCTTAAAACGTGCTGTGAAAGCAAATACTCGTGTTCATTCATTAACAGTGCATGTAGTAAGTTGTAGCTTAAATATGTAGATGCTCTTGGGTAGCCTTTAAAGCCAGTGGAGCAGTGCTGATTTATGTTGGGCTGAGGATCTTTGATTACTTTGGGATTGCTGATGATTTATTTTCTCTCTCTTCAAGTTACAGCAGAACGTCTTCAGTCATCCCTGTACCCCTCTTTATTATGTGACCTTTACACCCTTTTATACTTAGGGAATTCTCTAAAAAGGAGTATTATAATACAGAGATATTCCAAAAGCTGTCTCTCCTGGTAACCAGGGTAGGTTACTCTGCTGGAGAAGCTCATCTGTCTTTTTACATCTTCGGATTTAAATAAACTCATTTCTACCCATGACAAGGGCTAAGAATGATTCAATAATTCCAAATAATAATTTATTAGAACAACTTTGCCCTCCTTTCTCTTCACAAATTGTCTGCAAACAAATTGTACAAGTCTAATTCTTTAATGACGGGAAATTATTTGAACGTTTTTATGACAAATATCTTTTGGTCTTCAGGTTACTTGAATAGCAAATTGTGACTGTTAAAATGAAATATATAATTAACACTGCAAATAGAGCTGATCGGGTGTCGCAGAACAGTTTTTGTGGGAATACATTGATTTGTTCAATGAATGTTTGTTATAGAACATAGTGTTTTGGGGGGAAATAGCTTTGTTGAACTGAGGGAGCTGGGTCTCTTTTGTTTGGAGAAGGGGAGACGGTGACCTCATTAATGTCTATAAATATGAGAAGAGTGGAACCAGGCTCTTCTCAATGTCATGTAGTGATAGGACAAGGGGCAATGGGTGTAAGCTGGAACGTAGAAGGTTCCACATCAATATGAGAAGGAACTTCTTCCCAGTGAAGGTGACAGAGCACTGGGACAGGCTGCCCAGGGGGGTTGTGGAGTCTCCTTCTCTGGAGACTTTTAAAACCCGCCTGTATATGTCCCTGTGTGACTTAATCTAGGTGATCCTGCTTTGGCAGGGGGAATGGACTTAGATGTTCTTTCAAGGTCCCTTCCGATCCCTAAAGTTCTGTGATTCTGTGAAATAAATATCTGCAATACAGGCAAGAGCACTTGCCTTGAGTGCTCCTGATAGCTAGCTTGAGGTTTAATGCTCTCTGAAGCAGTTGAGACAGCCAGGTTGAATGTTCCCTTCAATTGGATGACTGTATAACACCAAGCTCAGAGGAGCTCACATCACAGTGTCTTAGTGACTTGTAGACACAAAGGGAGTGTTTTCATATACTAGGTCTATAGTTGCCTGTAGACTACAATGTCGTTCCCTTTTCTTTATTCAGACGTGGTTAGTGGGGAGTAGACATGTGCTATAGCTACTGTCTGCAGCTGACAGGGTTTAGGGGAGGTGAGTGCGATGGTTGTATTTCTAACACCTCCGAGATGTGGTAACAGTGGAGTGATTAAATGGTCTAAAACCAGCAAGAGAAGTTACATAGTAATTGATGCTTTCATGCTGGAATGAAAGGCTTCTGCAATAGTGTTTAATTATGGAGAACAATAGAATCATTTTCCTGAAAAAAGTGAAATTGCATCCATCGGTCCAGAAGGAAAGCTGAAACATCGCTTGTGGTTTCAAAAAAAGCTATGATTTAATGCCAGTTGACAGCAAGTATTTTCCTTGGGACATTGTAATTCTTATTCTCCATTGCTATTCAAAATTGTAGTGCTTTATATTTCTAGCACAGCAGACGTGGGAAAGTTTTCCCAAGCCATGAGTGAGCAGCCATTGCAGAGCAACGTGACACTGTTCCAAACAATTTATACTCACAGAAATGTCTTTGGCTGGTGAAGATCAGTGTCGGGGTTCTAATTTGAGTGGTTGTACATCTCTCACAATAATTTAAGAAATTTGTTTAGAATGCTGAATATTTGCTCTCTTCCTGGGGCATGTCTTTGGTAGTAGCCTGACTAACAATGCTAAATTAAATGGAAATGTATCAGAGTAGCTGGAGCTTCAGTCATTGTTCTGTGACAGAAATTGTTGGTCTCTAGCCAAGGAGAACTTTCTTATTGATAACATTCTTACTGTAAGGGTGCTCCCTCAAGTGAAGTTAACATCTGCACAAACACTGTACTGCTTGTACGTAAAAGCCACGATGCACGTGTGTGTGCACCGAGCGAGCAGGAAACACACACGTTTTTCTCTGCAGATTTCTTAGCACTTTTCAAAGGAAAGCCTGTCACCCCATCGTGCTTCGCAACCTTCTCCAAACTGATTCACATTCAGTGGCAGCTCTAAATCCTAATTTACATATCAGTCAAAACAGATGATTTAACACAAACATGCACTGAGTCCCTGTGTTTCCATGTAAAATATAACCTTTAGATGTACACATAAATACAAGAAGGATCTTCTTCCCAGTGAGGGAGACAGAGCACTGGAAGGGGCTGCCCAGGGGAGTTGTGGAGTCTCCTTTTCTGGAAATGTTTAAAACCCGCCTGGATACGTTCCTGTGTGACTTGTTCTAGGGGATCTTGCTGTGGTGGGGGGATTGGACTAGGTGATCTTGTCAAGGTCCCTTCCAACCCTAATGTTCTGTGATTCTGTGACATCAGCCGTACGCTTATGTCAGAATTACGAAACTGTCTTGATCCTGTACATCCTATGTATCAGCTACAGATTTCCTCTTGATGGGTAACAAATACCTCTGGCCAGAAACTCTATTTGTATCAACCACTTTGGAGCAATTCCTTTCCTTTTTAACAGCAACTGGTGAGGGAGAAATTTAGTCTTCCATTTGACTCCAGATACACTTCTGAACTATATGCTTCCTGGGCGTAGTACATAGATATCGATCTTCTTCCTAACAGAAGAACATTATTGCAGTCATTGAACTGGAGGCCTTTCTTTATGATATAAAAAATTGGAAATTGGTGAGCTAAAGAGAATTTATGCTGCAAAATTGTTTGGAGTTTTGTGTTCATCAAACTGTAATTTAGGCTCTGAATTCAAAGCCTCTGTGTGTATATTGCCCTTTTTACACAGCAGCAACTGGCATTTAAAATAAGCGCTGATATTATAATTATAAAAGCTTTATGTCTGTTAGAGCTGTTAATAGTCATATTGCTTTATTCTGCGTTTGTCAAAGTCCTGACAGCGTGCTCTGGAACAATGGTACACTCGGTGTTGATATTGTTACTGAACAGGAACATTGTCTTAATAGAATGTATTCAGTGGTACTATATGTAATTATCATCCTACATGAACACAGATGTTTATTTAATGTGAAGTTAAATTATTTAAATACTGAGAATTTCCCTTTGTGACTAGCATCGTATCGTGAAGGCATTAATAACAACCGTGATATGGTAGCACACACCACTGATACACCATTAGGCATGAGCATATATTGTATACAAAGAGTTGTGACTAGAAGTGGTGAGGTGCTGTGGGAGTGTTACAGAACACAGTAATAACCACAACAAGGTAAAACTCCTCTTCATTGGTAATAAGCATTGAGGTAGCTGGGAAGGATACAGGATTTTGGACATTCTGTGCCATATTTGCTTCCCAAATAGTTTGTATTGATCTTAGCAACTGAGTACTTGGTGTGAATTTGGGAATTCCTATCCTTCCCAGGTCTTGGTTTCTTTAGATGCAGTTCTGAAGCACCAAACAAAGGGTTGGGTGTTGTGATGTTAAGTGCACCATTGCAGTCTTACAAGGACTGGAGAGCACTGGATGAAGATCTAGCTAAAGGTACTTCATGGGGGACACCCCATCAAGAGCTGGCTTCTGGGGTCTTGTTGACTTCCGGGTGTTGGAACCCACCTGCGACTTTTATCTAGGTGCTGATGTGAGTCTGACAGACTCTATCTGTGATCAGGATTTCACTGCTCAGGCAGAATGAGTTAAATGAAATAAAACTCTTCAGAAAGCCTTCGTTAACTGGTTTCATTTGGCACTAAATGAGAGCGATCACTTCGTTTGTTCCACCAGTGTGTATCTGCGCTGAAGTGTTTATTCCCCTCTGCTGTGATCGGATCCTGCTGGCTCTGTCAGGAATCTGAAAAACTGCCTTTCTGGCATTTCATTGCTACCTAGTGCTGAACCAGTTATGCCAAGGCAGCAGGGGAGTGAAATCTGATAGGAATATTAACACTGGCGAGAGTGGTGGTGGGTGGAACTCACAGAAGAACCCTCCTAGCTCACCTTGGCAAACCAGACCATTTGCCAGTGTCACCCCTGCGGTGGCTAAATGACTAGTGTGAAAATTTATGGGGAAAGGATTGGTTCTCCTGCTGTAATGATACAAATCCTCTCAACACTGAGTGGTGCGCTCCACAAAGTCGCAGTTGATAAATAATAAGCCACACAAACTCTGACTTAATGTTCATTTATTAAAATAATCTACTGTCCTTTGTAGTTGTAGATCCGCTTCGTTGTGGGTTGTTGCATATTTATATTGCTACCGTCTCACTGTCGCTGAAGAACAGGGTTAGTGGGAGTACCGAGACTCAGGCTCTGCCCACAGATCCCTGGGACTCTCCTGTCCCAGGATTTGCCAGCAGTGCGGTAAATCACACAGATCCAAATATTTGCTACCAGTGCCTGAATGAAGTGGGACAGGAACAGGAGAAATGCTAAAAAGTCCTTTACACGCATCTCTTAGCGTAACGAGAGCATCTGATGGGAACATGCCGCTGCTCTTGGGCTGGGATCTGTTAGGAGATGCTTTCTCTAACAAAGCAAAGATTTGGTGACAGAACTAGATGTAGAAAGTGCTGCATAGCAGGAAAGTGTGACATATTCATAATGATATGAAACGCTACTCAAAACTCAATGTTTTTCACATTCTGATGTGAGCTTAAACATTGGACTCCTGTCACAGACATTTCTGCTGCAGTAGACACAATTTCCAGCATAAATGGGCTTGTTTTCAACAGAAAATGGGACAGTTTTCAAAGGAAAAAAGGCCAATTTGTGAGTAAAAATGGGTCTCTTTCTGAGCACAGAGGTTTGTAAACATGAAGTGATAAACGGCTTTGTGAGTTTTCTTTACGATAATAACGAGTTTCTAATCAAAATAATGACAAAATTGCATCTGGGGTGGGGGTGTGGAAGGAGGGGAAAGAAGCTCCACTCAGGTTTTAATATATCGAATGCATTTTAGAAAATAAATATATGAGACCTGTAAATTTTGTTCTACTCTGTAATCTGAATTTGTGTTGGAGACGTGTCAGTAATTCTTCTTCCTGTACGTTTATATGATATTATAAATCAAAATCCTGTTCTGAGTTTGCTGCTTTCTGAGAGGAATTTGATGGAATAATGCTGTCAGACTTAAGGAAATTATTTCTTAGGATGCTCTGTGTGGCAGCAGCATCTGATTTTCTAGTAGTACATATGTTTTTAGAGCTAAATACATCTTCTGGCTTGACCCATTGATTTTACATATAAATGTGTTGTTTCCTAATAGCAGATCTGGTCAGCAACTGATAGTGTTGCTTCTCTCATGATCTCAGTACTCAGATCTTGTGTACCACAGAATTGGGATCTCCTTCTTGCCTGTGTTCAGAGAAAGGTGATGTACCCAGGGAAGTGCATCACACACAATACTCATTTTGATGAGGAGGTTGAGTAGAAGCTTGGAAATCATTTTGTGACAGAGAAGAGTGTGTGACCTCTGAGGTTGTTTTGCTAAGTTAGAGATGAGAAATAAGTCTTTTAAAACTTTAAATGGTGAGATACAGGCTGAGAGAACAATGGATTGAGAGGAACTCTGCAGAGAATGACCTTGAGCTCTGATGGGTGAAAAGCTAGATATGAGCTGGCAATGAGTCATCATAACCCAGATGCCAACTGTATGCTGGGCTGCATCCCCAGCAGAGTGGCAGGCAGGTTGAAGGAGGTGGAAGGTAGCTCTTCTTGTAGTGAGACTCCACCTCTGGAGTTAGTGCATCCAGTTCTAAGATCCTCAGTACAAGAAGGACGTGGACATGTTGAACAGGGTCCAGAGGAGGCCACAAAAATGCTAACAGGGTTAAAACAACTCTCCTGTAAAGACAAGCTGAGAGAGTTGGGGTTGTTCAACCTGGAAGAAGGCTCTTGGGAGAACTTATTGAGACCTTCCAGTGTTTAAATGGGGCCTACAAGAAAGAAAGGGACAGACATTTTAACATGGCTTGTTGTGACAGGACAAGGGGTGATGGTATGACACTGAAAGACAGTAAAATTAGACTAGATACAAGGAAGAAATTTTTTACAGTGAGGGTGGTACTCGTCCAGGTTGACAAGAGATGGTAGAAGTCCCGTCCCTGGAAATATTCCGGGTCAGGTTGGAAAGGGCTCTGAGCAACCTGATCTAGTTGAAGATGTCCCTGCTCACTGCAGGGGATTGGACTACATGAACTTTGAAGGTTCTTTCCAACTCAAAGCATTCTGTGATTGGGTGTTCTCTGCTATGGAATAAGCCCTACTTCAGCTTCCTTTATCCTGCTTTGTAACTACTGTGTGGCTGCATTTTCACACCAGTTCTGCTTGAATGTTAATTCTCTGGTTCGATAGAAGACCCAGGGTAAGTCATGTAAAAGACGCGTAGCCTTCTCTCCTGTAAATGTAGTTGGTTAGTAGAGCTGGTCTGTGGTTAAAAATGCCTTCTAGCAGTGGTGCCCTTGTCACCATTTCAGGCATCACTATGTCACTCTACCCCTGAGATCCAGACTTATTTTTCAATGAAGATTTGAAAAGGCATTCCTGAGCACACGTGACATTCCTACCATATAGATTTAGAGGTGACTGCAGCACTTTTCCATCTGTGCCCTCCACCGATAATGCAGCCCATATGGTCTTTAGGCAGATGGTTCCATGTAAGGCAGCCACACAAATGGGGAGAACACTCATTTTCATTGGGTGCCCAGTCTTGCGTCCAGTAAAATCCATGTCAAAATTGTTTATGTGTTCCGTGGGAGCGGCTTTTGATGCTGGTAATAGCTGCCTTTCTGGGATGTCTTACTACCCTGTTGCCCAGCTTGCAAACAGATGTGCTTTCATGCCTCCTGCAAGAGAGAAGAATTTGAAAGGCAGAAAGGTGTTCCCATTGCAGAACAGCAGTGGCCACATGTATTTATTTATTTCCTGAATCAGGACTGTCCTTTTGGGAATGGAAATTAGGGATGGCTTTCACCATGGGCCTGGGCTGTGGGGTTCTACAGTAGGTAGGCAGTCAGTAACCATGACACAGGAACGGCCTGTTAGAGACATAAATCGTTGATGCTGGCAGACACATTTGCTTTGTGCACCACCTGGCACTTGTTCCCCACCTTGTAACCTGTTTTCTGGCTTCTCACAGCGATGCAAACTCAGATTACCGTCCTAAATGCTAATACAGAGAACTACTTAATAAAATAAAGTGCATTTATATGTAGATTGTGACATTAGTATTTAATTACGTACCCATCACAACACTGTGATGAAGCAAGCTGTTAAATATTGGTGCTCACTTTTAAAGAGCAGGTATATTTTCATTTCTTTCTTCTCTCCTAATCTCCTTAAATAACAGGATAGATGAGGCGCTGTTTACCAGTGTTCATCTGTATTCCAAATAAGGTTTCCACTGTGGCAGGCGAAGCTGGCAGAAACCTGTGCTTCTGTTTTTGTAGAACACTGATAACACATCTCTTCCTGTGCTGTGTCTTATCAGGCCATATTCGGTTTTAATTTTTTTATGTATTGCCTTAATGTGAACTAAAAGTTGTATGTACTGTGGTGTGGTGGTTTTGTTTTGAACCTTTCCTTTTCTGTTCTTTTTTTCAGACCATGGAAACTCCAAAGTACGAGCTGGTTATAGAAGCTAAGGATATGGGTGGTCTCGATGTGGGACTAACTGGCACAGCAACTGCCACTATTCTCATCGATGACAAAAATGACCATCCACCAGAATTTACCAAGAAGGAGGTAAGAGTTTGCCGTTCGCGCTCTACAAAATGGTGCAAGTGATTGCAGTTACCTTGCTTCTAAATATAAACCTGTTCCTTAATGGAAGGAAATACTTAAGTACTACAGAATTCTAGCCCAATGTGACAGACTTTCCTAGAGCGGTTCTTTTCTGCCTTGATATAAGTTGGTACACATTGTTCCCAAAACAAAATGCAACCACAAGACACAAATATATGTCAAGAGATATCACTCAGAGTTTGGCTAGCAGGCTGGTCGTTTCAGAGGTTGAAAACCTTTACAGTAAGTTTTATAGTGGGAACCTTCTCCTTTTGCTCCTATGGGGAAAAACAAAGAATTCCCTCTTGCCTGGTTTGCAAGTTGAATTCCACTGAGGAGTGCTGGAAAGTTTCAGAAAAACCTCAAACCAAACCAAAAGATGGTCACCGCCTGCAGGAGAGCAGAACAGTGCTACAGCAAAACTTCTGCTTTCAGGCAAAGTGTTTATCAAATTTCCTGCCCTTCTCACATTTTTGCCTCTGGTATCTGTAGAGAATTAGAGAGTCTCAAAACTTTTACCTAATAACAGCTGGTTTGGATCTTGCTGCAAAAGTTTCCTGAGGCTCTGCAGATTTCAAGGAATACTCCTAAAAGAGGAGAAGTAAGCATGAAGGATGCAGATTTTAAGGTGATTTTAGAAGAAAAGGAAAGCCCGTTGCTATGGGTCTCTTTGTTTTTTCCTTAAGTCATGTTTTTACTGGTTTGAATGATTTTTTTTTTTCCTGGCCTAATTGTAGTGATTTTACAACACTATTTTGAAGCAAATTACTGCAATTTTACTTTAATAAGTATTTCCTTTTTAAATGCAAACTGGATAACTAGATTAAGGAAGGGTGGACAAGTGTGAGGGTTCTTAAAAAAAGGGAAGAAGAAATAAAAACCTGACAGTTGTGCCGACAGGAACGTAATTTTTCACTAATCCGTGGAAATACCTGTAATAACTTAAGTAAAACTCTTTGGCACAAGGGTTTCAGTCACCTAAAAAACATCGTGGAGAGCCTGCTCAGAGTCTCTCAAGTACATAGGTGATAACTAAAAGGCTTTGATCAAACCATTAATTTCCCACATGTTATCCTTTAGATCTAGATTTTAGTGCGCTGAAAGTTGCTTCCTGACAGTCGACATTAAAATACTGTGTTTTTACAGCCCTCTGGAAGGTAGCAATGTAAAACGCCAAGTCAGACGTTCTACTTAGAACTGGGAAGTAACTGCATTAATCAGTATCGACAGCAGCTCATGTAACTCGGAGTCTTGCCTGCCTGAATTTCCAAACTTTGAGATTTCTTCTTGCGTAGAAATCTTTCAATGGATTTCTTTTGAAGACATCTTCAAAATGTCCTGTTTGACTTAACAGCTTAGTAGTTTGGACAAACAGTTTAAAATCTTGAACTTAGCCCCAAATGTAGGTTTTTGTCTATTTCTGTGGAAATTCAGAAACGTTTATAAGCTCAGTGCGGTCACTGGTAGTGGAAGGTACTCTGTACCCTTGGAAGTCTGCTGGTTTCAGTATAGAAATAAAATGGCAGCAGTGAAGAGACGGCATTACACGGCTTGCTTTGAACAGCCTGGTCTTACATGTTGTTCTTGCACTTCCTATGACACAAACTGTCCCACAGAGGAATCTCTTTTCTTTTTTTTAATGCATGGTGACATGGTTTTTAACCTTTCACTACTTAGAGATGTTAATGACCTCAGAAACCTTCCCTCTGCCTTGCTAAGTGAAAGTCTTATTCCATGAATAAGGCAAGAAAAGTCAGTCTTTAGCTGTGTGGTGTCAGGCCTCTTTAGAAAAAGATGCTCTACTTAGAGTAAGTAGTGTAAGAGGGAGGAGAAGGTCTATTAATAGGGCTAATGCCACTTTGTGCAGCTTAAAGTACTTAGTTATTGTATTTAAATACCAGCTGCGTATGACATCCTGCAATACTGTTGATTTGACAAAGACTTGAAAGGAAAAGTTAAATTCTGCAAGACAACTTTTGAAGCAGAAAGCTCAGATTCCATAAACCTGAAGGTTTAGTTTTAGAATGCACCTTCTTTTATTTACTTTGAGAACGGCTGCTGTAGGATTTGGTTCTATTGGTATTGGCATGTTTTCTCAGCTATCTTCCTTCTCTTTAAAGAGACTTTTTCTCGATGTGTTTTTCCCTTTTGTCAAACAAATGTCTATTTACTGGCTTATGTTTTCTTCTGACAGTGTAATTTCTACCTATGCTAGCTCTGCCTTTATTTGTCATTAGCTGTTGGTGTAGCTCAATTAAGCCAAGTGTTCGATGCGTTCTCTCTGTGTGAAAGCGCTGGGTCGTATTCATTCCTGCTCTGTCACAGTGAAAGCCAACCAAGTTACGAGAGCCAGGTTCATTCTTCAGTCTGGGCACTGTATAAATACAACACTGGGTAGCCCAGACACTGAGTTCAGGGTTGTTGTAGGGTGTAGAATGCATTGCTATATAAATCCTAATAAAGATACATATGATTTTAATAATGTTCATACAGAGACAGCAGTTCAATGATTTTTTAGTGCTTTCTCCAGAGTTATATATTTCTATTTTTGAGGAGTCTTACATGCGATAGATACAGAGATTTCTTTGCTTCCTCAGCACAAGGCAATCTCAGCCATTCATGAAAGTGTCTCTGTCCATTGAATGATGAGCTTGATCTTTTGACACTTGACCAATTTCTTCCACTTTTTTCTCCAAAAACAAGTTTCTGGATCTACCCCTAAGCAATGATACACTCCTGTGTACTCCTGTGTACTGTATTTGTTCCTTGGAGGTCAGGTCCTTACACAGCTATTGAAGAAGCTCATTAATGGCCTTTATTTGTTGTTTCAGAAAGATTCAAATGCTCCTTTTGCTGTTTGCAATTTTGCAGTAGCATCTACTGCTAGAAGAAGGGGGTACTTGCGTAGTGAATCTGTTCTTCTAGGTGCTGCTTTTCCCCTGCACACCCCACCAGTGCTGGTCTGACACAACGGTGGCCTTCATGCTTAGGGAAACATTCATGGTCTGTCAGGGCATAATCAGAGAAGCAGCTGACCAACCTGGCTGTGATCCAACACAGCACTTCCATTAACTTCAGAGTAATATTTTTAAGCCCTTGAGATTATAAGTATGCGTCAGGTACTTTGATGGGTTAATAGATGAGACACCGTTACGTGGAATTCAGCCCAGTTAATTGTTTTGTTGCTGGTCCTTCACTCTGCCATTCCCAAATACCTGCCTGCTTCTGTTTCACACTCATACTTCTCTTACTCTTCAGAACAGGCTGTGAGCTACACCAAAATCTATTCAGATGTGCAAACAGTACCCTGGCATCTCCAGGGGATTAAACAATTTCATCTTTAATGCCTAAAACAGCAGTGTTTTAAGAGCTCCTCCAAAACTCTCAGGTGGGGTAGCAAGGTCCACCTTTTGAAAGGTCACAGTGCTGGGATATAAAATATAGAGAAGTAAAACAGAGATATTTGTTAAAGTTAGTGTCCTCCTTTTCAGGAAGTTTTTTAAATTTACAACCCTACTTCTATACTATGGGAGAGTTTTTAAAATTAATTTAGTGAGTTATTACTGAACACAGCATGTGTTTTGTATCACAAATTGCAATTTGGGATTTCCTCTCCACCAAGGTGAGGCGTTAGGCTCCACTTCAGTTCAGCGACAAGGGACTACATACGTGAAATTAAGGAATGAAGCAAAGGAAGGAGCGGGAATTGATCATTTTAGAGAAGCTGATACCTCGTTTCTGTACTGCAGGATGCTTAAACCCTATGTAAGGAGTGAGTCGTTTCAACATGATGATGTCCTGTCTATTCTTACTCCTCCAGAAAAAAATAGACCAACAACTTCTACTTGAGGTCCTAAGCAGAGCGTGTGCTCACAAATGGGATTCCACTGAGTACATTGCCTCCCTCTTCTGACCTCTGTCCTGTTCTTCACCACAGATTTGGGACAGCGGCACATCCCTGGTCATACATGGAAAAGTAGTGGGACTTGTCAGAGCGCTCTCACCTGCATTTAAGAGAGTGACTTCACTGGGCAGGGAACAGTCACATTCTTGAGACAATTCCTCTGACACTTTCACTCTCACCTTCAGATTCATCCGTTTCTGAGATAAAGTAATATAAAATAGAAAGAATTGCATCACGTTGGGGAAAGTAAGATTGGGAAAAATATCTTTCCTGGTTTAGATTTTTGTAATATATGCCCTTAGAAATGAATTTTCTGGTTCCATAAAGAAGTTTGTCTCCCATGAAGAGAATAAATTTTGTGTAATTTCACAAAACATCACCGCAGTGAAATTTGAGGCGTACTAGTGCTGTGAATCTCAAGTGAAAAATAGGATTTGTTCACATTTTGAATACCTACTGATAAATGGTTTATAAAAGAGTAATAAATGACTAATGTGTGCTTTGATAAATGATTCATCAATTCCTATACAGACCTGTAAGTGAATAGGTTGCTTGTCACCATGATTTATGACAACTTCCAGCACTGTCTCCTGATTCAGTTGTGCTACCCACTGGGGTAAAACAGCCCCTGGAGTACAATATGTATCTCCATCTGCTCAAGGTTCAAAGAGGATATGAGACTTTCAAAGCACCATCTGGAGAGATTTATTTTTTAGCTCAGGCTGTTGAGAAACACTCTTCTGGCTTTGAGAGCGCCTGTCTTGATTCTTGGTGTTGGCTAAATCATATCAAGGACCAAATACTGAGCTAAAAGCATTTTAAAGGTTCCTCCTAGCTCTCTTTTCATGATATTTTTATTTTAGATGCTAGACATACCAACACAGGCCTTTCCTTATTCTGTGATTTGAAAGTCAGTCCTGCTCCTCCCTAGCCCTGCTCCTCCAGGGACACTTTGGGACTTATAGTAAATCTTATTTCTTTCTCTGTGGGTTTTGCCAGTGAGCTGGACTTTAATTTCAGACACTGTTCTGTTAATGGTAGATGACTTCTCTGTAACTGCTGCACTTACAGCCATATGCATGATTTGGAGGGATCACTGGTGAGGACTATAGTTGTGTGCAAACCTGAGCAACGAGTTCTTTCCTTTCACTGGCACACAGCTCAGGTGCGTAGCCAGGGTACCAGTCCAAATTCCCTTTGCCGTTGAGAGGGCAGTCAGTGATTGAACCAGACAGAACAGAGGCAAAAGTCGAGCTGCACCTGCCAGCAAGGTGGTGAGACACCCTGCGTTGGGTTTTTCCCGTTTCATGTGCCGTTCTCTCATGCTGAATGTTGGAAGGCCAGAGAACGGAGCTCGGGTACTTGAGCAGATCTGAACAGATGAGAAGAAGCCGTTGTCAGGCTAGCAGTCAAGAAAGAGAGCTGTACTATGGCCCGAATGATAAGCGAACCAGTCATAAATTCTAGCAGCGTGTTCACACCAGAGCAAACTGTCTCCAGGACTACTTTGTCATGAGGAAGTGTTTTGTGGAATGGATAAAACTACTTCAGCAAAATCATGAGAACAAGATGCACACGGGAATTTCCATTTGGCTCTCGTTTTTGGACTGTGAGACAATTTACATGCAGAGAAAGCAGAATTCATACAGAAACTCAACAGAGCAGGACAAATCCTCTACAGCTGTTAGTACACTTTGGCATAGAGAGCAGCTTCCCAATGGCTAGGGATCATCAGTGATGAGCTCTTTGGCCCTCCTTGTTTTTTCTAAAGCTGTAAATACAGCAAGCAAGGCTCCTGAAGCATATCTTACCCTTCAGAAACTCCCTATGCTAGATAAATATTTGCACTGACCTTATAAATCAGCTTTACTTCCACTTCATATTCTTGTATCAGTTCACTATCACACTTGATGTATCTGAAGCACCAGGTGCCAAAAAACCTCAGTGAAAACAAAGGAAAGACTGGTGTATTTTTCCCCCTACGTGAAAGGCAGAATTCAAAGGTTATTTCAGTGGTTGTGGAAAACAGGAAACAGGATCAAGGCAGGATTGCTATTCCTGTGTCATCCTTGTAAGATACCAGTCTCAGCTTAAATTGAGAGATCAAAAATCAAAAGGTTCCTCAGTCTGTTCCGGCACAAATCTTAGTGGAAATGTCTGCATAACCTGATCTGGATTTTCTTAGCTAGAACTTAAAATCATTACACCTGCTGTCATCCTCACAGATATGGAGGATAGTTATGCCTTTAATATCCTTTCAACTCTTGTATAATCAGGACCATGGGTATATTGTCTATTTGTTAATTTAAATCAATGACTATGAAGTGTTACCTGTGGTACTTAGATTTTTTTCCTCACAAATCAACCCGGTGGGTTTGGTGACAACAGATCAAGATGTCTCATAACTGACTCATGTTTTATGCTTCAGCTGGTGAGGCATGGCTGTAGATGTACGTACGTTCCTACTCAAGTCCAGTTGCAAAGACTGTATCGATCAGTCAAGAATATCTGTAAGTCAAATGAAAAGCTATTTATGAAATCTGTGTGAAAGGAAATGTGCCTCTAAATCCTGATAAATATTTTATTTTCTAAATGAAGGCTCTCACTGTGCTCTTCTCATGGCAAAAACAACACAACAGAAATGTTCAGTGTCAACTCTATTCTAGTACTAACTGTACCAGTTCTTCATGGTTAACAACTGTCTCTGCTTTCAGTTGTGTTGAAGTCCAAGGTGTTCAGAGTGTTCTTAGATGCTGTGAGCTGCAGATTGGAGTTTCAACATCACATAAGGAATCCAAGTATCTAAATAACAGGCATTTAGAGCTCTTTGTTTTCCAAAAATGAATTCAGATGTCAGAGAGAAAGTCCAAACTAGCTCTTATTTTTTAAGTACAGGTATCTATTCCCCACTGGCATTTAAAAAGGTGATTCTAGTAGCATAGATTGCTTTGGCTCTCTTTGCAGTTAGGATCCCAAAAGTCTGTCACTTGTATCTAACCACTTTCATAGAGCTTGGAAAAATACCCGTGATCAGGAAGAATGTTTGTTCATATTTCTGAATGGTTTGTGGTGGTACCAAACTCAGGGCACTTGGGAAACTTATTTAAACAATCTGGATAATGAAATTAACTTCTTGTTATTTCCCTCTTCTTCAGTGTTGTGTTGTTGGCTCTTATCAGAACTAGACAGTTTGAGGTTGCTCATGTGATGACACATGCTCAGCACCACTCAGGACTGAGTTAACAATGACCTTAAAACAAATACTCTGCTGCAGCACTACAAGTAAGAACAGAATTCATTTTAGACAAAGAAAAACAAACGCATGCGTTGAGGGCAATAGAACAAACAGGGTTTGGAAGACCTGTGTTTCCTATACCTACACGCACTCATTCTGTGGGCATAATCACTTGTGTTCATGTGCTTTCAGCAAGCTGTCTGCATAGCCAGGGCAAGCACTTTGCTCAAGAACTTTCACAAAATGTGTTTAGCACTGAGTCCACCCACTTATCCCATAATTAGGGCTGGATGCGCTGCATAGCAGTAGGCAGCAGACTTCTACATTTGTCTTTGCATGTGAGGGGTGAGTTTGTTCCTCTCCAGTGTTTTTGCTCTCCAAGTCAGCTCACATAGCAAACTTGTCTTTTTTGCCAGCCCTTTTCTTTTCTCTTTTCGTGTTTTTTGTGTTCCTTTCCGGCTCTTTGTTTCGTTCCCTTGATTTGTTAGGATCAGCTGATCCAAGCAGTCCTGATGCAAACTTCTGTGTGAGTCCCTGCCTTTTTGTAACCCTTTGGTTATGCTTGGAAGGTCAGCAGCAACTCAGTGGTAATAACAGCAATTCTCACTACAGCTGGTAAATTCTCACCACAAAACCATTGCAACGCTCACTATCCTCTGAAGACTTCTTCCATCTGCTTCTGCTAACAGCAACTACCCAAACACTGTGAGCAACAAAAAACCCATAAACCCACAATTTATTGCTCTCTTCTACAAGAAGTGAAGGTTAATATGCTTCCTCAATGTGGTCTGTGAAGTGTGAACTTTACCATGGATATTAAGGTCTGAATTACAAAGCAAACAGTAGTAGTAAGAGGTTTGACTACATCTAGCACGAATACATTTGGATGAGTAACCGGATAGTAGGAATTAAAAAGGGAGGATGAAACAAAGGCACTTGAGAGAAGCACAAGATAAACAAAGATAATGTGATGTCTCCAGACCTAGTCTTGGAACACTTACTCGGGGAATCTGTATAAACAGTTATTAGCAGTCATTGCGGTGTGAGTTTCCAATTACCCTTCTCTCTCCAGCTGGAATTTTGCAGTCGCCTCAAAATCAAAATAGGAATGCTTTTCAGAGATTTCATTTTTAATGTGAATTTTAAAATTGGTGTCTTTTGCTTGATAAATTATAGTGTTTTTTTCTCTGAATATGTTGCTGTAGAATTCCATGGACATTTTCTTTCATTTCACTCTTCTCCAAGAGTGTTTTATAACATGTTGTACCTCAACTCACCTGGACATGTTCCTGTGTGACTTGGTCTAGGTGATCCTGCTGTGGCAGGGGGATCAGACTAGATGTTCTTTTGAGGTCCCTTCCAATCCTTAATGTACTGTGATTCTGCGAACAGTCCCAGGCGTTCCACCTTGAGCACTGATTGCAGACAGGGGACACCCAGACTTGTAAAAAACTGCACAAAATTATTCTCAGACCAAGCTGTGGAAGAATGCATCAATCGCTTCTCTTACCTTAACTTCTGAGTTCTGTATTTGGGGGAACTCACTTGACTGTGTAACATCCAGTTGACTTAAATCCTAAATTCTATGTGGAAACACCATGGCTCCCACACATTGTATTCACTGTCGCATGGCTCCTAAGTCATCATCATCTCTTTCAGCCTTGACACTGTGTAAGCTGGTGAGCAGGTGATGGGGAGTAGATGACCAAGTGTTACCTCTGTGGGGCAGCCAGCAAAAATTTTCTGTGTCTTGAAGCAATATTTGTTTTATGTGCGTAAAAGTACGCAGTTCCTCACATGTGTAATCTCAACAGAAACACCAAGAACTGACACAGCACAGCTGATTTGAAGTGAAATAAATAGAGGATTGTTAGATACATAGCAAAATATCACTCTAATCCCAGGAGTTAAGAAACCCACGCTGTTAATGTGCCTCCAGCATCTGTAGGAGTCCTATTTTAAAAGTAGGATTAAACAAGATAACACACTATAGATCTTAACATATTCAATTTGCACCAGATAAAACCCTATTTAATAGCAATTACAGAATATGTGTGAGCTGCTATCATAGTTGCAGTTTATATCAGCAGAAGGGATTTATAAGGCTGAAGTACATGCATACAAAAATAATAGTTATGTGACTGCTCAGGTCATTCCAGTAGAGAGGAGTGAGTTTTGTGATCAGTTTACCAATTTATTCACTGATAAATGACATTTTAAGGTTGTTTTTTTTTTTGTCAGCAAGATTGAAACTGATTTGACTACTACAAAATTTGTGAACCATCTGGGCGTGCGAGTCAAAATGTCAGGATTCTTTAGACAGTATCTTTTTTTTTTTTCCCCTTCTCTTCGGAAATATTTATGTAGTGAACCAATAAACATCAACACGTTAAAAGGAGCCATGCATTTATTCAAGTAAAACTGCTGGTAAGTGCCTATGAATGAGACTCATTTGGAAAGCGGTAAAATCCTGTAGGGCTGATCTTCTCTTGAACTTACTGGAACAAAAGCAGTGTTGATACGTTTAAGAAAACAACAGATTAGGGGAACAGTCATACAGAATTTGCAGTTGTAGTCACTGCTGAAGATGGTTCAGGAGTGTAATTTATTCATTTACTGGTACTTTCTACTCTGGCTTATTTCCAGGACTTGTTTGCCTTGGAGTCCCAGATGCTTATTTGCTTAAAGGGTAGCCCTTTCTCTAGCCGGCTGTCGAACAGTCACTTAATGTTTATTTGTTTTTACAAATGTTTTCCCCTGTGTTCCCAGGCCATATGTCACAAGAGAAAGTATAATGCTGGCATTGCACAGAGTACTGACGTCATCCTCCCTTCCCCATTCCAGACTTTGACCCGGTTATGAAAAATCCCTGAATCCCTGTTGGTTACCTGCCCCTACGTTTCCCTCCAACGTAATTGCTCTATGGCCCGTCCTTCTGAATGTGTGTTATAACTCCTGTTCTCCTTTACCACTTAGCTTCATGCAGTTTTTACAGAGGTTTTCTTTGTTCACTTCATTCTGCATTGTGGAAGATTTTTTTCCAGCTACTTACTTGTCTAGTCGTGATATTTATTTTACCCAGTGCTGAAGTTTATTGCTATCTTTTTGCGTCATCCTTTAAAATCCCTTCTGCCTGCTGCTTCATCGTTCTCTTTTTTTAAAAAACAAATCAGCCTCCCACCTCAGCCAGCCAACTAACCAGAAATCTACATTTTGTTTTCTTCTCCCCTTCAAGCCTACTGTGTAGTCGGCAGTCTGTAAGGAGTCTTCTCTGAATTTCAGTAATTAACTTCAATTTTTCCTTCCTTATCAAACTCTTGGGTTCTGTCATTTGACTCTCAAGAGTCAAACATTTATCATTCCTTTCATACACCTGTGGCTCTGTTTACAGTTCCTGCCTCAGGTCTGCTAAGAGACCTGAGCAGATTTCAGCGATGAGTCCATTGACTCTGTTTTGCTGAGCGTGACATTCTCTTCTCTCTGTTCTTGTTCTCATTGCTTTCCCCCTGTCTTTTGTACGGAAAACTCTCCTTCTAGTATGCAATAAAAAAGTGTGATTCTGTCCTTTATCATCTCATGATCCCCTTTCTGTCCCCTTCATTTGTTCCTGTAGTGTTCATTCTGGAAGATCTTCCTTTTTTTCACTCATCGATGCGTCCCCCAGTGACATCGTCCTCATCCCCTCTCTGCCTGTTTCCTCTGGGAACCACCCTTATATTTTCATGACTTAAACTGACTGCTTGACTTGCCAAAATCCACATACACTCGTTGCCTCCTGTAAACCGAGTACCATCACTGTCTGCTTCCACATATCATCTCATTTTTTCCTTTATGCTTTACTGCCTGCTCCGCAGCTCCTTTGTTTTGACTGCCTTCAGTCACTGAGGCCAGCAGCGCCCATACGCTACGTAATACTGTCAGATGTTCTTAGACCAATGATTTTTCTTCATTTAGAAGACTGATGGTATGGAAAGTACTGCTGTCCTCAACAGGTTTAAAGGGTTGAAAGCAATCTTGTGGTTCAAAGAAAGTTTGAAAAAATTTAAGGACTTATGTGAGAAACTTCCAAGGGAAAAGAGAAATCGTCCAGCTAAATGAGCTTAAATCTCCACCAACAGTTGTCTTTTGCCAAAATAGTATCAAGGAAACAGATTTATCTATAGTTTGATATTCTTAGGTGCCTGTATTCAGGCTATGGCTCCCATCCAAGCAGCGGGCTCCATGGAGATGAGACTGCAGGATTAGATTCCATGTAAGTCTGGATTCCATACATATGCACATCTACGCGCACAGAAACACAGGCCCACAGATGTTTGCCTGCCTAAGTGGAGGACCAGATGTTTCATTGTCCTAAAATAGCATTTTCTCTGTATTTCATATCCATTTCAGATGGATGAAAACAAAGATGAAATTTGAGTTGGTTTTACTCGTCTGCCTGAAAAAATAACACAAGTAGCTCTTGGAAACAGAGAATGCTGTACTTGATTAATTGATTCGGCGTTGAACTAAGCTAGGAGAAAAGTGTATGTTTGGAGACAAATGAAGGGCAAGCTTTCTAAGTCAGCGGCTCTGACCTTTTCAAGTTTTCCATCTCAAATAATAATTGAAGCCATGAGTAAATAAATTCAACTTTGCCTGCAGATGTTGAACTCTTTAATGTCCTTTTACTCTAACATAGCCGCTGTCTGATATTAACGGCAGAAACAGTTTTATCATGCCCCATGCTGGGGCTGACTGGCAGTCTCTGGGAACTGTTTTCTTTCCTCTGGCCATATGATTAAAATACAGTTCCAATCAATAAATCTGTACCGTTTCTGTCAATGGTAAGTGTTTGCCTAGGGTTCTTGTGTCCCAGAGGTATTTCTTTTCTTCAGTTCCTCTGCATTCATAAGAGAACCAAATTACAATGAGTCTTGTTTACCTAGGCTGCCCGTTGAGATTGTTTTTGGACTGCCTGCTGGAGCTGGAGTGAGCAGTACAGAGCACGCAAGTGCACTCCCATACTAGTAGATAGAGATACAGACGTGAGCAGTGAGGTACCTCTTTTAGCAGAACTGGGTTCCAGCTAGACTCTGTGAAGTCTTTGCTTTGGGAAGATTAAACATTGAAGCACACTCTTATTTGGCATGTTAGCGGGAAACAGCATAGGGTGGACTGCAGGATGAGGTCTTGGCTGCCAACATCTGATTTCAGCTGAGCGTCACCTCTTTCCAAGGATGCCAGGGCTGCCTGTTTTCCCTTGTCTTGAATGAGGATTATCTCGCTTGATCAATGGGGCAATATGTGAACAACTAATCAGTTTTAGATTCACTTCAGTAGAGCTTACGTTAATGCAATCGATTAAAAGGGAATTTTAGTGATCTTGCTAATTGTGCTTTTAAAGGAAACATGACAATTATTGAGCTCTTAATTTATTATTTCCCATGGTGATCAGTTTGGAAAATCAAAACATGTGCTTTTAAAATGTGACATCCCCTGCAGTCTCACTTGTTTATTCCTTAGATTTGTACGTCATCATTGTAAATAGTTCTAAACTAGAAACAACCAAGCAACTGCAGTCAACTCATTCCATTTCTCACTTATGTTATGGGAGATAGAAGGGAAAGAAAGGCTGAGGGAGCAGACTCTCTTGAGCTTGGAAAAAAGGAGACTAAGCAGTGACCTGATTAATGTTCATAAATATGGGAAAAGTAGGTGTCAGGAGGATGGAGCCAGGCTCTGCTCAGTGGCATCCAGTGATAGAACAAGGGGCAATGGGTGTCAGCTGGAACAGAGGAGGTTCCACATCAATATGAGAAGGAACTTCTTCACATTGAGGGGGACAGAGCACTAGAAGGGGCTGCCCAGGGGGTTGTGGAGTCTCCGTCTCTGGAGAGGTTACTGTGTGTACTGTGTGACTTGGTCTAGGTGATCCTGCTGTGACAGGGGTGTTGGACTAGATGATCTTTCGAGGTCCTTTCCCATCCCTAACATCCCCTGTGATTCTGTGACATATTCCTGCCTGGATTCAGCAGACAGTGGTACCAGTTTCCATGCATGTACAGCCAAGGAAAGCATCTAGATTATTTCTTTGAGAGACTGCTTTCAAAGGGAAGTACTAGACTGTAGCTGATGCTTGTAAATGCAGAGACTAGGTACTAGTCAGCAGAAATAAAGGTGTTGAGCCACATGTTGCACATCTGAATTATTTATTCAGAAATAACAAGTGTGGTTTGTCAACACTTACAGAGAGGGTTATCTGTTACAGAGCAAAGGTGTTGTACATATCTTTCCTGGATTTATTTGTACGTGTTCAGGAAGCACCTAATTCACTTTAGAATGCCCAGAGTCCAGAGTAGAGGCTGAAGCTCACTTATTTAATAAATCTATTTTTCTTAAATTCGTAAAGTATGGGCAGCATTACAAATGTTAATGTTACTATTATGGGATCATAATTTAAAAATACCAGTGTTCTCAGAGGGCTCCAGCAGTGTGTCATTTCCCTGCTTTATTAAAATGAATGAACAGATGTACAATTTATTTCTGCTGAACTATCATCTAAATTCATAAGCTATTTCTCATGTGTCTGGATGCGTTCCTCTGTGATCTGTGTTAGATAGTTTTGTCCTGCTCCGGCAGGGGGGTTGGACTCGATGATCTCTTGGGTCCCTTCCAACCCCTAACATCCTATGATCCTATGAAATCCGTGTTGGTTTCCCATTTCCTTTGCCTTAGAAAAAAAAATTACACACTCACATTTATCACTCTGGGGATATAAACGAGAAGTATACTCTCCACTTCATTCAATTTAGAGTAATATTCTCAATACAATTTAAATCCCATCTTTTCAAGGCTATTCAGCAAAACCTAGGCACTGGAACGCCCAGAATCCAATTGGAAAACTCCCTTGCCATCTACAGTGGAGACTGGCAGGTGGGCTCTGAGGACACTACCCGTTCTCTCTGACAGAATGAGGTAGCATGCAGAAGCATTTAATCTTTTTGGTTGACAGTTGTGATGCTAGTGGGGGCCGTGCAACTTCGTAGCACCAAGTTGGGCAAAACCAAGGAAAGGGACAAATAATGACTGGTGGGAGAGGTGAGAAGTTTGGGTGTAATCAGAGTGAAATTTGAAGCTAAGGAACACGCCAGCTGGCCCAAACACCTCACGAAGATCTGTTCTGCGGTAGACTGGGAGCACGGCAGGTGGTCCCTGGAAGTGAACAAGCCAAACAGGACAATGCAGAGAGTAGATGGAATAAAATCATGGAGGTTTACAGTCTCAGAAACAGACCGTGTTGCCATGGAAAAAACTGACTGTAGAAATCCCAGGCGCTGTGCTCTCAGCCCATTGCCAGCCTTATTTGTTGGCAGGGTTTGTGGACAATGCGAGGGTGATATTTTGTGCTAATTCCATGTGAGGAATGAGTGGATAACACGCTCTAGGGTTTCTGGCAGCATTTCTTCTCTAAACCCTATTTCTAAGGGTTTCTATTGTAAGTGATCCACAAAAATTGTCTGTGGTTTGAAGTTGACAACAGAATTCTCAGGCTCATATTGTGGTTTTTTTTAGTGTTGGTTGTTTTGTGTTGGTTTTGGGGATTTTTTTCCTGATAAAAATCACTTTGGCAAAGAGAGTAGCGGAGCAGAATGTGAATCAATCTGCTTTCTTCATTTCATAGCTGCTCTGGAATTTAAATGCAGGTCTTTAAATACCTCTTTGCCAGACACTTTGGGAAAGTGACGGAGTGATGTTTGAGTTTTGTGAAAACAGGATGATTCTCTTCAAAAACATTCTCTGTGGCAGAGGCAGGGGCAGTTTGTCCCCATGGGACTGCTAGGAAGGAGTTGTTAATTCACTGATGAGAATGGAGGTGGTGTATCTACAGCAGGTCTCTTTTTATAGTGGCCATATTGCAGATAGTCTCACAACAATTAAATTTGGGTATCTAGCTCAGCCATTCTTGTTCCTTCTTTATCCTTCTACAAGCTGAGACCATAATAGTTTTCCTTTCCCCTTCCCTTATTTTTTGTTGCCAAAAAAGAATATGGCTGGCTAGAAAGACAAAGGCCAGAGGGGTGATTTACATCTTCTGTGTGCTGCAGGGATGGAAAATGTGGTTTTGCAGTTACACCCTGGATGTTGGCACCAAATCCTGTGTAATGAAGAGTCTTGTTTGATAGGGGGTTTGAGACTGGAATCTCAGGGAGTTCCTTCCTATCACTATTTTTTGGGTACAAGAAAAAAAAATGTTGGCAGTTTAGAGAGCTTTGTGGAAATGAATGAGCACCATGGGCCTTTGAAAACTGTACGAGTGTTTTATTCCCCTTTCTGATCCCTACAGATTCCTGGGTTTGGGCTTATAATGAAATCTGCAGGGGAAGGGGTCCCAAGATACTCCTAAGTCCTCCCTCCTCATGGTGTAATCTCCAGTGTTTGCAAATTTTTAAGAGCTTGGAAGACTCCAGGGGAGTTGTGGAGTCTCCTTCTCTGGAGACATTTAAAACCCGTCTGGATGTGTTCCTGTGTGACTTGGTCTAGGTGATCCTGTTGTGGCAGGGGGATTGGACTGGATGATCTTTCAAGGTCCCTTCCAATCCCTGAAGATTCTATGAGTCTATGAAATAATCTCATAGCAAGGAAAGACAACCAGTTTGTATGAAACAAAGCCATTTCATGGATTCAATAGATAACAAAGAGAAAAAAGATGGACAGACTGTTCTTACCAATTTCAAGCTAAACTTGAAAGTTGAGGCCAGACCTGAGATACTGATTGATGAGATTCATTATTATAATGGAAACACTGATGACCTGAACTTGTCTGAAACTACTTTCCATGCACCAGAGTGATTCCTTCAGTGTCTGAGTATTTCTTCACTTTTCTCCTTAAGTTTATGAGGAAAAGGTAAAAGAGAGGGAACCCCAGAGGTTTTAGTTTACAGATGTTACACTGAGGGAAGGCAGCACTTGGGACGAGACTTTCACAGGGCTTGTTCAGTCCTAGGGAAATTCTGCCCAGCAAAACCTTAGCAGTTTCTGGTGGTCGGTCAGATGCTTCACATCTGGAGGGAGGTGAAGAATTTACTAGACTATTCACTTTCTGAGAGCAGCTTTTACCACTGTCTAGTGGCAACCTGGAATTGAATTCCTTCCCAAGTGGTTGTTTTGAGCTGCTCTTCACTTACAGCTGCCCTAGTCTACGTTTAGGAAAGAACTTGTGATGTTTTAGGTGGATGTCATTAAACTCTGCACCCTAGACGAGAGCTAAAGTTAGCTCAAAGGAAATGCAGACACCTGACACCATTCTCCCTCATCCTCAGTCGGGATTTTCTGTGGAGATAACCTGCAACCCCAATTCTTTAGGAGAACTTTACTACTCTGAACACAGTCACAGAATCACACAGAACATGAGGGATTGGAAGGGACCTCGAAAGATCATCCAGTCCAATCCCCCTGCCAGAGCAGGATCCCCTAGACACAGTCTTTAGGCTCCAGCCTGTCTGTCCCTGCTGGCACTTTCGGGGTCTGACTCTCCCCATTCAGCTCAGGCAGCTTTCCAGCATCGAAAGGGATGCCCTGGGGAAGAAAACCCCTGGCGAGGTGGGGGGGGTCACAACCCTGCAGCACGAGTTTGCCCCAGGCTACAGGTTCATTCAGCAGGCAGAGAGCCTTTGCTTCCTTTAGTGGCTGTGGTGCAGGTGAGTTCAGACCTCCGACTGGTGTCCTGCAGCTTCTGGGGCATCTTTCTAACCAGAGAGCAGCTTGTGAGGGCTCTGGCTGCATCAGGGTGACAGAGGGCAGCGGTAAGAGGAGGCAAAGATCCTGCACTGCCTTTACACTTTGGAAACCAAGTAAACGTCATCGGAAATAGGACGAATAATTCAGACAGGCTAGAAAATGGTGCCTGTCTTCTATGGTCCTGCTCATGGAAGCAGCCGAAGGGTTTTCTGCGAGCACTGGAGGGCACTGCAGCACTGAGGAGAAGCTCTGTACTCCTAAAGGACATTCCAGAAAATAATGACTGTTTGCAGCTGTGAGGAGGGGCTGGGGGGAGATCAGCAGCCAGCAGAACCCTGATCATTCATTACCGACCCAGCACACTCATCCCCCCTTCAGCTGGAAGGGCTACAGCTTTATTTAGCCTTGCAAAGGTCTCTGCAACCTTTACAGAGCCAGCTTCTGCAGCCTGCAAATGGGTGCTTTAGGGCTCCTTTTCAGTCTCTTCCAGTCCTTGACTTCTGGTTTCCAGGTATTCCAGGAGGCTTGAGATTGTAGTGAACAAAATCCACAGACATTCCACCTACCCAAAGTACAGAGAAGGGAAGGGGGGTGGTGGTGTGTGTGTGTCTCAGATTTGTCGTTTCTGTGGTTTGTACAGTCTGCCCACAAAATAAACCTCAGTTAGGTCATTTTTTTTTAGCTCAGTGATGCTTCCCCAAAAACCACTATCAGGTGCCACACCTATTCCTTCCCTCCTGCTCCAGCCAAATCATTTAGCTCTTTATGAGCATCTCCATCTCTCTGCACTTGAGGGAAGAAGAGGATCTCAGCAGAGGTGATGGCTCCACCCTGTGTAAGAACCCAGAGAGGAAGAAGAAAAGCTGCTCTGTGGTGAAAATGGAGAGAGAGTATTAAAAATAATCTTAAATATCTTTCTGAGTTTCATTAATCTCAAAAGCAAATCAGAGACATTGTGCATGGGTGTGATGGTATTAAACCTTCTCATAGTCAAACCTATCAAAATCACAGAACATTAGGGATTCAAGAAGGGAACTCGAAAGATCATTGTAATGGGTTGAAACTAAGAGACTGCTTTGCTTCCAGGTTTTCAAGGGGAAAGGAAACCAAAGCAGTCAGGTCTCAGTGAGATCTCGGATAAATTTGCCAGACAATGGATTGCTTAGGAA
>JAOXOE010000720.1:12354730-12414623 GCA_028565055.1 Phoeniculus purpureus
AGAACTCAAGACACAGAACAGTTATTCTGCTTTCTCAAAGGTCTACACGTTTAGCAAACTAGCCCTGGTAAAGCTGGGAAAGGCAAAAGCAAGGGCACTGTTGCTATTTTGCTGTGCCAGCAATTTATTTATTTAAATAAGTAACTTAGAGACTACAAAAGCTTACTTGAGGGACAAAAACAGAAAGTCAGAAGAGGGTTTTTTAAAAGTAAACGAGCTTAAAAATTTTTCAGCCAGCACTTTATTAAACCTACGAATATCCAAAAATATCTTGAAATTTTTGAACAACGTATTTAAAGTATTTTCACTAACACAGTATCTCTGTGACTGCACTCACACCTAGACGCTGAAGGACCTGTTTTACAGATAGTTTTAACTTGGTTGTGTAAGACTGGATGACATTTGTAAGAGCTTTTGGCAGAAATATGAATTCAAGGATGAGACAACAGTACCTCCTGAGAAAGGAGGGACACCTTTCTACAGCCCTGTAAACAGAACCATCAAAGAAACCACCTTCTAGGAACAAACCTGGCTGCTTGCTAATACGCTTTGTTCTTGCCAAGTGGTATGCAGAGGGGTTCGGTGTCATTAGCTGACACAAGTCTAGGTTCAGAGTGATCTTTGAAGTGATAAATCTAAAGTGACGGAGCATGGAAAGATGAACCGTCCTCAGCAAGGCAGAGCTCTTGCTAGTGTTGAGTGTCCTGGAGTACACAGAAGAGCAAAAACACAAGATTTAAGACCCGTTGTACAAAGAACCCTGGATAAATGACTATGAGTTAATGAATGACGCGTGCAGGCACAGCTCAGAGGGTGCTAAATTCTCATGACAGAGCTCTTGACACTGAGTAGCTAATGTCCAGGACTTCTGCAGATAAGTCCCTGAGATCATACAGAGTGCTCTCTCTCTCTTTTCCTGACCATAGGACTGTGACAATTTGCATTGTTAAGGATTTGGATCATTGAGTTTTTGGGACTTTTCATACATACGTGCAACATTGGGGCCTGAGTTAGAAAATGTAGGTCCACAGCAGGTGCAGTAACCATAGGAAGTGGCAGATGGGATTAGATAGGGCAAGGTCAGGAAGAAAGAATTATTTATGTACGTAGAGAAGTTTAAACCTGATATAATACTGAATGGGAGCTTGGGCAGTTGCCCAGGTAGTGACCTGCCTCCTCCCTGCTTCCAGGAGCTAAGCTCCAGCAGGATGCTCACATTAGGGTGTTGGTCTTTCTGGGTCTCTCAAAGCAGATCTGACCTTACACAGGATTTTCTTAAAATCTGTTTTACACAGCAGGGATGTGTTAGGAACAGAGGTGAAAAGAAATCTCATGGTTTCAAGGAAACATTGCATACTTGAGGCTGGGGGCACTAGGGTAACTACATTCTGTCCTCAAGTGCAATTTTTGTGAAGCCCACACTCCAGACTGTCTGGAGTCCAAGTTGCAAGTCCCAGACACTCAATGGCATCTGAGTTAGGGGGTAGTCTGCTGGCTGGCAGAAATGTCAACATCTCTTGGGCCAAGCACCAAGATCTCAGCAAGTGCTTTGAGGATTTCAGTGGCATACGACCTGTAACTGCAGTGGCTAGCAGTGGCTAGCATGGCAACAATCTGCTATATTCCCTTTGTAGTCGTATGTGTCTAAGTAGTGCTATGAATCTGAGTGCTGAGCTTTGGTCTGCACGCTCTTTTCCTCCAGTTGTGACTGCCTTGTGACTTTTTTTTACGTAGCCTACAGGACTAGTGTCAGCTACTGTTCTATCACCTCTGCTTTGGGCGCTTCATGCTCAGAAATTAAAGAACAAGAAATTACGATAGCATAAGGACGCAGGAGTCTCAGAATCGTGTGACTTGTTAGCAAAACCATTCAGCCTTTCCTTGAAGACTCCTACTGAATCATCCAAAAGAGCCAAAACCTACGCCTACCTCAAAGGAAGTTTCAAAGCAAGTAGGAGTTAAAGCTGACCTACTTTGACTTTGGAAACAAAAGCTGAAGGGAGAACAATAAAACAGTGATTAATAGTATATAAATTTATGAAAACTATTAGTTCTGTTTCAGTAGAATAACAGCACGAGTTGTCACTTATGTTTTCTGGCAATACAGGAGCTATAGAGCCTTCAGTTATAACAGACAGCAACGTATTTACTGAAATCCAAAGAACTCATTGACCCAAGAGCTCACCAAGATCAAAAGTAGGACCTGGCCAGTATTTCCTACAGGAGCTGTGTTTTCATCAGAGAATGACTGATGGTTGAACACACAATTAGAACTTCAGAAATCTGTTTTTGACAGAATTAGTTTCTCACCTCTAACATGGAAATACTGGTGAAGAATAAAGAAATGCCATTTTTACCTGCTGTCCCAAACCAGCATGCAGGGCAATGCACCTTGTTGGCATGTAGAGCATGTACAAAACCTTGCTGCCACTTAGAATTGCAATTTCTTTCCTCCTCTTCTTAAGCAAGTAGCGTAAGAAATGAACTGTGAGCTCATTGAGCCTGACCCGGTAGGAAGCCTACGCAGTTACAGAAAATAACTACTACAGAAGAGATCACTAGAGGTTTAAAAGAGGAAAAGATTCAAGCCACAACTTAGCTTTCAAGTGCATTCTTCAGCCCCTTCACAAAACGCTAAGAAAATAAAATTTTGAGCATAAATTTGTTTTTAAATTGTCGTTTCTTTCTCAGCTGTCAACTTAGCACTCGATAATGCCGAGAAAGAAGCAGCCATCAAAACAGCTGCTGGACCCACTGTGAGACACGTTGCAGCTGTTTACACTCCACTTTAAAAAAATTACTGAGTGCACCCCAAACTTAGTGGCCAAAGCAAACAGCCTTTGGGTAGCTTTTGCCATCTTCCTACACACCGATTCCTGTTTACCTACTGTTGCTTCCTGTCAAACCAGAACCAGACACCATTGCAGGTCTAATCCAGTATGACCATCCTTATAGTTAGGAAACAACCCAACACAGGGAGTAGTCTGTCACGTACGCAGAGTTGTGAAGTATTTGTAGTACAACCTTCCCAGAAAAGGGTAATTTTAATCTTTAATCCACACGTTCCAGTGTGATGCTGTATGAAGTATGACATGCCAGGCCCTTTGCTTCTTCATCAGGCAGCAAAAGCCACAAACCTTGTAATTACCACTGATCCACAAGTACTAACGATGCCAGGCAGAACGCAGCATCGCATGCGAATCAGGAAGATGTATTAATCCATAAGATGTATTACCTCTGAAATTGTGCTTCCTTCATGTAGTTCATATAGTGTGTAAACAAACTGAGCGAAGACTACTGTAAATGAGTGTTTTGATAGCACTGAGAAGATTTGCTGTGAGGAGGGAAACTGATTATTTAATTGCCCTCCATTTAAAAGAATTATCACACAGTCAGCCTTCAAATAAATTAATGTGATTTCATAGAGTGCTTTGCATTGGAAGGGACATTCAGGGGACATTCAGTCTAACACCTGTGCAGAGAGCAGGGACTTCTTTAACTAGATCAGGTTGCTCAGAGCCCAAGCCAACTTGGCCTTGAGTATTTCTAGGGATGGGGTGCATCTATGACCTCTCTGGTCGTGTTTGTTCCAGTGTTTGAACATCCTACTTGCAAAAACATGTTTCCTTCCATCTACTCGAAACGTTCCCTCTTTCAGGTTAAAGCCCTTGTCCTATCACTATGTGCCGTTGTACAAGATTCCTCTCCAGAGTTCTTGTACTTCCCTCTATAGTACTGGAAGGCTGCTACAAGATCTTCCTGAACCTCCTCTTCTTCAGGCTGAACAACCCCACCTCTCTCAGTGTGTCCTTATAACAGAGGTGCTCCAACCCTATGGTCAGTTTTGTGGGATCTTTGTCTTCAAAAGATCTCTTCCTTCTGCTGTGCTGAGGGCACAGTACTCCGGCTGAGGTCTCATAGACAGGTCTCACCAAGATTTCCACTAACCTTGTTTAAACCGATGTTCAGAGGGTCGCTACGCTCTTTACACCAAGATGGAAGAACAAAACACTTTAGCAACCTGCCTTCCTGTGCACTTTAAGCCACAGAAAATCCAAACACCACGAATGGTGACTTCCACCTCTTTCTAACTGGGCAGTTAGATCTTGTGTGGCCAGTCACTCACCCAAATACACCCTTCTGCTCCCAGGCACAAAACACCCGCGCACAAAGAGAAACAAACTCCGTAAGCGATGCTGCTTGACCTTTATAATGGGCTTCTGGGCTCCTCGTGCTTTCCCACAGGGGAGGAAAATACTGCTAAATGCTGTAGGAATAACAGATGAATTTCATTTTAGAAACTGGGCAACCAAACCAGAAAGGCAAATGCCTTCTTTGAAATGTCTTTAGTGTTGTGGCATTTTCTGTTTATAATTACAGACGTTATTTTGTAATGGCTTGCTAGCCAGCACCTGGCACTACTGCTCTGACACAGAAGGAGTATCATTCCATTGCAGTCCTGACTGGATAACAAGGCTTCCTTCTTTTCCAGAGATATGTCGACTTCCTGAAGATCTGATTGTCGAGTAATACAGCTGCACTTTTCTGTCATGTACTGCAAGCGTCGTGTGTTAAAAGAGTAAACCACCTCATAATTGCTATTGGAGCTAAGGTAGGTCTAGGAGTTGCATTGTGAGATGAAAATTGTGATAAGAGACGTAAAAAGTTACTTTGGCTCAATCATCTTTGCAGTCTGGCTCAGAAAAATGAGAACTTGAAATCACTGCTCTAATGCTTTGGCCTCTAATCCCTTGGGCTAAACAGACAAGTGTGGGTGTGAAAATAGTGTTTTAAACACTATGTTTTCCAGGTGAGTGGCCAAAAGCCTTTCCAGGCAACTTCTCCTATGCTTTAGTCTAAGGCAGTTACTATTAGTGCTCCCAAACACTATTTTCACTGCCTAAAACAAATGTAAACAAGCGTCCTTACCAATGCAGGGGCAGTTCCTGCCTCTCTGCTTAAACTGATGGGAGTCTCTCCAGAACATGAAGTTCAGCAATTTATGTTCAACATGAAATTCATTTTCATAGTGGATTTAATTATAGAAAGTCAAACACGAATCTCAGAAGTACACAAAGAACTAATTTAAATTACACATTACTCTAACAGGAGCTCTGCATAAGGGGTAAGCGTGTCCTACAAGGTTTTCCTATCAGATGTGTACCAACACTCTCTTTTATTGTCTTTCCAGACAAAAGAAAAATACAGGATGATTTCCCCATAATTATTTGAAGAAAATTGTATATTTATTTGATGCAGGATCAATCTCTACACCTAGAGCAAATGAAGGTCTAGGCAAAGTCCTCAGCTAGTGCCCATGAAATGGACAGTGCTTTCCTCATCCTTGTCAAGGAAGTAGGTTGGCACTGCACTGAAGGTGTCTTTCTCTCTTTCAGAAGTTTTGTAAGCTGCTGAGGGAAAAGGTAGAAGCAAAGACACAGAAGGATTATTTCAGGATATAGGATCCTGAAATAATAACAACAACCAGGATCTACTTGAATCCTTGAGTAAACCTTCCAAGAACCCAGCATCACGGAGCATGAAGATACCCCTGCAGTGTCAAGGTAGGTGGGGACCCACCTGATCCATAATTTCTACTTCCTATGGCCACACTGTAGTTTGTAGCCATCAGACAGGCTATAACACATTCAGAGCAAGAGAAATCATTTTTCTTACTGCAACTAGGTGTACAAAACACATGTAATCTCTGTTTTGTACCACCCACCCACTAGCTAGGAAAGATAAATCCTTGCAAACACATCTATAAGACCACGTTCCTCAAGAAGTCTGCAAGCCAAAAAGCATGACCGGTCCGTGTGAGCAGCTTTAGCACACAGATGACCAAACGTGTTCCCTGCGATGGCTCTGGCCACGCTTTATGTAAAAATAAAGCAAAATAAAGTTCTATTGAGAGGTAATATTAAGATGTCCTTGTATAAGTTAAGTCTACTCTAGTCTGAACATAACACAAGGGGAATCTGAAAACTCCTGGAAAATATAGTGAACAGTAGGGTCTGGTAGGTGATGAGATTTTCATATTGAACTAAAAGCACGAAATAGGATTGGGATGTTCTGTGGAGGGATGGAGAACACCTACCTAGAGAACCACCAAAGAAACGTGTCATGGGGCTATTTAGTGTGGAAAACAGAAGACAGGGGATATTATTAACGTCTACAAACACCCATCGGATAGAAAGAAGGGGCCAGTCTCTTTTCAGAGGTGCTATGTGGTAGGATAAGGGGCAAGGGGTACAAGCTGGAACACAGGAGGTTCTGCCTTATCATCAGTCTTTACTGTGGGAGTGATGAAGCCCTGGAATAAGCTGCCCAGGGAGGTTGTGGAGTCTCCTTCTCTGACAACTGTCAAAACAAGCTATACACTCCTGGGTGGCCTGACCTAGGTGATCCTGCTTTTTGAAGTAGGGTTGGACTAGATGATCTCTGGAGGTCCCTTTCAACCCTTACCATTCTACGACAAGCTTGTATTTCAAGTCTGTGTCTGAATTTGGTATTGATGTAATGGTGATGGAGCCTGTGCTGCTGGGAGACCTGGAGACAAAATTAATGCTTGTGCATTCACAGGAAGATCTGCATTACTGGTACATACTGGTACTTCATATTTGGCTTCACAGAATGGACAGTTAAGGGCAATAATGCCATTATAAACATCACTGGGTGAAGAGATGTTTGGAAAAAACCACACCCAACTACAGTCCCCATTGGAATGAACCAGGCTGAAGTCTCTAGGATAGTACTTGATGCAGACTTAGGGAAAAGACACAGAGCCACCACAGTTTAAGAAGAACATAGCTGTCTCACTGAATTTCAATAGCTCTGGCATGCCTGATGTCATTACCAATACACAGTCTGACGCAGAGTTGCAATACAACGCATTCCCAAATTGTGTCAAATTGAAATCCAAACGTGGCTGAATGCACCAGTACACACTAACGGAGCAAAACACTTACACCCCTAATCCTCCCTGACACTTCTGGTTTACATTCTTCTCTCCAGTGTCTCATTATGCCTGTTCTCACCACTCTTATAAATTTTCATTGATGTCTCTTCTTCCATGCTTAAAATGCAAACATCTGGTTTGAATCAGCTAAATTCTTCATGTCAGTTTTGACTATACACGACAGGTTTTTTTCCAAACAGAGCTCCCAGCTCCTCTGTCTTTTCAAGCCTTTACCATTACAAAAACATGAACTCCTAGTTGGTAGCTTCACTGTTCCTTTGAATGATTTGTGGTGGACTGTAAATACAATCACTCTGATCTGTAATTTTTAATAAGCAGTAGATTCACAAAAAAACATGGACAGTGCCACTGCCTTGCACTTGAAATTGATCAGAATGAATTCTTGTTTTTTCAGTTACTTTTATGAGCTAATGTTTATTTAAGTTTTGGTAGTTTATTAGTTAGATCCTGGTTTTGAAGTGTGGGAGGAACATACTCCTGTGCCCTGCTCAGTTAGCATTTCTTGCCAGGTGTGAGTCAGGTAGATGCGACTTGTGCTTCTCTGCTGTCCCTGACACTAGAAACCCTTGTTGGTCTTAGCCCAGCTTAGCACAGAAAACTTTGTCCAGTTGTGAGACCATCTCTGCCTCACAGTTATTTCACACTAATGGATTATCCTTTCTATATTATTTCTTGACATGCTGACTAATAAACCACATTTCTAACTTGTTTTCTGCACCATGCTTCCCTGAGACCTCCTTAGCAGGGCATCTACAATGCACTGCTGCATCTCAAACAATTAGTCAGGGAGTATCTCAGCAGCGCAAATGGGGAACCTAGTTGTGGATTAAAAGTGTAATAGAAGCAAAGCACAGGAAAGTTCTCTTCTGATCATAGAGAAGAGGGGAGCTGTCCCTCACATGCCATCTAAGCATCTTTAGGTGTTACCTCTCTCCAGCATCACCCTACAAAAGGAGTTCTGTTTGCCAGAGGGGGCATGTAAGCCAAAACCTGATGGGCAACAGCTGCTACCCTTAGGCTTTTGGTGTAACCTCATAAAACCCAAACATACCGTGGCTGTTACATCGTCTGTCCACCCCACCTCCTCCACAGCCTACCATAACCACTCAGTATCTTGAGTATAATGAGTCTTGACTTACAAAGAGTCCCAAAGCAACACTATAGGGCCTCTCTACAGCTCGGGGGTGTACAGCAAATCTAGCCTGGCTGTACAAGGATAACATGTGGACGATGCAGCAGAGAACTGCTTCTTGTTTTAAGCTACCCACGTGTCTTGGAACACGTGGCTTTGAGTTGGTCCTTTCTAACTGCAGCAGACCTTGGAATATCAGCCATTAAATTGCTTTCAAAATGTGGGGGGGTTATAACAAAAGCCACCACTTCACAGCCATGGATTTTAAAGCAGGTGCATTTCTCTAACGTAACAGGGGACACCGAGCACTCACATTCAGGTAACATTCAGGAAAGAAAAGCTGAATATGTAGATGAATTGTGAACTTCCAAGAGAAGTTGAATCAAATCCAGTCTGCTAAAATGTTTGTCATCAGATATTAAGCAGGTGAGAGAAGAAATTAAAATAAGCTCTAATTTAAAGTAAGTCTGGAGATGCTGGGATGAAGGTTCTTTGCTTTTTCTGTAATTGTATGTGATGGTTTCTCACATTCCACTGGCTCTTCACATTTGAAAATATATTCAAGTCTTAAAAACACATTTGAAAATGCATAATCAGTTCTACAATTTGCATAGAGAAAATTGTGCCTGGAAATGTCTCTTGCACTCTTTTTAACATAAAGAGGTTTCTCCTCAGCTCTATTTCTTCTTCCTGTGCCCATGAAGGATTCTCTTTGATCACTCTACATCAACCATTTTCAAGCCTGTGCTCGCTTAACATTCAAACACTTTGGTTATATCTCCCTTAGCAACATTAGATTTCATTTCCTTAATGCTGACATCAGTTAAAAAAACTTTGGAGATCTGTAACTGCTGTAGTTAATAGGAAATGCATGTCTCATCCCTTCCCCTCAGTCGGTGTCATGCTGGATAAATAGCAAGAGCTCCCTCAGTATTAACTCCTCCTTAGTGACAGCATCTGTGTGTTTTATACCGTTCTACCTTATAGCAATGCAGCTGCCTATAATCACTCTTCACACTATGTGGGGGCAGGAAAGTGATTTTCTTTTTCCACTTGAACCTCAGGCCAGATAAGTATGTGGAAAAGTTCATTCTTTAATCAGTATTGTGCCATCAAGCACAAAGATCTGAACATGGTAGGTGGGTCATGACATTCACACCCAGAACCTCATTCAGTTGCTACCTCAACTGACTCGTTGCAAACTGACTGGTTCCTCTGCAAGCAGAGCAGGTGCTTCCTGGCACAGGGCAGGGAACAAGCTGAAGAGCATGGAGGGCAGCGTGGTTCAGTTGACTGATCCATTTTTGCATGTGTTAGTCAGGGACTCTAACTTTTGCATATCAGCTCTGACACTCAACCTCCTCAAGGAGGAAGTCCAAGGGCACTGCCAGAGCACTGAAGCCACACTCCTACACAGCCTTCCCCCTAGACAAGGTACAACAGAGGTCATCTCCCTGAGAAGTACTCTGTGGTGCATCAGAGGAGGTGATGACTAGAAGTAAAAAGCTTTCTTTCCCCACCTTCAGTAGTCAGTGTGACACCCAGAGCTCCCTGGTCTCTGGCAAGATTCGCTGGCCAGAGCAGCGTTACAAGCAAAAGGTGGAGAAGACAGTACAAACATCAGCCTTGGCTTTTCTTTACAGTGCATTTTCTAGGCAGACTCATGCTTTTTTTAAGGCAAGAACCCTAAAGACACCTGGACCAGCATCTGCAGAACAATAGGCATGTTACCTGTGTGATTAAAGGTTCTTGCTCTTCACCCAGGTGTTTTCTATGGCTGTGCCAAGTAAAGCAATGATCACCTGGACAGAAATAACTTTGATATGTTATGAGCCAATGCAGTTTGTCAAGATCAACTATTGTCAAGAAAATGTAAGCAGAGTTTGCTCTTTTCTTTTTTCCTGTGCTGATAGAGACCTGGGTTAAAACAGAAAACATGGTTCTGTTGGACTCCAGACACTCTGACAGGAGAGGTTTTATTATTCCTTCCACTGAAGCTGTGCTCCTGTCTTACTGTTGTTACATCTCATGCTTCCTTATAAGTTGTTTTTTATTTCATAGGTAGACAGAAATGAACTGTAAGTTTCTTATACCACAGGCAAGATCCTGCTCACAAAGGTGGCAGTGACATCCCCACTTCATGTACTGCACCAAGCATAAGTCACCAACCAACCACCATAACAACCTGTGTGGCCTTTTAGAGGTACAGCTCTTAGCACTGATCTTGCAGCAAGCTGGAAAGCATGGCAGGTGTGATTGCCAGGGCATAGTGACACGACATTTAGCAATTCACAGAAATAAGGAAAATTCACAGAAATATAGAAAAATAAGAAGAACCCCTCTTGAAAAGTACTAATTTTTCTAAATTGCATCAGACTCAATCTGAAGACAGCACAAATATGAGGACAAGCATAGTTTTGTGTGCAGGCATGATGAGATGAAAGTAACACCTTGCTGCAAAGCTGCATTCTCTCCAAAATAATCTCTAGTGCATTTTTTGGCACCAAAAAGAGAGTCCAGCTAGGACCACCTGCCCCTTCTGTTGCGCTTCCAAGGTTCAGTGAAATTCAACCATGATCTCAATAACTGCCTATTACTCTTACTGTAGGGTAACAATAGTCATAAAGAGCATTATCGACATTGGGTAAGGTGCTCATTCCAAATACATCTGTCACCACAGGGCTGCTGGTTGACCAGGAGCTCTAAGGACTGTTCACAACTGGCTCTCTAAATGCAACCACTCACCCACCACAGATGCTTATTCAATAGTTTGTTTTCCAGTCTTACTCAAAGATGAGACTGCATCAGGCTTTCTCCAGCCACGCAGCCTAACTTACTGTGTCATGGTTCGGTTCAGTGGTTCAGGACTTTACAGGACCTTTGTGCGCTGGCAATCAGACAGCAGTTAGTGTTTGACTGTAAGCAGCTTCAGTTCAGTGAATACAAGCTAAAACTTCTTATGACTTAATCAGCTTCTGAGGTACCATAATATGTAACTTACTTTCTTCTTCCATTAGAGCTGCATCATCCGATCCACCATCTTTTGTCAGGAAACTAGCACATTCATCTCTTATGAGATTCATAACATCCTGAGCTATTCTAGCTGCTCATAGTTTAGTTTGAAGGTTAACCATACACTCCTGGGATTAGACAACAGCCTACACTACCAAGAAATAAAGGCACTAATAGAAACTCCTGTGAAAAATCTCTCACGAAGACATAAGAGTTACTCATGAGGAACTTGAAACAGAGCTAGAGGGATCTGAAAAGCAGCAAAGGCTGGAGAACAAACAGCGAGTGGACTTTGTAGATTCACAGGCTCTCAGTATTTTCAGGAAGATGCTAAGGTGGATATCTCCAAGTACCAGAGAGAATCATATCTTTGGCTGAGAGTGATTACTGTGAGCAGCTGTGTATTCTGAGGAGGAATAGCAGGAAAGTATAAGTAAGGTCACTGGGTCACAGACACCCATTTATGTACAAAGTTCATTGTCCCAAAGGCCATAGAATATTGAGTGATACAACAACTAGGGCAGAAATACGATGTCGTCATTTTCACTGGATGAGTGATACGTTGATCATAGGGATTTATAATTTTTATGAATTGTTTTGCTGTTCTGCCAGGGTTGGTTTTGTCATATATGGGCTGCTTTTAAGCAGAAGTTCTGCCTGCAGATCTGGAATGGTCTTGATTGTCCATTACTACCTACACTTCCTTTCAACTTTAAATGCTAAATTCTTTGTTGATTAAAAATTTGGGCTTAAGAAGAACAAAGGCAGATAAAATAATTCTTTCAGGATTTTACAGACACGTCCAGCCATATCTCCTTTATTTAATTCAAAAGGCTGTAGGTGAATTGCAGTTTATTAATGCCACATTAATTGTTTTGTTCTTCAATTTGTGCTTGCATTTTATTGAGGGGTTGGGAACATCAGACTTGCTCATCGGTATACAAAATGCTGCTAGCAAAAAACTATGAAGTGATGAAATGCTGTATGGTCACACAAATGTTAAATTTGCCACTTACAAGTTTACTTAATTACTTTGCTGCCTTTACAGATGTTCTGGACAATTTAATTAAGAAACTGCCCTATTCTTCCATATTTTAGCTCTAATTGCCAAATGTATGTTAGCTGCTAATTGTTAGACTAATATGGATGAAAATGTCATGATAATAAAGCACCCTTGGGCTGAAGGCTGGTGGTACTGGTGAACATACCATCTGGGAATGGAAGTAATGAATCTGACACAGGACACAGTGCTATGAATTTGAGGTTATCAGAATTCAGTCCGAAGAAGAGCTCTGGTCTTTGGCATGTTACAGGAGTCATGCTCTTGGATGAGTATTTGCAAAGAATTATAAACTTCAGTGAGTTCAGGGGAGGATTGCCAAGATATCAGCAGGACTGAAGCACCAGCCCTGTGACAAGAGGCTAAGGCACCAGGGCTTGTTCAGCCCAAAAAAAATAAGCAAGCTGCTGGAGGCTGGAGACCTGACTGTGGTCTGGAAGCTCTTCACAGTGGTGCGTGGTGGGGCAATAGGTTCTCAGAGAGCAGCAATGGGTGCAAGTTCTTAAAGGGAAGATGAGCTGGGGAGTTAGGGTGATCGCAGTGTGAGCAATTCCTTCACTGATAATGGCACAGCCCCACAGGTTCTGGACCCAGCAGCCAAAGCCAGCTGCTGCAAAGACGGTCTGCTGACTGCCACAAGTGATGAAAGAGATCCCTCCCTGGAGTCCTGACAGGTGCAAAAGGAGACAGAGCCAGAAACAGGGCTAGAGACAAGGCTCCGAAGTGGCAAGAACTCTGAGCCAAGGTTTGAGATTAAATGGGGCTCTCAGACCCACAAAGAAGAATATGGCTGGGTGTCCCAGAATAGACCACTCACGGGGATTAAGGGCTGCAAGTTACCTCAAGGCTCTGACGTGCATTGAAACTGGAGAGACTCAGACAAAATACAAGGGGAAACTGTTTTCAGTGGGAGGACCAACAGTGAGACAGGTTGCCCAGAGGGGCAGTCACTGTCCTACAGAGGTTTTTCAGACCTGACCAGATAAATCCCTGAACCATCTTGTCTGACCTCACTGCTGACCAAGTTTCAGAATGGTCACTTCCAGTCTGTCTAGTTATGAGATCCTGTGCTGCTGAAAAATTTAAGTGACACTATTTATCTATTTAACTTCTGCAGTCAAGACATGGAGCAAAGAGAGATACAGACCACACTCATATCTTACTCCTCTTTTGCACAAAGTGCTTTCACCTGTCAGTCTTTGTGTTGTCAATGGATTTATTCTGTTGCACCTGCACACTTTGGCACGCCTTCTGTTCCCTCCAGAGATTTTTGTTGTTTCCTTACCAGTGTAGTATCCTCTGAGATGATTCAAACTAACACATATTCCACTATCAAGTGTGTGATTTTTCATTTGGTGAGACGTGTTACAACAGCTATTTAATTACAGTGGAAGGTAACTGATTGACTTCTTTGCATTTACCAGCGGTGGATGAAAAGACTTCTATTAATTCGCTGCTGTGCACTCTGCTGTCGCCAGTGACGCAGGCAGATAACCCTGATAGGAATACAGAGGAACCTGCTGCTTCACTGGATGGGGGGAACGTCGTCAGGGTGAGAGAAGTGTGCTGCACATCTGTGACTTTTGGTTTACCATGAAGCATGGTAGATAAGGACAAGTAACGTTAGGTACGCTCAAATACTTCAGGACACCATTCCTTACCCTGCCCACCCCACTTAAACAGGCATTAGTTCACCTTTGCTTATTCTCTACTAGTGGCCTGGATTGCCTCAAAGCAAAACTCTGGAGACCCAGTCCACCATTGCCTGCCTTGGCTCCTCTTGTGGCCTCTTAGAGGTGCCCACAACTCCACACAGCAGCTCTTTCCATTCACCTAGTGGAAACGCAAACAACTACACGGGGAGTGCTACAGCAGGGAGTTGGATCTTCAGACAGGCTGAAGGGCTTCCAGATCATTATTGGTCTTAATGGAGCTAAGCAAACTTCAACTGGCAAACACTGTATTTGCTACTACAGTCAAAGCAACTGACTTCTTTCACTAGCTCTCAGGCAGGGGATTTCCTATATTTGTTTAACAGTCAGAAAAGATGGTGGGTTTTTTTCTTGCATTTATACACGAGGTGCAAAGGTAATCTTTTCTATGCCTCAAAGGGGAAAAAAAGTCAGAATAAATACAGGCAAGAATTTTGAATAAAATTTGAAATTCAGAGAAGGGAAAGACAAGTCACGGTCTCGCAGTAGGATCTCATCTATGCTATTAATAACAGTTATCAATTATAAAGCCCTAGACTCTTCAATCACTAACTGAGAGCTGTTTTTCTCACCCTCAGAGAAGAGCTTTAAAAAGCAGCTGGCTTATTAAACCTTAACTCCGATGCATCTCTGAAAAAGAAAACAACCCCCTTGTGGTTCCATTCACAATAAGTCCAGCTATTACTGTATTTTATCATTAAGTTATCAGGAGATACTGGAATAAAATCTGCTTAATGGGAAATAAGGCTTTTACAACAAAAAAAAGACTTAAAGTTCATTATAACCATACCAGGCTATTTAAAGTTTTCAGGTTCAGGCACTCTGAAACAACACAGGTCAGCTTTGGAGAAAATGCTGTTGCCAGGAAACTCAGGGCACAAAGTACAACAACAGCTTGCAATTCCCTCTCTTTGTAAAGAGATGTTGAAGACAAATGTACTTACCAGAACGCTCGACTCTTTCACCAGCGCTCTGCATAACTTCACATGACAATGGGGGTCCACACACAGCTCAGCTTTGTGGTTCTCTGACCTGTCCCCAAACCCCTGAGTTCACAGTACAAATGGAGCTGCACATCTCCTTTCCTTGCAAGAGAATTATTACTGCAGTAGCCCTCTCACGGGTTATCCCTCTCCATTAAAGCTTTTCCAAGGCAGCTGGTCCTAATGGGAAGATAAATAGGTGCAGGGAAGTGAGAGTCATCTATTTAAACAGATGGGATTTTACAAGTCACCTGGTACAGGGCGGCCAAAGCAAATTCAGGGGGGAGCAGCTGGTAAGGTTTAGACTAAACTGTTGCCTTGTCTGAAATACAACCTAAACTGTAAACCCAGATTCTCACACCTGATTGTAGAGATGCTTGGGGATTTTTGCCTGGATGTGGCTATAGACCAGCTTGCAGAGGCATCTGGTATCAGCAAACAAGCACCTGCTTTGAGCAGTACCTTACTAAGGAAACCATTTTTCTGTAATTTATTTTTTTAAACAATGAATCATATAGATTCGTTAAGAGAAAATGAGCTCGTTTTTGAGAGGCTACTTTGTGCTTTAACTCTGAACCCCGCTCCAGTAATCTACACATAGGTGTCAAAATGCCTAATGAGTATGGCTCATCAAACAGTCTGCTGTGGCAAGAACACAGACCTGTGTACCTCTGAGCAAGCTGTACAGCCAGTTCTGATATGGGAAGTGTAGCATACACAATGAGCTTCATTGCTCACTCTATATCCTGTAGAGAGTTGCTATGTCCTGCAGAGAGATAGAAGCCAGAAGAATCCAGCAGAGAATGAGGTATTTGTTGTTAGCAGCAAACCTTTTCATAGAGGCATCAGAGGCATTGGTCAAAAGGGCACGCTCCTGAAACAGAGTGAGCCACAGAGAGAAGGGAGAGGAGAAAATCTAAGTTTGGAAGGGACCTACAGTGATCACCTAGCCCAAAGAAGTCCTGAAAAAGAAAATTTGCAGATATTTATAATTTGATATCCGCTCTACATACTACTCTAGAAGCCAGTAAATAAAGATAACAGCATCCAGCTACCAGACGGGTGGCTTAGTTGCTGCACTACAACATCTTATTACCTCTGTAGGACCGAGGTTGAGACTCCTAGAAGAAAACTCGCTGTTCAACCTAATGGGTTTGAAAGGTCCATAACAGATACTGTAGAGAGGCTCCCCTATGAAAACTGAAAAAGAAAGCCTATAAGGAGCTCTTTTGCAGAACACGATGGTGAACTCTTATCCACTTTCCCTCTCACAAGATGAAGATGAAAATACTAAAAGCTAGACTAGAAAATCCTGTAGCCCTGACTCCACCAAAATAAAAGGGATTATCTCATATGCCTCTCTTCAGAGCTGTTTCTATGATGCAATGGTTCTTTGCTCTTGCAGAGTGACACCTCCGCGGTGAGTGCACACCGTAGCACTTTCATTCTGGGTAATAACCAAAAGACTTTTCTACTATGAGAAATTCCTAGACAGTTATCTGAATGGACATTTGCAGCACCTCTTCCTGTGTTACACAGCCAGAAATTCCTCTCCAAGGCAGTTAACATAGATGGAAAATTAAGGAGTTTGTCTTTTATCTCAGTGTTAAATCAAACGAGGCTCACTGGCACCAGAGAGACATCCAAAGTAGGAACAGATCAGTTCTGTGGTTGCACTTGTTGCCCGCTCATTGCTCTGATCTTCAGAGAGTTCTGCTGATACCATCAGCAGGAGCATAACCAGCTCTTGTTTACAGGGCCTGGTGTCCATACATGGAATCTGCAGGTGGTCTCAAAAGCTTACCTGTTCAGGCACATGCCAGATTACATTTAACAGTGTTCAAGTTAGAAAGACGCTCAACACTAATTCCAACTGCACACTCACATAAGGCAAAAAAACACTTGAAAGATCTGCAGAACCTTGGTTCCCCATGCACATCCCAGTCCTTCAGTCCCTCGCTGTCGTTTACATCTTGGTTCATTTGCAGCTGAAACATAATTGTATTCAGAGCAAGATCACAGTGCACGAATCGATTCCATATTTACCTACAAGTCTCAGGAAGGTCATCAGTTCACGTACTGGGAGCAGCTTTGAAAGTGTTTGCACTTCAGCACCTTCATGTCAGGTTTCTTTTGACCTCAGAATAATTATGCAGGGACCTGGGGTTTTGTCAGCGTGAGCCTCTCTGCCAAACAGCGTAGCAGTAATTATGCAGCCATTTACTTAGCACCGTTTTTAACATGCATTTGCTAATTTCTGGATGTCTAGAAGATAATTGCTTAATTTTCGTAAATCTGAAATAGGAACACGGTGGACTGCGACAGTGGTCATACTTCATTGCAATGAAAAGAGATACTGACCTGTTTTAGAGGTAAACAAACCACACAGATTTAATGAGTCCAGCCACTTGGGCTGATTGAAAACTGAATTAATAGTGGTCACGTTTGTATGGGCAAAGGTGGCTTCCCTCTTGAAAATGTGTTGGTTTTCTGTCCAGCTGCAGCAAAGTAGGCAGTGAGTTTAGATTGTTCTGTTCGGTCAAAGGATGACAAGAACACAGAGGTAGGTCTACACTTCTAGTTTAGGTTAATTTCTAAATAGAAAAATTCTATCTTAAAAAAAGCCACAGTTAGCTTCACTTTCACTGAGAAGCAAACCTTGAATACTTCAAGATTTTCCTCCACTTTCTGTGGCATAAACTCTTCACCACGTTGCATTTGAACTGAAAAAATGATGTCGTTCTCCTGCAGCTCAAGTTTTAATTGAATATATTTCAACCACAAAATAATACTATTCCACTTCTACTGGGAGTGTAAGTGAATAATTGTAAACCTGCTGTGTTTGCAAACAGCCATTTCCATCAGTTCACCACACGGCATTTCGACGTCTTAGAAAACAAAGAAGAGACAATGACCCACCCTCCCTCAAGTGGTCGGGAGTAAAGTTATTGTCTGTGTTTGCCCTTCTGTTGCCATTGTTTTTCCATCATAGTTGCTTCTATTCCATGCATTTTAGGAAGAGAATGTTTTGTCTCAAGGCTTCTCTTTGTCTACATCCTGAGCAAATGTTAAACAAGAGTATGTTCTGTTTCAAAAGCTTACAAAACAGATGAGGCACAGTGAAGGCACAAATAGCACCAACAGATTAAGAGACATGGCAGGACCCTGGCTGAGAAGTGAGTTCTTGTGTCTACTGACTTGCAAGCCCGGTATCCCATACCACAGCATCTTACTGCAGACTATCTCCTTTCCTATTTCTCAGCACTGGGATTAGAGGATTTAAATCCAGTTAACTCGGCTCTGTAACAGGTGTGAAGAGACATTAACCAGGACACTACACAGATAAATCCACCAGAAAGGCAACTAACACGTTGCTACTCTGTGGTCCCAGTGCTATATTAATGACTATTCAATGCAGCATCTCACAGCTGCACCAGAAATTCCTCATTTTGAATGGGGTTAAATCTGAATTAACTAGTTTAAATATAGAGGAATTAGAAATTAGTTCAAAAGATCCTCTAAGGACCACATACCTGAAAACACTAGAAAAGAATTTAAATTGCCTTAGGCAGGTTGTGAACTTTGTGGGACAGTTTGTATAACCATCATGATAGTTACCTTACATTTACGATCTGACTTCCCAAAGACCCATTTAAAATGCCACATAGGAGCTGAAATGTCTTAGTTTAATATCAAGCAAAAAGGAGCACTGAGAGGTGACCAGGAGTATACAGCAGTGGCAACGTGCTACCTCCAGAACTTGAAATGATCAGACAAGCATTTGTCACTTCAAAAAATGAGTTGTCAGGGATTTATACAAACGAAGCGTGCTAAACAGCAGGTTATTGAGCAGGAGCTGAGTATCACTGAGGCAAGCTGCCATTCCATCCTCCCCAGTAGGAGGTATTAATGCCTTCGAACTAGCCATCCACTTGCCTCCTCCACTGGAGGCACACCCCAGAGGTTGCTGTTTTCAGACAATAAAGCTTTGATCTCACACCACAGGACCCAATCATAGAGTCACAGAGTCATTAAAGCTGGAACAGACCTCCAAGATCCTCAAGTCCAACTCTCAACTCAGTGCCAACGTGCCCACTAAACCATGTTTCCTAGTGCCACATCCACAAATGGTTTCGAACATGTCCGGGAACGATGACTCCACCACCCCCCTGGGCAGCCTCTCCCAATACCTGGACACTCTTTCAGCGAACAATTTTCTCCTATTGTCTAATCTAAACCTCCCTTGGTGCAACTTGAGGCCATTTCCTCTTGTTCTACCACATAAAGCCTGATCCATGAGGCACAATTGAATGGAACGCTGGTAAGAGCCCACAAGACAAAAGGTCTGACCTTTCCAACTCACTAGCCACAGCCACAGCCACCACCAAATCTCTTGACCAATACATCACCTAAGTATGGAAGTTCCAATCTTTTCAAAGGTGACAGAACATTCCAAATAGATGTTGAAACTGGCAAATATCTTGGAAGAGGAAAAAAAAGATATGATTATATTACTTAGAACAGTCTCACAATAAATACGCACGCATTAGCCACATTAAGCTTTCACAAGTGGTTTTAGTTCTGGAAAGTCCAATCTTTCTATGCTTTTCTTTGCAATCTTGAAATTCTTTTATTATCTTTATTGAATCTGAATCCAAAATATACCTCTGTATCTACCTCTGTAGATATTTCAGTGCTACCAAAATAAAACCTCATTTCTTCCTCATGACAGAAGAAAGTGAAGCCATTTAATGTAAAAGCACAGCTAGACTACAAGTCCCTCCTGAGCGGGCACTGCCTATGAAGGGAGAATAGCTTCCAAGACTTAAAGCACCTCCGTGGAAAAGGCATCCTCAACAAACGAGATCCAACTTCCATCTTCACACAGGTTCATGAAGCTTGCCAGGATGTTCATGTGCTACACAGGAGCCAAATTCTTTCTGAAGGAGGACATGGCAGCTGCTCTCTGAATGTGTGTGACCTAAAGGTCCAGGAAAGAAGTAATCACAGTGTTACATCTCCACGGACACAAGAACGGAAGGACATCACGTAGTTAAATTGTCTTTCAGTTTTCAAGGTGTTGGTCAGGTATGAAATCAGTAGCTTCCATTTTAAATGAAAAATTGAACTCTGGACAAGCATATCTGCATTTCCTAGGAGCAAAGGAGGAGCTACGTGTGGCTTGTACGTAACCAGTTTGTGTCAGAGTACATCAGATGATTAGCAATACCCCTGCTGCCTACCATAACATCTCTATGCATGTAAGTCACAGCTGACCGCAAGGAATGATCCTCCAGTGAAAGCTTGTATGTCAGAGTTATCAAAGGCTTTTACTCCTAACAGTCAAGGCCAAATAGCTGACTTCATCACTTACTAGTAGTTCACTATCCACAAAGTAAGGTGACCACCAGTGTTATGGAAACAATCTTCATCAGGATGAAGGTCTCCTTGCCTTGGAGGAAACTGGAATTTGCAATCTTAAATTGAAAATAATTTCATTTTCAGTCCTGACTTCACACCTACTAGTTAAAGTTAGCATATTGATCACTAATTTCTTCATGCCCTTCGTGTTCCTACCACTTAAGCGTACCTCTGCAGATAGAACAGCAGTGATTCAGGGCTGGTCGTCCTCCTGCTTGTTCCGTTCTCACTGCAGAAAGTACATCTCCTTGCCAGTGGCAGCAGCAGGATCTTGGAAGCTGCAGACTGCCCTCACTACTCTGCTTCTCTCTTCTCATTACGTTTGAGCCATTCTACTTGTTGCTAAGCAGAGCCTGACAGAAGCAATAGTTGTACTTCCACATACCAATTGTTCTGGCAATTCAATCATAAAAAATAGTACATCCAAATGTGTAAACAGGTAGGAAAAATAAGATGAGGTGAGTATGGCCAAGAGGCGAGAGCTCTGTATTGTTCCTCCCCTAATCTGTCAGGCAGTATTCATGCTGTAGGACACCTATTGAGAAAACATCTGATTTGTTTGCATCGGCCCTGAAGATCTCTTGTTTCACAAATTAGTTTTCCAGTTCAGTGAGATAAAGAACGTTTGTGAAGTATTCATTTCTAGAATAATAGTCCTCTACCCATTGCAGCCACAACTAGAGAGACAACAAGTACATTTGTAAATGCTTCCATGCTTGTGAACCCCCTCAAACACACCTCGTATGGATTAACCCTCGCTTACAAAAGGTGCTCATTTAATGTGCTCGTTTGGGTTAACACCCTTCTTCAGTTTGCACAATAATTAATTGCTCTGTTCATATTTGAACTAACACACTCAATGTTTTACAGACATTTTTGTTCTCCTGCAAGGACTGTTTTTTCTATCACTTACTCCCAGGTGATACCGAAAGACACTCCTGGGTTTTTTCCACCAATACAAGAAAAAGAATCAGACTCAGAATTTCCTCAGTATTATTAGATTTACGATCTCCTTGGTTTTCTGAGTATTTCTACTTGGCTTACACCCACTATTGCCTGACATCTATTATTGCTGCATCTTTGCAGGAAGGCAAATAGAAAAAAATCAGCCATGCCCTCTTTGGCCCTTCACTTGAAGCTTTAATAACCTGTTCTAGTTCTTGTTCAATATTTCCATTAGCAGTATCATTTCTTGGATGCAGGTTGCTTGTAGAAAACAAAGTTAAAGTTTATTACAGCATGAAATAGTGATCTATTTTCTGCTGTGAGGCCACATAACATGTTTTAAAAGTTTTCCCACTTTTGTTAATCTGCTGCAGTTTTGTAGTAATTTTAAAAGGTCACAGCTCCTTTATAAACTTTATAATGAAGTGTGCTGGCAAACTTCCACCAACCGACACAACGCAGGTGTGCCTGACATCATGTGGAGCAACACCTATTCCTACAAACCATTCTCCATTACAAGAGGTTTTTATCACTCTGATTTTCTTATTTCCTGCTGCATTTTAATGGCACAGTCAAGAATAATCTGTCTCTAATACTAAGTAGAGCGAATGTGCCATTTCAGTTAGCTACTACACCTTTACTACATCTGAGGGAGCAACAACAATTTCTCCATAAGGCCAGAGGAGCTCTTTAATACAGATTGTTTAAGAAGAGAGCTTTGTCTTTCTTACTGGGATTATATTGTCTATGAGTTTTGCTTTCACATCAAGAACTTTCCTGGGTAGCCCATTCCAGCAATCAACCACCCTCACACTGAAGAACTTCTTTCTAATATCCAGCCTAAATCTCTCCTTTCCTGGCTTGAACCCATTGCTCCTTGTCCTATCCGTACAAGCCCTCTTGAAAAGACCATCCCCTGCCTTCATGTAGGCTCTTCTCAGGTACTGGAAGGCCAAAAGAAGGTCCCCTTGGCTCCCTCTTTTCTCGAGGCTGAACAGCCCCAGCTCTCTCAGCCTGTCTTCATACAAGAGACGCTCCATTCCCCTGATCATTTTAATGGCCCTCCTCTGGACAAGCTCCAGTCTCTCTATAACCTTCTTGTTCTAGGGGCTCCAGAACTGGACACAATACTCCTGAGGTTTCACCAGGGCAGAGTAGAGGGGCAGAATCACCTCTCTTGATCTGCTGGCCACAGTTCTTTTGATGCAGCCCAGAACGTGACTGGCCTTCTGGGCTGCGATTGCACACTGGTGGCTCATGTCTAGTTGTCCAGTTTTTCGTTCACCAGCACCCCCAAGTCCGTTTCCACAGGACTGCTCTCCAGTAGTATCTATGTATCTAATGTACCCTCCATTCAAATAGAGAGGTGCTTACAACAAATATCAGTGCACTCAAGTGTCTGATGAGAGCATATGGTGAAATACACCACCACACAAGGACTAATAAGTGAATTATCAGGTTACTTTTACGATGTACAGTCAGCCAGAACTCTGGTGTCCTTGTGCTATATTATGTGCTGCACACACACAGAGTTGCTCCGAAGACCTGCATGAAAATGTTGCATGAGCTGGTACCTGGACACAAAAAAATGCAGAGCTCTGCGTCTTGCCATCCAAGGCTCATTTGGGTAGACCAGAAGCAAGACTTGCTAGACACTAAAATTTTCATTTTCCAAAATTGACACCTTTCTCGTCTGTCAGGAATCCCCTGGCAACTCACATATTTTAGAGGGCATTAGATGGGGCAGTAAGTTCCCAATCTTGGTACACCAAGCTGTGTACCTCACTCAATGCAAGGCTATGTATCTCCAAGTCCTCTCAAAGAGAAAAAAGAGGTAGGACACAAAACTGAACTCCCTAAAGAAGGCTCTTTGAGGTGGAGTATGGACCAGGCAAATGAAAATCTTTCTCTTTCTGGACCAAGCCCTGGGCTCCCACTAATTCCTTTTTGCTGAAACTTGATGCTTTAACTTTCCAGTACAGCTTCTGCCACTGACACTGTCTGAGGAAGACAGATGTTAATTGAAGCAATTTAACTCCATTATGGAATTCTTTGCCTCAGACTTATTTGATTCCATTCAGATTTCTTTCTCTGTTATTTAATGAGCACCTGCCAAATTTTAATACTGACAATCCAATAAAATAACTGCAGAGTAATCTGAATTATCTTCCCTATGATGAGGGTCAGCTCTGCATATTGGGCCCTCATTCCCCTTCAGGAGCGAGTGTCCCATAACTAGGACCCTCCTCTTTTTTGTGGAGGAGGTCGTCATATTACTGGAAGACTTCCTGGATTTATGTGACCTTGGCAGGACCTCCAGTACGGGTTCTTTATCCTCTATATCCTTATTAGACTGGCTGTCTTCCAATAGGGGCTTATGTCTTTTACTCAGTGGCAACTGGGGAGGTGAGGCAGGCAAGAGTGGTACTCACCTTCTGTCACGACCCTGCATTTGGCTCCACTCACCCCTTTTACTTGGGCTTCTGTCATCCACCTGAGAACTACAGGATACAGGCACCCCCTGAATCTGGCTCTTATTTAGCTGTTGTCCAGACTGCTGATCCTGGCTCCTCTCTAATTCTCCTGAGCTTTTCTAGTTCAGCTTGCAGCCTTTCAACCTCATCTTGCAACTGTGCTGCCCGGTTAAGCAGATAATCTACCTGCTCGCACCATACGCAGCCAGGAAAATGCAAGAGAGTGCTACATTCCTGGCAGCCTGGCACCTGCACAGACTGATCTTGTTGGGGGACCTCTGTTTGTATTCCCACATCCATGTGCATTGGTGACCATAGCCTGGTCTTCCTCTGCTGCTGCGTGTTTACCCCTGGTAGCTGAAGTGGCTAAAACATCTGTGCTCTCACTGCTGCGTGCAGTCTGATCGCAACTTCCAGTTTTGCCTCCCTTAAAGGTTCTGGCTCTGCACCCCCTGTGGTGTTTGCCCAGCTTCTCCTGCGAGAGCACCCAAAACTCAGGGGCTGCCTTCCCTTTTACCCCCAGCTTTCTCATTCAGGGAACCCCAGATCACCCAGGAACCTCAATAAAAGAGCGTTCGGGGACCGGCAGTCTCACTGCTGCATGAAGTGTGGAAGGAATGAAATACTTCAGTAATTTAGGGTGAACATGTTAGATAAGAAACAAGAGACACCACCACTCTAGGACAAACGGATGATGGAAACTAACAGAGTGAGGATAGAGATGGCAGCCTCTGTCTGCCGCCGGTCCCAAATCAATGGATTTCAGCAATAGAGTTGCAACGCGTTCATGAAACATTCATGGGAATCACTTGAAAATTGATGGTTTAAATTACTTCACTCACCAGCAATTCAGTGCAAGCAATGAAACACACCCAAGGAAACTACTGGGCTGGCAAATACATGACAGTCATTTGCAAAAATTCTTCAAATACACCTGCAGTTGCGTTAAAATGTACCTAGGGGACTGAGCAGATCAAAGCAGCTGCTGCCACAGACCAGCTTGCCAGTGAACAGTTCACCACAACCAGTTTTCCAAGCTCCAGGAAGAATGGTAGGGTTTGGTTTGTTTGTTAAGAAATGAGTTTGTAGGCTACACTAACATAGGTGAATACAAAATACAAATTAATTTGGGGGACATTTCTCTGAAATGTCACAAGGCAATGCAGGGACTTCATATCACCAACAAAAACCTCTCTTAACCCTTTTAATTAGCAGATAAGAGAGGCAATGAGTCACTCGAAAAAAAATTGAGTTTGGGGATTATGCGCTCTGATAGTTAAATGTCTTGCTAATTGAAAGAAACACTATGGTTGACACAGCAAGAGTGAACTTGCCCACATCAGTGGCATGAAAGCAACAACGTGAAGGAATTCACGTACCTACTCTCTGACATTTTGCTTACTGCAGAATTCTTAATGCCACAGAAGGTAATGACATTTTAAAAGACTTGAACGCAAAAGCTACGCAGCAGCTTCTAGAAACAGCTGAACGAGATGTTATGTGGGTGAGTGTGAATTCTGTCCCTCTGGATCAGTTTATTAATCTAAAATAGAAATTACAAGACCAAATGAATCCTTCAAAGCCCATCAAGGTGGATATGAAAGACTGCCATTTCCTTTAGTAGCCTTGCGTGGGGCACTAAATGAATTTGCTCTGGGTGCCTGCTTCTGTGTTTATCTGCTACAAATACTCTAGCTATTCTAGAACTGAAAAATGAAGTAAGTTAATACCCAAAGAAAGCGAACTTTGAGTCTATGATAATACAGACTCCAGAGGTGCTAAGTTTTTACACTAAAAATTGCATTTCTTCCAATTAACGACTGTAGACAAAAGGTTTGCAATATTATCGATAACCTCAAATGCAGGAAGAAAATCAGAAACCAGCTATTAGCTGCCTCTGGGCAGGACTCAATAGTCAACAAATTATTTGTTCCAAATTGAGGCAAATAATGTGTTCATAGCATCCATAAACAGATAACTAGATCCTGCTTACTCTGACCTAGTTCTCTTGATGGGAATATATCTGCCTTCTAAACTTTATTGTCTACATGTAATAGAGTTTTCTACCTTTGTGTATTAATAGTTTCAGAACTAACCTGTGAAAAGCAAACACTGTTTTTATTCCAGCGGTGGTCATTTCCAACAATCATGTCCCGGGGCACTTATCCCTACTCTTTCAAGTGACAGATTTCTGTATTTCAAGATTGCTTTGATTGGTCTGGCTGCTGCTTATGATTAGAAAGACAGACACCAGTCTCCATCAGGTGTTCAGAGGCTTTTCTTCAGTAGTGTTTGAACTCATTCGCTTTAGATTTAGGTCACAATGTACAACACACCCTGTTAAAAATGACAGACCAGGACCACATTGGACATAATAAGCCTATTCTTGAAACACATAATTTTAAGAGGCTTTCTAGTTGGACCTCCTTAGGAAAGGTTATTATCACTAGTAAATTGCAAGTCTCACTTTCAGGGTGTTTTGAATTACTGAGAAACTGATTTGGAACTGTATAACCACTACTGATTCAAGAAGCTTTTGTTTCTCTCTTGTAGTTGTACCTCCTGTATTTATAACAGCGGAGAACCAGGACTACAGCACTTCTGCTACCATCACGGTGGCAATTTCTGCCCTCTCTCTGCCCTTTGCTGTAATTACCCCTCCTTGCTCCTTCCCAGAAGATTTTGCCTGTGACAGACAGGCGCTGAGCTATTCTTCAGTTTTGCAGCTTCCCTTCTCTCAGTGGAGCTTTTTCCCTGGACTGTGATCTTACTTCAGATGTGAGTTACCTTTACCACTACATCCAAGGCCTCCAGCCATCGTTTCCATCCTGAATGGAGTCGTTTAAAAGAAAAATAATCTATCACGCTCAGCAGCAAGTCTATAAACAAAACAGAGCACAATTTTACAAGCCAGCGAGCTCTGTTCAGCATCTTCCACAATCTCTACTGTGTAAAGTCCTCCTTATCTGACCATTACTGAGGCTCGGTCCTCTCAGTAACAGCCCAATAACATGCAGAGGTAAAACAGACCCTGGTGTCTGTTGCTTTAGGTAACCACTAAAGGAAGGCGTAATTGAGGGATGGGGCTTTTCATCCATATTTCAAATCCCCTGATAATTTAAATGGGCTTAGATTAACCTGCACACCTATGATAACAGCACAGCTAATGATTTGAGCCCGGGGAGACAGTAAATTCAATGCTTCATTTACTTAAGCAGTAGCTTCCTATTCTGCAGAGAAGGAATAAACTTCAGCAAGCCTCTCTCCCTTCCTTTGCTCCCTCTGATCCTGTTTCATAAAATAAGCTGCTGCGTCGTGAATACCCTTGCACAACTGTGAAGGCATGTGGAAAGAAACTTGACATGAGGGCTCCATGGAGCCCAGATTCTCTTCCATAATCCTCACAGTGCAGTGTATGCTGGAAGATGATTTTCCAGACCGTGGTGAAGGATGCTAAGGGCTGTGCACGTGTTCTTCTTCCTCCTCCAGCCACTGCTGACTGCATCCTGTTTTACACCAGGGTAGAAGGGAAGATCACTCCTATTCGTACTTATTTTGAAGTAATGAAGAGGCAAACATGAAATAGGAGGAAAATTAAACGCTGGCAAGCAAAAGCTGTTAAGAAAGTAAAATCAGTATGTTTAATGAAAATTTGTCATCACTGGAAGTCTTACAAAAGTCATGAAGAGTCAGTGACTGTGAACAGCTACTGAGACTGTGGGAAGCAAAGAATGACAATGCAAAACCTGCAAGTAGAAATCTTATGTTAACTACAACAGGAACAGAAAGATAGCAAGAGAATATGTGTGAATATATTTTATTCTTTGGATTTTTTTATCTAGCAGAAAAGCAGTGGGGAATTTTATCTACAACACAAGACCAGAAAAATAACAATCATTTAAAAAGTCAGCCAGAAAAAAAAAAAAAATAAGCTACTAAAATGTTTTCTCTTTGATTTTGGTACAAAATCTTTCCTCTGATGAAAAGATTCCACGGCATGGAGTGTGCCTGTTTTAAATGTCTGCAGTGTTAGGAGTTGAAAGTTACGACATTTGGGGAAAAAAAGAATGGAGGAAAAAGCTAACCCCTCTTCATATACCAATGCATTATTCATTAGCAATTGCTTCCCTGTCTTTGGGCTGCAGTGGTCTCAAGTGGGATGCTAATCCCATGCCTGCAACTATGTGTCAGGCCAGTCTAAGGTCACCAGTAAAAAACAAGAAATCAGATGTCCTGAGTTATCCAGGAGGAAGTGGACAAGCTTGGTAAAGCTGATACCTTCCCAGGAAGGTCTGATAAATTAGATCCCACCTCCACTTGTCTCTGAATTTCCCAAGTAATCATCTGGTAGCTACATAAAACCAACAGTGTAGCCCACTGCTGTGGTCTGGGAAAAGCTTCCTGCACCAAAAAAGTCCAATCACGCGCCCATTTTCCACAGCAGACTAACACCTTTCCCACCATCTGCGTAATTTCACTATGGTACCTACTTTTGTACTTGCTCAAAATGTCATATAAATGCTACAGCTCAGCTCTTATAATCCTATGTGGACCAGTCACAACTGACTACCTTAGTTCTCTCATCCCTCACGTCTTACTCTTCTCTCCCATTTAAGCATCTTCTTGCAGAAGAAATTCAGCAAGTGCCCTACAGGGAGTGACCTCAAAGGACAGGATTATCTCTTGGCACAGAACTGTTAGCAATTTACTGGGTAGACAAGTCACTGAGGAAAAGAGTGTCTGCAGTTCCTGTTATAGCTTTTCTAACCACCTTTGTGAAGTGCTTTGCACTGAAAAAGCTCTGGATAAAATATAGGTGTCATCGCTATTATTTTTGGCTAGCCGCCTTGGGGTGAGTACAAATGTGGCCCTAAATTCAGCATCCATCACTTTATACTCCCAGTATGTCTTCAGTTGCTTGCCCCTGCCTTAATATATATTAAAGAGTCCATCTGGAGATTTCTATTCCCATATAAGACAGCTTATATGAACGTAGGAAAGAAGGTAGGAAGGAACAGTGGCACATGAGACATGCGGTACATCACTGGCACAGACATAGATCTGCATAACAAAGAGCTTTGTGCGTCTTATGAAAAGCAAATTACATGAAGCTCTAACCCTACCAGTTTTTACATTCTCTTTAAAGCCTACGTGTCAGTGGATAAATGACTTTGGAGAAGCAGGAATCTTGTGAGTCTCATCACTTTTTTCTGGAGGTGGCAGACTGTGAGACACTGCTATGCTACAATAAAGAATGTGCACCTCCTCGCAGCTATGAAAGGGAAAATATATTGCTTTCAAACACGGGGTTTCTGAAAGGCTGACAAATTTAATAGATAACGGGACATTTGAATGTGCATTTTAATAGGACAAAATATTAACACTTATGAATATCTGGTAGGAAACATTTAATGCAAAATAATTTTGATAAGAAGGATTTATGAACTGCTAGACCACTAGTCAACCTTTTCCAGCATCACTGCTCAGAAAGAAGCTTGCTTCAGAGGCTTCAGTTTAAGGACTAAAATACATCTACAGCATGATACACTTAGATGCTATTCCATGATCATATACCCATATGGAAGATATAATTATACCATTATATACTTAGATATCTAGATATAACATGGTATACTGAAGTACAGACAGCAGGAAGACATCCTTATACTGCAAACAGACAACCAGCCCCATGGAATTACCTCCTCCAAAGAATCTATGTACCTCCTACTGTGGGATGTTCCATTATGGACTACAACAGGAGTTGAATTTTGCATAAGGAAAACAAGAAAGATGGAAAAAAGATATACCATCTTAATTAGCAGCCAGCCAGCACAGTGCCAACTCTCAAGATTTCTATCATGGTCGTGTATATGAGCAAAACTCTGCCATAAGCCCAGGCATGCAGGAAGCAAAATAGTCCTATGACTGACTCAGGGGCAATAACGTGCTCTGCTGCTGAAAAGGTGAATGGGGACAGAACTATTTGAGCCACTCACATTGCTTTACTAGCCATGGCTGTAGGGCAAGCCTCTGTTCAAGCTCTTCCACGCTACCCTTCCCCACATCAACTATCCCACGCCACCAGAGCATTATGACATGACCCCTCATTGCTGCTTTATCTATACCTATGTAATGCCATGTCTTTTCAGGTCCTCTGCTCACAGATTCGTAATTAAAGCAACTCCAACTTCTGAGACTTGCATGTACTCAAAGAGCTGTGCCTACTTGGCAGCTGCGTGTACATTTTAAAAATGAATATTATAAAACGAATAGCTGGTGCAGGAGAATGTGCTAACAGGATTAAACATGAAGAATTTAAAACTGATAGGACATTCTGGCGTATTTCAAACTCAGCTGTAATATATTTTAAATATAGTACAAAAAGCAATCTGCACTTTAAATCCGAGGAGAAAACAAAATTGACTCATTCTGTGTAACTACCTGACTTAAGTGTCAAAGCTCATAAACTTAACTCTAAAGGGAATTCTTGAACTTACTTAAGTTGTTCTGGGAGCTACTTTCTTCACTGCTAAAATAATTAACAAATACAAACCATATTTGATTTCTTGCTTGAAATCCTCTAGTTTCAGCATGTAGAACTTGAATCCTGATATACCTTTCCCTGCTACAATCAGACTTCTCCTGGTAGCAAGGCTTTAGCCTGCAGGATACACTGAGTGCACCGAACTTCTGGATTCTCTGGCAGTCAGTTCTTGTGAACTGGTACGTTGCGAAGGATGTGCAGTTGTAACAGATGACTGGAAGGTGGTTGCTGAAGATCATTACAAGAGCCTCACTAACCAAACTAAATCTGTTCCTTTTGCCATTATTCCTTGGGTAACACACACATTCCCACTTCTTTCTTCTGCTTAACTTTTCTGCTTCCTTCCCACTGAAGCCAGCTCTAACCTATTTCCCAAGTGAGGCTGATAAGCCCTTGCTCTTCCCATGAACTGCTGACACACCACTTTAGCAAAGTCCTTGCTTGACAAATGTGTGATAAAATCCTACCAGACTTGTCGAGCACATTAATCCAATGTACAGAAGTATCTGTAGTATTGGAAAAAATGCTGTGATGGCCTGTGTCACCCTCTGCATAAAGCACATCACAGGAAACGAACATCCTCTTTGTTGCTTAGCAGTCACAGAAAATGCATCACACCTTCTCTTCCAGGATATACACAAAGCCTACCTGTGTTGAAACCATATATCACTGTGCCACATTAGACCCTGATTCACCTCCCATTGAGGTCAACAGGAAGAGTGGTTGAGGTTTGACAGTTCTCATGAACACGTTGAGGTTTGCACACGTTGACCTGGAGTCACATTTGTCTGAATGCATACTCACCCAAGTCAACACAACACTTTGTCACTTTGTCAAAACCTAAAGTCTCTGTTGAGAAACTCCGAGAGGAACTGAAGGCCATACCAAATGCAAAGAAAAGCAGATGGTTGTTATACTGGGAATTAGAACCCTGAAGCTTCATAACAATAATATTGCTAAGCCATTTAAGGATGGCTTTTCTTTGTTAGCAGCATTTCCATTCCCTTCAAAAATGTTCAGATAGAAATAAAACAAGGTGTGGGAAGAGATCAAGCTTTGTCCTTTTTCTCCTTTAAGCCATGGAAAGAAGCAAATGCAGGGTTAAACATCTCAGCTAAGGAATCAGGTTAGCTCCAGAGAAGAATCAGGTGTCATGATAACCAGATAAGGAAGAATGCAAGAAGATAACAAGGAAGCGTGAGAAAGCTCTGTATTTTTACTAATGGTTTACTAAACTACTAGCAAATACTAACCAAAACCAGCATGTCGAAATTTACTGGGGTACACAAAAGACCCTATAAAAGGGAGCTCACTGTAAAGTGCCTTCAGATCACCGCTGTCTGGATGTCTTTTTCAATGCGCAGCATCAAGGTTGTTTTTCTAACTGATGCTTTCGACTTATTTGTAAAAGGACAGCTATTTGTGCAGACAGTACTTCCCATACACCAGGCTCTGCCTCTGGCTAGATTACCAAGCACTGTTATAGGACTAGTGAAAAGTAACAGGAGTAGCTTACTGAACGTATCTCTGTTCATGTTTTCACTTTACATACTTGGCTCTATAAATCACGGCTACATATTTCTGTGCAGAGGACTAACAGGAAATTAAACTTCTGTATGGGCACTCAAATACTCACGTGTGCTCTTCTGGTGCACAAGCTCTCTCTGGGAATTGATGCAACCTTGTTACGGTTCCGTAACACCATCATTTGAGAGTCAGCATTTGGCTCCCACTCGCACACCTAGAGAGTGGGAGAGGCTGTGTTTGTGCCATAGGGTTATACACAAACTTTGCATCTCCCTTAGAGAGAAACTTGGTTACAGCTCAGCAGAGTTTTGTAGCTGGGATGGCAGTGATCGGTGCTAGAATTGGAGCGAACTTAGGCAACTGTCAGACCTCAGGAACAGAGAAAGGGTTTTTAGAGCAAAATTAGAGTTAAGTGTCCAATTAGATGCTAAGATTCTCCATATGTAACATCATATCTATCTCCTCCCAGAAAACATAAAATCAGTGCAGCAGTGTCAACTCTGAAAATCATTTCCAGAATCAGCCACTGTTCCCTGCTGCAAAGCTTTTGCTTTTGACTAGTCTTGTGACTCTCTTTCAATTGCTCTAATTCAAAGCAGGAATGAGACGATATTACCATGGTACGGTCTCCACAATTTTGTGTTCAGAACACCATTATTTCTAGAATAATGTTTCTGGGCTCTCAGGAGAACGTGCAAAACCTCAAACACAATAAATCAAAACATTACACTAGTTAAGCCCTCTGTGCCAGTTATCGTTCTGTTCATTTGTTATGTGCACTGCAGTTTGCATTATCTTCTCAGAAATGTCAACATCCTGCCAGGTTCTCTGTTCCAGGGTTTGCTTCCAGGACAATTTATTGTGTCTGAAACTCCTGGAATGGATGCCCATCTACTGATGTAAACGAGAATGCTGCCATTGTCTTCAGCAAGCCCAGAATTCCATATTCATCTTCTCTGAAGTATAAATATTGATTGCACCTGGCCAAAATGTACTGCATGGGTCTGACTTTAGGATGAGAAGTAGCATTGCTTGCTTTCAAGTGTCCATGTGGCCTACTATTCCGTCTCTGCAAACCACTAGCACCAAAACACAGTATAAGGATCCTTTCCCCTGACTTCCCATCTCTAATTATCACCTCTTCAGGAGATATCTGGGCTATATGTGTTTTCCTATGTAATTAGTTACCCCCCGGTGAGGCTCTCTTCCATGCAATCATCCATGGAAGTCTCTCCATAAGCCCATGACAAATTCCTTTGAATTCATCAGCCACAATATCCTGGACAAGGGTGTTTGCAAGTCTACAACAATCAGGCAATAAATCAGGAACACAGGAGGTTCCACATAAATATGAGAAGGAACTTCTTCATAGTGAGGGTGACAGAGCACTGGAAGGGGCTTCCCAGGGGAGTTGTGGAGTCTCCTTTACTGGAGATGTTTAAGACCTGCCTGGATGTGTTCCTGTGTGACTTGGTCTAGGTGATCCTGCTGTGGCAGGAGGATTGCACTAGATGATCTTTCAAGGTCCCTTCCAATCCCTAATGATTCTATGATTCTGCCTCCTTTTCTTTAGACTAATCAGGTCTCTCACCCGGTGCTCATATGGTTTGTTCTCCAGACCCTTTGCCAACCTTGTTGCCCTTCTTTGGACCCTCTCCAGGACTTCAACGTCTCTCTTGTGTTGAGTTGCTCAAAACTGAACCAGTACATGCCAATTACAGGGGGACAGTCACTTCCCTACTCCTGCTGGTTATCTCTCTGTCCAAATCACAAGTGTGGTGTCTTGGCCCATCTTCACACTCTTCCTAATTCTTGGTGCTCAAACACATAAACTGAGGAGCCCTGTCATCCATCTTGTAGTCATTCATGTTCTCTGAATATCTTAAAGAGAATTCTGTACCAGGATACATAAAAATCTTTAGTTCATTTTTTATCCTTGTTATTAATAAAAAGTACCAAGAGGGTACTTGTTATTTAGAGCAAAACATCCAGCTGAGGCTGCAGTGGTGTTTGTGCTCGAGAAGGGTCTGTGTACAGGGAACATCTGGGCAGGAAAACATAAATTACAGGTGAGAAAATGAAAGGACCCTGAATGTTCCCTCCGTGACAGGAACAAGCACACAATGGGCACTTACAAAAGGGATGTTTCATTTTCCTTTATTACAAATATTTTTCTTTTGAGAAAAGATGAGATGAGCATTGGCAAAGGGAACTGGACAGTAGGAGATGGAGACCATGGGTACCATTAAAGCAGAAAGCAATAAATCCATTTAGCATGCCATTGCTTTTTCCCTTACCCCTCCCGTATCTGTGCAATGCCAAACCATAGATCTTCTGCTGCATGCTTCCGTCACTGTGCAGCTCTGTACATCTCAATATACCCTTAAATCTGCTGGGTTTTCCTTGCAGGCCACCCAATCTGTGAGTGAGCCTCTCTCTAATAGCCTTTTGAAACCTCCCATAGCAGTGGGGAGACTCAGATGAATCTACAGTTGTTATTCAAATGGGCTGCATTTATTTCTATTATTCTTTCTTCTTGACCTTGGGAAAATAATTTTTCTGTGCTAACAGGGTTGCAGACCCCGAGACCTTGCTGTTCCCTGCCAGGATAATGACAGCTCTGTGCTAACCTGGATGTTCAAGATAATTTTTTTTTTTTTACTATAGGAGGAGGAAAACAGAAAAGGAAGGAGACCATTAATCATGAACATTAACCAGTGTCTATGACCTCTAAGTGTTTCTTCTTTCATCCCAGTGCTTTGATAGATCAGTAATACTTAAGTGCAACAAATGTGATGCAAACAGGACGATGGCTAGGTAATTTGAGAAAAAGTTATGTATATACAATAGAAGAAACTACAGTCAACAGACTTCATCCCTTTGTCGGTAGGCATAGACTACTTACTGTGTTCAGATTCATTGAAATCTGGAGTGTTCAGGCCAAATTCTCCTTTCCTCACCCATTTTTCCACACAGAACAAAATGACGGCTAGGGATATAATTTAAAAAAATGCAGACAAATTCTGTATCACTGTAGGTAATACTTCCTGTAAACTTCCATCTGTACCTCCTGCCTCCACTGGAACAGTGTGAAACCTTGCAGAGTTCTTATCTGCTTCCCAAAAAGAGTTTTCAAACTGGGCTAACTTCAGACAGCTCTCAGCTGGAGGGGTTTGTAAATCTAGGGCATCTCATTCCCATCAGTTGGCACAACCTAAAATGCCAGAAGTTTGGGGAATTGATGAAGTTCATTGCTGAAAGATTCTAGAGATACAAGTTGCTTTGAGTGCTTTGAATGGTGCTCCTAGGCACTGCTCACCAAAGACCTTGTGAAGAAGCTTAACCACTGTCAAAACATCTGTTGCTGGCAGCATGGGTCATGATCAGCTGCAAACTGGCAGAGTGACTAACTCTTCCCTAGAAGTAATGTCCTCTCAGGGCAGGAAAAGAAGCAATTCTCATTCGGATGTAAATGCTTCTTTTTATCAAAGAGCCCAAAGATTCTGCCGGGGAGAAAGTCTCATTTACATTGTAATTTCCACTTCTCCTGCAAAGACAGGTTGGCTCCTTAACCTGGTAAGAACCTGGTTTGGGTTTGCAATATTAGGCTACTAAAATAGAGCTTCATGGTCTTCTGAAAAGCGCTTAAAGGACTTGCAAAACCCATGTTCATCCATCACTTCCTTAGTGCAATCTTACTAGGAAAGACTGCTATCAGTTCCATGCACCGTTGAATAGCAAAATTGTATTTAACCTGCATTTTAAACCTGATCTTGAACTACCTCGTTTCCAAAACACTGACATTTGCTCTGAAATTTGTGTTTGTACATGGGATGGCTTCATTATCACTCACGTTCCTAAAGTCTAGAATTGGGGCTTTTGCAGAACCCTGTGCTCAACCTGGGTTTCTTGGCACTGCATTTTGTCACCGAATCTGTGCACAGTTGTCGTTCGCATCGGTTCTAAGGGTGTGTTTAGCATTCAGGAATATCTTAGTGGTGCTAAGTCCTCAAATAATAGAATAGGGGAGTGAAGAGATTTATGTTAATAAACATGTAATAAATCATGAAATTAGGATTTCACAGAATATTCGTGTGTAACTGTAGTAGTAGTTATATAGGAGAACAAGATCTCTTCAGAATTTTATCTAGGGAATTGTTGTTCTTCGAGTCTTTTAAAATGAAGCCTTTTTTTCCCCACTTCTTTTAGTTTTTAACTACTTCCAGTAGCTTGCTCTTTTATAGCAACTTTTTGCTATAAAAACTGAACAGCAGTTTTCAAACTTATGAAAAGAAATCCTGGAAGATTCCTTCCTAAACAGAAGTTACAAAATCTCTTCTCTGCTTTTGGGTGTAAACATAACAATAATTTTAAAATGATCACTAGTGTTCATCTCCCAAAGCCCCCTCATTATCAATCCCAAAGCTCCCTCATCATCAGTACAGAGGCCACATTGCATTTAGTTAAACCTCAGATGAGACTAAGGGCACTAGAGTTTGAGATCATCTGGACTTTCTGGCAAATTAACTGCTCTCTGCATATGTGTTACGGTTAATGCTCTATCAAAGCCATCTTTGCTGTTGTGATAAAAGTCCCCTTCTATCTATAGTACCGTTTCAGTGCTTAGAGAGGAGTGAGTTTGTGTGTCCTGCTGTTAAGGAGCCTAGATGGCTGGTTGGTTGGTAGGCAGCAACTTCAACCACTTTAGAGTAGCTGTTGGTACAGGTAGCAACTTTAACCACTTTAGGGACATGGTTTAGAGGTCACCTAGCAGTTCCAGGTTGAAGGTTGGACTTGATGATCTTAAAGGTCTTTTCCAACCAAAGATATTTGTGATTCTGTGATTCAACAATAAAATAGTCTCTGAACCCGTGTCTGGATAAGCCCCAAAACTGTGATAGTCTGGGAGCCACTAGGAGGAATTTATTGCTTAAGGTTCTGCCCCATGGAGCAAATGTCTCTCACCTGCACCTGGGACTGGCATGTGAAGCCATCTTAGGTGGCACAAGAGGGTTCATAGTAGTTTCTTGTAACGTGAGTAGGTGGCTTCATGCTTTTTTCTGTTAGTAAGGTAATGTCAATAACATCAACCGTGCATGTTAGTCTTCAGCCTTAGAATAGTTTGGATATCAAAAATTGCTGTTAAAAATGAAAGAGGAGCATTTGTAAGGCCTCTTTCCCTTGTGACCATGAGTGAGAACTGTGTGGCTTGATGGGGGAGGAAAGCCTGTAGAACTGCTCTTACAATGCAGTGAGTGAAAAAAGAAAGATCAATCCAGCCAAGTCTATTCTATTTAAAGTGGAAAATGCACCAAGGAAGAAATAATACGTAGGTGAGTTGGCCGAGTACAGCACGAGTGGTCTCATAAATGTGAAAAGCAGACATCTTCCTGGTCCCTAGGCAACCTAGGTGATAGTTGTAGTCTGCGCTGTTAGGCTTCGTCAGATCATCATTTTCTATGATGCTGCTGTTCTAAACATAAAGTCTCTTCTACCCAGAAGGAAAGGATTTTTGATAGGTAAGGAAATAACATAATTATTTCTCAAAAGTACCTTAAGTGGAGTAAATATTATAGTGACCATTCATTGTCCACTGTCTGCTTGGAGAAAGAGTATTTGTTTTTCTATTCTATCACCACAGTTCAAGAAGTGTCCATTGCATTTGTGGGCACTTGACTCAGTCTATAGATAATTGAATGCAACTCGTGTTTGTAGATAGAAAAGTGAAAAACACAAAATTACTCCATTCAAATGATTTGCATATTCTGGGGGAAAAAGAGAGTATATTTGTCTTCCTTCTGATTCTTCGGACAAACCTATTACATATGATGTATGCCTTGGAGATAACAGGCTTTGAAGCAGGCATCCAGCCTATGATAAATACACTTGAGAATTACCTCTTTACCTTAACTCATGAAGGCCGTGAGCTGCGCTGAGCAAGAGTCAAAGTCTAGTGCAAACAAAACCTTCAAAATTAGTCCAAGTATCCTTCCATGCATCCAGCAGCATCACTTATTTATGGTCCCTTGATGGCTTTTTAGTCTTTCCTAAGCACAAAAATGAGAGGACAGGAATACAACATCAGCTCTGATTTGGGTTTCAGCACTGCTGTGAGACAGAAGCAAAAAGGAAAGTTCTTTAAATTAGTTTGTGAATCTCATGAAGGTCTTTCACTGTAGATCTTGCAAAATTTTCTAATATATATAGTGTTTGTAAGAGAGATAGGACTCTTCTCATTGCTACTCTGGCAACCTTACAGGCAACCGTTGTGGCACCTAGCAGGCCATCTGCCCATCTATCCACCTGCCCATCCACCCACCCACCCATCCACTTTACTGTGTTATTTTTGCATTCTGTCCCTGCCCTACTCAGTAACAAATCCTTAAGACCTCTGAAGTGGTCCCACTGAATCTTGGCTTCATCACAATGGTTCAGCTCTCAGAGGAACTTGTACCTGGCCCGATCACCATGGCGAAACAACCCAATCAATATTTCTGCGTTACCAGTACTCCAAAGCGGTTATTTCCCAAGCAGCCTGATGAGCAGCAAAACAGGACAAAGTCATGTTGCAACTTGCCTTTTCCTGTTCATTCGTGTTTAATATCAGTGGTATTAAACGTGTTTGTGTTTTTCAATAAAAGGCACAAACTTACAGAGCCCACAGAAACTGCAGCCATGTTAGAGAGAAGAATTTAACCTTTGGCCTTCCATTTAGCTAATTAATCTTTGGGATTTGTTGCAGGCTGCAGCATACAGTGGTCAAAAATGGCCATTAAATCTTCCAGTCTATTTCGTTAAAGTAGCTGGTGTGCGCCTTGAAAGGTCCCAAGGCGTTTGCCACGCGTATCCTGTGGAAGCCGTTCAAAAGTAAGAAGTGAAAATGCATCCAAAATTATTATGGTCCATTTCATATATTTGGAAAGATTCTTTGCTAAGCTACAGTTGGGTTCCTTCTGCAGTTTCACTAGGGAGATGGAGAAATGTTGTGTACTTAGAAAAAATAAAGACTAAGCTGAAAGAAACGCTTTAAGAAATGATACAGTGCCTACCCCAGCATTCTGGCAGGAAGACAGTGACAATTACTAAAGACTCTTTAGGTGACTCACAGCATTAATTTGTCTTTTGCATCTAGTTTACACCATCAAATCCCTGTCATACTACGATAATGCTTTTCATTTACCTAGTGTCCTTCATCTAAATGGCTTTGAAAGTGCTTCATGTACAGCTTGCGTAAACCTGACGGTTAAGTTAATGCAGCTCTTTCAGAGGTAAAGTACAGCAGCTCCTTGTGCCAGTATTAGTAAAGGCTGTGCACAGCTCTGAGAGGGAAGGTACCTCTAAAATCTGTAGAAGGTACTATAGGGAACACGTAATCCCAACTTACAGTTTGTTCTGACTGCAAACTTGGCTCATGCAGAGTTCAGTATAAACTGCAGTTAGTCAGGTCTTCAGACCGCCGGCACCCTCCTGACAGCAGGCCCTCACGTTTGGTCATGGCGCTGAGTTGAGAAGTCACTGATGAATTATCAGTGTTGCTTTGTCCAATGCACACACGTTACGCTAAATATTTCCACCTCGTGTTTCACCTGCCTAGCTTGTGAAGTGTGATGAGCTCTGAGCACTCGTGGTTTATTGTTAGTTGGCAAGTTCTACCAGAAGTGTCCATTACGCATATTTGTGAGGTTCTCATTCCTGACTGCTCGAGAATGCAAACCTTTGTGATCACACTGAGGAGTCATTTGTCCTTGGAGATGTTCCAGATACAGAGCTATGGAAAGTGCATTGTTCCCTTAACAAATAAGTATTGGCCACTCGGGTGCACGTGTACTCAGCAACAGTGTGCAAGGGAAAGGTACAAAGAGCAAGCAGGTTGCCAGAGCTCGCTTCCGTATCTTCAGCAAAATACAGCTGCAGTGGACCTCAGAGGAGGAGGACAAATGCAAGAATAAAATTTCCATGAGGAATTTCTAATAGAGCCATGTGATTTAATGTAACCCATTACTTCTCATCTTTCATGATCTATAGATGAGGGAACAAACACAACAGTAGCAAAGAAATACCTTCACCTGAAATACACCCTGATAAATGCAAACTCTGACATGCAGTTTTAATTTGTTTGTTCTCAACTGGGAATTGCAGCATCAGAATCTTAATGAGCCACGGGGTAGTGATCACCAACCCCAGACATGTTTACCTTGTGTTGTGTTTACTTGTGGCAGCTCGCTTGCTTGGGTAGACTGGTACCCCAGTTTGAGACCTTGCTTTGGTGGCTTCAAAAAGATATTGAGGATGTTCCTGTGTGTTCTTGCTGTTCCTGGATAGTAGGTGTGTAGGTGATTCTGCTGCAGCTAAATTCTTTTGTTCCTCTGTGCTCTGAGAAGCCAATAAATAAAATCTGGCTTACTGCAGAAGCTTTAGATAGGGTTGTCAAGTAGGAATCCAATTTCCATACAGGTTAGGTCCCATTCCCAGTTTTGTTTGAGGCTGATATGGGGTTAGTGCCTGGATTCTCAGGTGATAACATTTTACAGAGTGATCTTTTCATCTATCTGTCCCACGGTGGGAATATGACAAGGTTTTTGTTTTTGAGACCATACAGAGACCTTTTGCTGTTCAGTGAGAGCTATTACTGTAGTATCATATAATTGAATCATTAGGGATTGGAAGGGACCTCGAAAGATCATCTAGTCCAATCCCTCTGCCATCGGCGAGCGGTCGATGTCATTTATCTGGACCTGAGCAAAGCCTTTGATACTGTCCCTCACCACATTCTGGTCTCCAAGCTGGTGAAACACCTTGTGAGGAGGAAGTTCTTCACTGTGAGAGTGGTGAGAGCCTGGAATGGGTTGTCCAGGGAGGTGGTTGAGGCCCCGTCCGTGGAGGTGTTTAAGGCCAATCTGGATGAGGCTCTGGCCAGCCTTATCTAGTGTGGGATGTCCCTGCCCATGGCAGGGGGATTGGACTAGATGATCTTTCGAGGTCGCTTCCGATTCCTTGTGATTCTATGATTCTGTATCCTTGCCCTGCCAGGAAAACAGCTCCTAAAATTAAGCTATGATCTGATTTGTTTGTTTCCCCACTTCTCCCTGCAGCCAGCCTTTGATACCAGCCTAATTATCCCCAGTTGGTACCTGCCATCTTGACTTTCATACTGTTGATAAGATAAAGTCCCACCAGCCTGGAGCCATAATTTTCCATTTTACCTTGTCACACTTTGCACATGGTTTGGAGCAGGTGTGCACAGTCCAAGGAAGGGAGGAGTAGAGTATGTTTGCTTAGTGGAGAATCCTTTTGATGCTCAGAGCTACCCTGGGTGCTGTTACCGGAGGCTCTGTTCTAGCACAGATGTTTTGAATGTCATTCATCTCCTTCCATCCTTTTCCTTTGTTGTAAGAAATATAAGCTGCTTGGTTTTGCTCTCAGAGACCTGTATACCTAGCAGAACCATCTTTACGATCTCTCACAGGAAAATCCAGTGGCTGATATCCACAAGTCTGTTATAACAGCAGTCACTGGTCACTCTTACTTTTTCAAGTCCATTTGTGCTTCCTCACAAGATGCCCTCACACTCATCATCTAAGTGCAGCCTGCTTGCTGCTGTTCCCTTATTGTTTCCTTCTGAGTTTCCCTGTCTGTTGTCTTTCTGCATTTTTTCATAAGATTTTGGGTGTGGAAAAGGAGAATCAGGTCTGTTTTCTTTTTCTCTGTGTTTATAGAATTCTAAAGATGATAGAATTACTGATCTAGGCTGAGTGCATGAAACACACAATAAATAACAACACGACGTACCACTCCAGAGAGCAGGTTAACCTCACATATTCAAATGCTTGGTAGTAATAAACGAACACAGCTCCTGCCAGCCAGCTGCAACTCTGGTCCAGGGTATTTGCCTTCTAAGTTATTATTTTTAATATGGGTCCAGATGATAGCAGTTTAAATAAAGTACTGAACTCATCTATTTTATTCTTAATTTATAGTGGTGCTTAGGGGATGTGCAGATATTTTAAAAGAGTAAAATCAATTAACTTGTGATCCAATTATATGTGTTAGCCACTGTGGGGTTTTATTTTAGAGCGCTGGCTCCGACTCTCCTAGTTAAGCACTTTGTGCTTGGAGAACGTAAACCTTTCATTTTGAAATATGAGGAACCCGTGGTTGTCTCTCCTCCATTTCCAAATCTAATTCCTATTTTTGTCTTATCATGGTTTTTAAATTTCCTTCTCCACTTTTGTTTTGAAAGGGATCCAGTATAAATACACCAGCATTTTCCAAATGCTAGGAAGCCTATTTTTTATACAAAGGTGACTGAACAGGCAAAAGAGTTCACCTTCTAGATAACATACACTGTATTCTGCTGGGCCTTTCTATTTCACAGAAGATATTTGTCTTTTACAATTGCAAATCTGTGATTTATTGCCCTTTTCACATTACACATTTGGACTGGACCTGTGTGACAGCTTCCATCATTTGACATTCTGCTTTTTCATCCATCTTGAACAACTTTTAGACTAATATTCCAGACAGCTTCAAATATCCTCTGTGTTATGTGGTTCATTTCTAAACTGCAGAGAATGAGTTTACCTCTCTGCTTGGCACTATTGGCTTGGCACAGCCTTTGCCTGTAGATATCATTTCCTTGATCTGCAGGTCTGCAGTTCTGTGCCCCAGCAAGTCAGTGTGCCCTTTTTGCACTGATAGCTCACTGCAGCTGAAGTTCCTGAGAGTCCTCCTTAAACAAGGAGAAAGCAGGGATGCAGAAGACAGCCAACCTGAGCTGAGCTATCCTTGAATTAGGTGTCCTTAACCCAGCATTCAGCATATTTTGAACTTTTCCACCACAGTCTGGCCCTGGTGAGGTAAACGTATATCACGGATGGAGTCATGCATCTCACTCGTAAGAGGGAAGCAGCAATGTGTTTATTGACAGTGAATTTATTGGTAAATGGACAGTGGTGGATAAGATTTGACAGCAAGTTACTCTTCAGTATTTACTGCACAGAGGACAAAACTGTCAGAGAGACCATCTCATTGAGTCGTGAGGTTCAGGAAGGACCCGCTTGCATTCTAAATCTTCAGAGAGGAGTCTAGGTGTCACAATGATGTATCTGAATACAATAGCCAGATCTTTAAATATTTTGCCCTTAGAGGTGTTACTGTTCCCAAGGTGATCCTGGGACTATTGAACACTTAATTGAATCAGACTAACGGATTAAGGAAATGATTTTTCTGATGAATCAATGTGAATTAGGAACAGCAGCCGAGTCAAATCTAAGGGGTTAGACTCTTTGGGATTAGGTTCCTTCAAGTCTAGTTGCCTTTTGCATAGCTTAAAGGGAATGGTTTAGTACTGAACATGTGTTGGGAACAATTCAGGCCCTTACAGTTCTGATGTCTCATTTTATACTGCAGAAGCTGAGAAAATATGAAATAATACAAAAATATCAATCAGGCTAATCACATAGTTTCAGCGTGCTTCTCAGTGACGGCTTTTTCTGAGCAGAAAGGAACACAATCTTGGTAGTCATTCCTCTGTTATTTGCAAGATCCTTAATAGAGCATTTCTTTTGATTTATTTCAAAGCGAGAGAAAATATTCTTATATTATCATTTAGAGTTAATTAAACTGCAAATGAGCTTAATGATCTGTCTGAAGCAAAGCTCAATCACAACCTGTTACATATTAACTATCAGAATGAAAAGGATCTTTGCATTCTTTGTTAAATATACCAAAGAAGACAGAAATAGCCAATCATTAATGTCATCCTGTAATGAAATCAGGTCTGAGGCGACAAAAGCTGGAACTGAATAGACACACTGAAGTTATACAGCTAAACTGAAAGAGGGGCTCGGAAACACAAGTCAAGTATGGAGAAATGGGGGAAAAAAAGAAAAAGAAGAAAGACAGAGTTGTTTCTGCATTTTACTGTGAGGAAATCCATTTCACCTACTGTTTGTCCAGACTGTGAAATCTATGTATTGATAAAATGGTGTTTTCTGGATTCAGTATTCTCACCAAATCTTCTGTGATGTTATGACTTCATGTGGTCTGTAAGGCAGAGCAAAAGACGTTGAGTCTGTTCAGGTCTTGAGGCCACTAGGGTGATTTTTGCCCTTGCGTGGCGTGTCGTCACCAGTGATGTGGATTTTATGCCATGCGCGTGCAGCGAATCCTATTTGTGTCATTAAAGTTTGTCGCTTTGAAGGCTTAATCCCTAGAAATTCTAAGATTTCCTAATGTTCTATAATGGTACTGCTGATGTTCAGCACTTCTGAGGATCAGGTACGTTATCGTTCTGGTTCATCCACCTTTAAAGCAGGCATTATCTTATCACGCTTACATGCAGTGCTTTTAGAAAGTTAGTCTCAAGTACTTGAAAGGTGAGGAGTATTATTAAGCCTGACCCTTACAAGCTTCTCAAACGGTGCACTTAATGTTTTTCCTACAGAAATAAGAGTGATGTTATATGTGTCGTTCGTCTGGATAACAAATTAGGGTTTCTCATCAACTTTGGCTAGCTCAATAGTGCAGTGGCACACCAAACTTCACAAGGTCATAAGAAATTCTTCTCCTGAAAAAATAAAGTGACACTGACTTTCAGTTATGCAGTCAAATGGTCTTTAGAGGCTCTTAGAGCAACCCCTCCAAAAGCTGGTACGGGAGCACTCTGTGAAAGGTGTTTTATGTATTGAGAACAGCATAGAGAAAAATGAATATGGGTGTGGAAACTGGTAGATGCAGTAGTCCAAAACGCAAAACTGGCTTGTTTGTGAATTATTTGAGGGCAAAGATGGACTGTATTTGTCAGCTCTGTTACTCCCTTAGCTATGAATAGGGTTCCCTTGCAGCAGATGCACCTACACAACACTGTGTGTTTCCAGGATTCACTTCTTCAGGAACACCAGGTGAGTTGTCTGCTGGTAATCAGGCTCTTCCCATGTGATTCCCATCACACCACTGCTTATAAACCATCTGTTAACTGGAGAGCAGCTGTAATGTGCTACCTTATATTTCATGAGTGAGGATGTATTATTTAAACCTGTAACATTTTGTTTTCGTCAAAGATTACACCTGTCTCCTGTTGCGGTAAATAATTCATGCTGGCTTGGATATTTCATGTGTGTGTGTGGTGGTCATTCTTTGAAAATAATAACCATTTCCTCTGTGTTTTCTCTCTAGTTTCAAGCCACAGTAAAGGAGGGAGTCACAGGTGTGATTGTAAACTTAACTGTTGGTGACCGAGATGACCCAACAACTGGAGCGTGGAGAGCTGTCTACACCATTATTAATGGAAATCCAGGGCAGAGTTTTGAAATCCATACCAATCCACAGACTAATGAGGGAATGCTCTCTGTTGTCAAAGTAAGAACAATTTACTGTTCTAATAAAATATTGCTGTAAGGTTCACTCGCTGGATTTACTGCATTAAGAAGAGCACAGCCAGGCAAAGCTACTAAAAAACATGTTGTTGGCTACCAGCCCTTGTTCAAACAGTACGTGCAACCCCTTCCTCTGTCACAGTGCCCTCATTTAGTCATAACGACCTGTCACTTAACTACAATGTCCTTGTGTAGAAATTACAGGTAGTTTTGCAGACAGCATCACTAGTAATGGTGAGATTATACAATAAGGGCATGCATTTGTGAATAAGGGCACAATCAGAATTCAAGGGACACGTTTTGTTCTCAGTTAGACAACACAGATGCAAGTAGTGGGAACACAAGGAATGTGGCTTAGGACTGAAATGAAGAGCTCTTTTGGTCTCACATTTTTAAAGTCTCATGAAAAAAATAATGCCTGTCTTTGAATGAAGATAGTGTTAGATCTCACACTTAAAAAAACCCCAAGGAAATAAGTTGTGTTTGCTCCCTGTACCACAGTTTTCCTTGTTTGACTTCAGATGAGGCATTTTCCATTGTTAAACCACACATACTTCCATGGCTGTGCTTTTGATTTCAAGGTAGGATGTGATCCTGCTGTGGCAGGGGTATTGGACTAGATGATCTTTCGAAGTCCCTTCCAATCCCTAATGATTCTATGAGGAAAATACCCTCACCTTACTTATAATCAGTGACTGCTAAGTAGAGCTGATTTGTTTGCTGACTGCATGTTACATCATAAGTAAGTGTGCATGTATAAGAATGAAATTGTAAGTATGAGGTATGGCCAAAAAGCTCTTGGGGAGAGGAACACCTCCATCTTTCGATAAGTCCATTACATTAATTGTCTCCAATGCACTTTATAACTACTAGTGTCTGTAATCACAGAGTCACAGAGCATGAAGGATTGGAAGGGACCTCAAAAGATCATCTAGTCCAATCTTCCTGCCACAGCAGGATCCCTTAGACCAAGTCGTGCAGGAACATATCCAGGCAGGTTTTAAACGTCTCCAGAGAAGGAGACTCCACAACTCCCCTGCGGTAATGCTGAATTCTGACCAAGTATCAGTATCATAGAATCATAGAATGGCTGGGGTTGGAAGGGACCTTGAAGATTATCTACTTCCAACCCCCCTGCAGAGGCAGGGACACCTTCACTAGATCAGTTTATTCAGAGCCCCATCCAGCCTGGCCTTGAACACTTCCAGAAACAGGGCAGCCACAACTTCTTCAGTGTGGGGTACAAGGGAAAAGTGTTAAGCACTGTGTTTGCAACTTGTGCTCTGATTTTATTGTTGTGTTTTACAGCCTTTAGACTATGAGATTTCGGCATTTCACACGCTGCTGATCAAAGTAGAAAACGAAGATCCGCTGATTCCAGACATAGCCTATGGCCCCAGTTCCACAGCAACAGTTCAGATCACTGTTGAGGATGTGAATGAAGGTCCAGTGTTCCACCCAAACCCAATGACAGTGACAAAACAAGAAAACATCCCTATTGGCAGCGTCGTGTTAACAGTAAATGCCACTGATCCAGACACGTTGCAACATCAGACTATCAGGTGAGTGTAGTGCCCTTTGATCCATCAGAGAGTGAGTTTGCATTTAGTGCCTGAGAATTTACCTGCCAGCATAAAATTTAAGTTGTTTAGTCTCTACATAATAAGAAAACACTTTATTTTTATTGCGATGAAGAGATTCAGTTTGATGGAAACAAAGACCTGCATTAGACAGTTTTTCCAGCCTGTAAGATTAGTGCCAGAAAACAACCAGGTTTCAAATCATAGTTTCAAAATTACACTTAACCTGCTTGATTATTCCTTTTCTTTCATGTAAGCCAGAAAAAAAGCATGTGAAAACTTGAAATAGGTGTGTACAGAAATAGTTTATCTTTTTTTACATGTGGTTTAAGTCTCGTTGTGATTGTTTACGAAGTCCCTCATTCAAATAATGGTGGTGCATTCATACTGGAGGGCTGAAAAAATACTTCCCTGCGAAAGAGTGAGGCTAGTGTAAGCAAAGGCGTTGCCTTGCCTGGGTGGATGAAAGTAAACTAGTACTTTTGTGCTACAACTACATGAAAGGACGTTGTGGAGAGGTTGGTGCTGGTCTCTTATCACAAGCAATTAGTGATAGACCAAGAGGAAACAGGTTCAAGTTACAACAGGGGAGGTTTAGACTTGACATTAGGAAGAGTTTTTTCACAGAAAGGGTGGTCAGACACTGGAATGGGCTTCCCTGGGAGGTGGTTGAGTCACCATCCGTGGATGTGTTTAAAGATAGTTTGGTTGAGATGTTAAGGGATGTGGTTTAGGGGTGAACTTGTAAGGTAGGGGAGATGGTTGGACTCGATGGTCCCAGGGGTCTTTTCCAACCGGAGTGATTCTGTGATGATAATATAATCCTGTGTCGCAAGGAGCAAACTGAAGTATTAAGTGGTGCAGTCATCTTACATTTCGATCTCCCTGGTCTGGTCTTCAATTCTGAAAATTCAATTGTTTTCTTCTCTACTACTTCTAGACTACCAAAATGACTTTCCAGCTTTCCTCAGCATTTAAGAATGACAGGCTGGGCACTGCACCTAACACCTATATCTGTGCTGAATTTTAATCTTACCTTTGTTCTGTTATGCCGTTGGATTTCAAAATATATAAAATGGCATAAACATTTTTGTGAGAAAGGCTTTGAAGCTTTACCTGGACAATATGGACTGTAAATCTATAGTGCATAGATTTCTCTGCTATCACAGGTTTGTTTAGCGGTGATTGTGCACTTAAACATGGTTTGACACATGAACTGTTCTAAAGAAATCAGAAGGCTTCTAGTTTTGGAGCTGTTGTCTGTCAGTTGCAAATGTTAGTAAGCACGCCAGTGCTAAGGGCTGTGCGCACAGCCTTGGACTTGCATGATCAGAAGGTGACATCAAGCAGGTCACTGTGCTCATCTCTAAGGAAGGAGGGAAAAAACCAAGGCGGATACTTAGAAATTTCAGTTCTCTGCATCAGGTCAAAATGCCTCATTATTGGAGTATGAGTATTTAGAGTTTTCTCTACCAAAAATGCCTTTGAGTCCTGCCATGGAATCACTACTGTATCTGAAGGAGGATTCCAAGCATACACGTTCCCCTTGTATTCTAGATTTAGTGATTTACAGAAGACATTTTTGGTCTTGATTTTAGTTTTGGCTCCCAAAATTCCTCATTCACTGTGGTCACACAAATTTGTGTCTATGCATGGACAACTCATGGAATTTTTATGGCTTGTCAGATACAGCAGTATGACCCCCAGCAGCATTACCCCGAAGCAGGATTGTGTAGGGGAAAGATATTTATTCCCTTTGGATTAGAACTGAGCTTAAGAAACAGAATTATTGAAGTTCTGAATAGCTTCATGTGTTTTTGTGGGAGATAAGAAAAATCATATTAATTAACCGTACTTTTTGAGATGCTAAAGGAGAAAAGCCAAGAAAATATAAGGATTTGGTTATCAAAAGCAGCAATCCGATGAACTATTATCTGAATTTCTCCCCTTGACCTACTGAGTTTGCTGAATTTCTCCTAAGTACGTTGACAATGAAATTATAGGACATAACCGACGAGTCACTGAGAACTCTGTGAAGTAGATTGTGTAACCAGTTACTTGCCAGAAACAATTTTTTGCAGTCCTCCACATCTTATAGCTGGTTGCAAAGGAACTCTCGTACCATGACTCTAACTGGCTCTTAGTCTCAGTAGAATTTCCCCAGAAGTTTTACCATACCTGCATTGCCCAAAACCAGGAAGCAAGCAAGCAAGGTTTTTCTTGTCTTACCCTGTATGTGCAGGAGAGAAGCGCAGAAATAAGCTAGATTGATTTGTGATTGGAACAGGATCTTACATGGACACTATGAGAATGAAGTGGTGTGGAAGTTAGAAGAAAACACAGAAGCAGCTGAAATCTGGGCAGTGGTGGAATGATTCAGGAAAGGCTAATTTGACCAACCTGTGTGTCCTTTTGTAAAAATAACAGGAAAGAAAACAAGAGCTTTTGTAGAAGGTGCTTTTAACGCTGACAGGTTCTGTTGGGACACGTGGCTATAGCAGTGAGTGAGGAGGACTGGTGTTATGGAAACATAGTGAATGAGGAGGACTGTAGTGTGCGAGAGGAGCATCTGAAATAAAGGACAGCGCTAGCTTGGGTTGGTCTGAAATACTTTTTCTAGGTTCCTCCAGGCAGTTTGGACTTTGGTCCAGGAGTTTACAGAGAATGCATTCCCAACTACTGGGTTCTTGGGGCTGTGTTGCTATAAATCATATCACCAGAGTCCCTATTATGGTTAGACTGGTAAAGTAAAGGCTATGCAGGCACAAAGCAGCCTTGTAAGTAAGATATTGCACTAAATATTGATGACCATGAGAAAGAAATGTTTTGTGTCTGCAAGGAACAATGAATATCAGGTTTGTTTTGTGTGTGCTCCATGAACAACAAAGAACATACCTATTGAGAGATGGGTACAAAGGAACGGAGCATTAGTAATGTGCTTTTAATTTTGAACCTGTAGCAGCAAAGACGTGTCTAACTGCAAGGATATTTTTAGTTAGTTCTCTATATAAAACTTAGAAGAGGGGCTGGTGATTAGTTGTAATCAGGAAATTTCATTACTGTACTAGGTGTAACATCGCAAATGCATTTCAAGGCCTGTGAATAGTGTATAGAAACCATTTGTGCCATTGTCCACATATAGATTGAATTTGTTCTTTGAACATTGTGTATCTGAATCAGATTCAAATTACTTATCTCTTTGAGAAACGTGGCTGACTTTGGAAAAATTCCTACAGACAGCTGTACTTTTGAAGCGATTTTCTTTCTTATTCTTCAGCTTGAAGTGTTTTTGCAGACTGAGAACAAATTTCATTTAAAAGCTCAAACTAGCTGGCAAAACTGTATTAAACTGAAAAAAAAAATAGGACTCCAACTATTGGTAAGACTCCAGAGCATGTGCGTTGGGCTCTAGTTATCTGTCCGCACGCGATTAGCACTGAACTTGCACAGTGTCAGCTCTTCCCTGATCTACTGACGTCAACATTTCAAACTAACTCAAGGTAGAGGCAGAAAGCTCATCCTGGAAACAAGAACCGCATGCTCAACGGCTACCTCAGTAATGCAGGCATAATGTTTGATCTTGGTCTGAATTACCAGTCATGAACCACACACCTTTGGGTAGACAGTAGTATGTTTTCCACTGTGATCACTCCCAGAAAGAAAAGGAACCTGTTGTCCAAGTTCGATCACACTTCTCAGATTCGTTAAGCTATTTTTTTTTTTAAAGTATTTAATTCCCACTATGGTTTCTATCTTTTTTAGAATTAAAAAATGAAAAGAAATCCAGCAGGCCTATTTTAATTATAACCCAGCAATGTATTAATAGAACAGTAATGAAGTTTCTGAAATTTGATTTCTTAATCAGGGATCATTGTTATTTTTGTGCCAGATTTAAGAGTTTAATTCTGGGTGCTTCTTCGCAACCTCTGAAATTTTAATCAGAAGTTTCGAGTGTACATGTCAATGAGAAGTTAAAGGCCAAATTTAATAACATTTGCTACCTTGGGAAATTAAACTAAGAACCTCACTCTCTGAAATCCATTATTAACAGTAGATCTTAATTAAACACAGTTACAGTCCTCAATATTTGTCTGTCTGAAGAGATTAGTGTTTTTCCCTTTTTGGATTCAACAAGTGCAGAATATTCAAGAGTTGGGCTTTTAACTTTGCGTAAATAAGTTGTTTACTGCAGTGTATTTGTAATTTTTAATTAAAGCAGCACTCTTCTCTGGTTTCATGGTTTATCACACCAGTATATTTTTATTACCTACAGTGCTCTTGGATTTTGAATTATTTATGTAAATATATTATTGCCGTACTTATTCTCAGTAAGCAATGTGACTCGGTGCTTTAGGAATAGCTTCACAAGAGAAGTATATTATACCTCTAAAGCACATCTAATTCATTAAGTAGAATTAAAGTGCAGGATTTGAAGCTGTGGAATATAGAAAAGGAACCCAAACTTCAGTGAGTTTCATGGGCATATGGAAGGCTGGCAAAAACATCTGAAGCAATGGTATTAGAAAGAAGTTCTTCAGTGTGAGGGTAGTTGATGGCTGCAATTGGCTGCATGGGGAGGTGGTGGGGGCCCCATCCCTGGAGTCATTGAAGGTCAGGCTTGATGAGGCTCTGAGCGGCCTGACCTGGGTGGAGTTGTCCCTGCATAACGAGGTTGGACTAAATGACTTCTAGAGGTCCCTTGCAGCCTAGACATGTTGTGTGTGCAGTTCATTTTATCTGCACCTGGGCAATGGGCTGGCCTTGCCTTTGGGAATGGGAACATTTACTACTGGACCACATTTTGCTTTAGATGGCATCATCATTATTTTGGGGTCAACGACGGAAGGCAGTGGAGACATTCCAAACTCTTACTGGTGGCAAGTCTTAGTGATTCTTTGTCAAATAAAGGCCTGTCTAGAATTCTGTAAAATAATGCTGCAGCTACACAGAGGTGGGATTTAAGGTTCAGTGAGTTTCTTCCAAATCTCATATAACTTGATAAAACTAAGGAGAATTCTCTGGAAAAAGCAGGTTCACTTCTGTTGCTTCTCTCTGCTGCCAATCACCGCCCTTCCACACAGCGACTATATGAGCCGTGAATTGCAAAGACAATTCAAAAAGCCTTTTTCATTTCTCTTGCCAGGATTTTTTCAGAGATCCTGAACCCCCTCTGAAGGAGGATGAGGCTCCAAATTGCATTCCTCACAAACACCTAAGGGATCAATTTTGCATACTTTGTTGTGCATCAGGCCTTTTTAAAGCACTTATGCTGCAGGCGGAGGTCAATAAACTGGCTTTTTGGGACACACCACCGTCACAGAAGTACTGTATAATGACAGAGGGATAGAAAGTCTTAAAGAGGGAATGTTTATGAAGGAACACACTTAGTCATTGTTAAATATGTCTCCTAGAGTCTGAAGGGCTTGTCTTTTATTCCTAACAACAGGAGATTTGTTTTCCTTGTGCAGACAGAATAGTTCTGAGGTTATAAATGAACGGCTGAGCCATGCTCTCGGCATGCAGCACCAGAGTTTTTCACTCTAAGTTACACCCAAGTTGGCTCTGCAGTTTTATTTATGGCCTGCCTGAACCCAGCCACTGGGAATCTGCAGCACACCTCTAGATCCCAAGCTGCTGTGTATTGGACGCCGAACATTGTTTTTCTTTTCTTTTTTAAATTGAAAGCGAAGCCAGGTGCAGAGACAATCTGCTTGAAGCAAACACTTCTTTCCTTCTTTGTTTTTCCTGCAAAATTCTGAAGCGCTGACTTTAGAGAGCTGCTTGTATTGGGGTATCCAGCAAGCAGCGCTGGGGAAGGCCAATTCCCTCACGATACACAGCTACCACCTCTAATGGCAGGTACTCATCAGTCAAGTGTTAGCTCAGCTACACATCAGCCTTCTCACTGAAACTGTTGCTGTGTAGGTAACCATGGTGACAAATGTTTTGATCATAGTATTAAATATCGGAAGGGAAAAATTCATTACAGAATCATTACTATTTTTTTGGCCGCTGTTTGACCAAACCAAGTTCCTTTCTTTTATTTACTGAACAAAGTAAACGACCCTTCTTTCTCCATATAGCAAAATCTGTAGGCTTTAGGCAAGATGGGAAAGAAGCAAAATTTCCCTTTATAAAACCTCTGTAAAGGAGGCTTTTAAAAACCTCCTTTATTTTCCTCTCATGCCCATGACCACCCTGATGTAACTCCTGAAGGGTAATAATGGCTTGAGAGTAAAATCCAGTCCCATTTTTCCTGTGCAGAAGATGATTTGTAGCTGGGCAGCACTGCGCGGATATATCACAGGGTCTGAATTAATGTGGAGGAAGCAGCTGCTAAGGAAATAATAAAAAAATTCTCTGGTGGGAACTACTGAGGTGAGACTGAAGAGAATAAATTCTACTGGTGTAAAATCCCAGTGCTGAGAGAATTAAAACATCTGCCAAATCTGCAAGCCAGGTCCTATAAAAGCTGTGGACAGCATCTAATGTTGACCATTCAGGAGAGGCACTTCCAACTCTGTCAGCTTCAATATCGGAGCTGTACTACTATAGGATCTTCTTTTCCTCAGAGTAGTGAACAGATGTTGGTAGTCTGCTTCCCAAAGGCTGTCACTCAGTTCTTTTACTCCTCATAGGCATTCCCTGGCTTGCTTAACTTTCAGCCAGCCTGTCACCACTCGTTTTGTAGCAGCTTGGAGATTCCCTAAGAGTCCTCGACTTGTAAGTGGCTGCCTGGGTTTCTCCTAGTGATGAATATGTCTAAGTTTCCCCTGCTGTCTTTTTTGCCCCGTTCTTGCTGATACTCTCCGTGTTGGGGCAGATGTTAGACCACTTCTGTCCTTGTATGATTTTCTCTACCCTAACTTAGAGTGCCTAAGGACAATCCCATCTAACCTGCTGGTTCTAAGTTTTGAAAGGCTGCCTCTTGCCTTGCAGGGAGGTGGGGGATCTCCCATACTTTGTTTTATCTAGGCTAATGTCTGGTCTTACTGTTTAGTTCTTCCTACCAGTCACTAATGTACATAAAGAGGTTGCTTTAGCATCTATGCTTTCCTTACCCTCTCCTAACAGAAGTGGAGGCAGAGCAGTGAGTAGATTTTCATCCAGATGGAATGGCAGTTCTCAAGAACACTGTCCATTTCCTGAGGGAAAAGGAAGAGATTAATCCCTCTCTCTTTGATTAGTCTCTGAAATAGCAGAAGTGTCTGAATTAAATTATTGAAGACTTCCTAAAGCAGAGGTCGCAGGAATTCTCAGTCCAATGATTCATAGTTTTGCAAAGAACTCAACTACCTGAAGCCAGACTTTATCACTCCTGACAATATTTGTCAGAAGATCACATTCCTAACATGTTCCATCTGCTCCACACTGTTGGCATAAATCTTAGCTAATGTGTTGATATTAAAGCTATGGATGATAGCGCTGAGAATCTGTGTTTCCACATAATCAAATAAGCCATAGAAACCAATTGTTATGTCCCTTGATGTTACCTTAAGAATCCCAGATTCTTGATTAATAAGGATAAATGTAACATTTAAGGGGAGTTTAATTAGACCCTCTGTCTTTACCCTGCATAACAATATTTTGCCACATTATGATTTCAACCGTGTCAGCACTCAGAATGAATGGCTGTGAACTGGGAAATTATAGGGCACATTTTTCATGTCACTGACTAAACAGTATTGCAGATCTTCTTGAGAAATATAACAATAGGAGATATCAGTCACAAGCTACGCTTGCGGTGCAAGTCACATCCTGACAATAACGCACTTTGTCATTACTGCTCTCTTCTAGTTTCAGAAAAGGCAGGATTGTGCCGCTGGAAGGAGTAGAGAGTATCTTGATTATAATAAGTTAGCTATCAAGTTTGAGGACGCTGTGTGAGGAGACAACTTGACAGGGAAGGAGGGGGCGGTGTGAATTCCTGTTAATATTTTAAAGCCGTTGAATTCTCGAATGCTCAGCCAGGTTAGATCACGTGGGCTCGATGTCTGGTGCAACCTTCAGTGGGACTCTGATGGGAATGTATTTTGACTGGTAATATACAATATTGTAGCTCTGGTGAATATGAAGGCAGTAGGTAGAAAACCAAGCACTCAAATGAAAGTTTTCCAGGGAAACTGATGATGAATCTAGGCCAGAATCCTGTCATCAAGTGGAAGTGTATTACCTAAGCCATTTCTGTTCTTCTTGTGGAGCTTAGCACTGCTGTCTTTAAAGCAGGTGTAAGTTTCGGAGGACACCAGAGCAGGTGTTGTCTGGCATTCGTGTCCTGCGTGGAAACAGAAATGCTGCAATTCTTTCACAGAATCACAGAACATTAGGGATTGGAAGGGACCTGAAAAAGATAATCTAGTCCAATGCCCCAGCCACAGCAGGACCACCAGCTGTGAAGGCGTGAGGTACTAATGGAACGGCTCTATTTCATTGGTTTTCCATATGCGGAATAAGGACACAGTCAGTTCAGTGGCAAAGTTCCCAACAGATCTGGGTGTAGTGTTTCACCTCAGAGCACAAGCTTTCCCAAACACACAGAATTTCTGTTGCGTTTTTACAACCACTGCTCAACTGCAAGAAATCCCTAGTCTGTACATTTCAGGGCACAAAGAACCTGCTTTTTTTCCATCTCGCAGATGGTTATTCTTGCAGTGGAATTTAACTTCAGTGAGAAAATTGTCAGAGGGTTTAAGCACTCATTTTTACTAAATGGGGCTGTGCAATGTTACTGTAATAGGAAAAAAATCCTGTAGAGTTCAATTGGAATTTTTCTATTAACTTAGTAATAAGGATGCCAATTTCTGTAAAATAGTTTCTGAGTAAGAGTGAAATTATGCACTTTGTTAAGCAGCAGTAAGCCTGCAGATTCATTCTTGGTTCAAATGTGCATTGCTAGGGACTGACTTCTTCCTAATTTTATGACCATAATGGTCTAGGTAAATATCCCCGCAGGGACACGCACACCTCCTCTACACATTGCTAAATAATTATTATCCGTGCGATCCCTTGGGGCAGTTCCGCCGGCTAGTATTTAGCACGGCTTTGCCTTGGAGATACTGACCTGTCTCACCCAGATTGGATTAAATAGTCCAAACCCTTGAGAATTTTTACACACTTCCCTATTGCCTGTCAGGGTAATGATTCCTCTCTTTCCTTTCCAACGGGAAATTCTACCTGCCTAAGGTCCAGCCTCTCTGGAGATTCAGCCCTGGGTCATCGGTAGCATTTTATATGTAAAAAAATCTAATGCAGCCGCAAGTTCAGCTCATAGTGCTTCAGGGCTAAACCATGACGGTTTTGTACTGGTAGGGCACGAGGCTTGCAGCTTCAGAACGGAGCGTTCAGGATTTGCTTCTGGCCCTGAGAGCTTCTAAGCTGTTAGATAGTGTTTAAAACACATTTCAGTAGAGGGAGAAAACAACTGCTGTCTCAGTTTTGTGAATCTCCCTGTCAATTGTGTTTGACTCACGGAAGCAGTTACAGGGCAGAGGCTTTTAGGGACTAGGAAAAGGAAAGAGGAAAAATCATACAACAGCATTAGTCACTGTGTAGCTGTAACCCATTGAAAGAATCCTTCACTGCGCAGTCAGATGAGGGGTTTTGTTTCAACTTCTGTCAATTCAGAGAAAATTAGAAGGTGCTTTTTATTTTAAAATACTTGAGGCTTCTGGGTTTTGTCTGTCAAATTGAGACAACAAATGGATGCCATGGACACTCACTGAAGGCAGCTGGGAAAATGTTCAGATCCCTAATGACAAAGTGTGTAGAAGGTTTAACTCTTGGGCATCTCATCTAGGGTTAAACAGCACAGAGTAACTAAGACATAATAGTTAAGAAGCGGCTTAGGAGAGGATTAAATACCTTGGATTTCACTGAATACAACATATACCAAGCAGAAAATAAAACTATATACGACCAAATATTAGCAGACTGTTGGTAACCTATTTGCCTCATTCACACCACGTCGAATCAATCAAGGTATTAAGTGTATCAGAAACCATCTTGTGGTAAGTTGAGGTTAAACAAACAACTGTAATTCTTCCATTTCCTGTCTTTTCATTATTTAATCCCCTACCATTTAGTGGAAACTCTTTTTTGTGTTATAAATGGATACTTATGCAGAGCTTTCTCCTCTAACTTGTTCACATTTTGCATCATTGGCCAGCAGATTTCCTAAACGACACACATTTGTTATGTTGCTTAATGTACATCTGAAAGAGGTTGAGCTATTATGATGATGAATGTGATATAAAAACTGTGCTCTCTGGAGTAGATTTGTGGTAGGCAGTATATCAGATGCACATGGGATACTTATCCTAACAAAGAGATTCTTTGTAACCTCCAAAGGAGTATTACTGAGAAATGCTCAGCACCAGCTCGCCTTTTAGCAAATGAAGGATCATTTTCCCTGTAAAGAATAGCCTTTAATTTTCTATTTCTTTGAAGAAGACAGGTTTTTTTTTCGTAGGTATGTATTATATGTTAAAATAGATATATAAAAGGGCCACTTTCCCAACCCTTGCTTACCTTGTGCCAGGCTTTGCAGAACACCTAGCAGAACTTCATTTCTGTCAGTACGATCTATTAATATTTACATGTGCAGGGCCACGTTTGTTCTGCGGTAAATGTCAGCTAGACAGGGGGTGCGACAAGGGATGTGACAAGGATTACCCGCAGGTGAACAGGAACTGACTGTGGCATCAGACTTTTAATGGCTTTGTTCAATGTGAAAAAGTAGTGTTTCCTTTCTCTAACACCCCTTGAAGGCACCCAGCAGAAAGATGGATACAGGTGGAGTTCAGAACAGTGGCCTGTAACAGATGTAAACACCTGGCCCCGATGACGTTATAAATAAAACAACTAAGATGTGGTTATCCACAACCTTGAAAAGTGATAGGGGCCAGATAGGTAAAAGGGAAGTCAGTTGGTCTTAAAGTGCATTTGGACAGTTTGAATGCCTGAGAATCCGGTTCACATTGATTAGGGAAGGCAAATCACACAATCACAGTACATTAAGGATTGGAAGGGACCTCAAAAGATCATCCAGTCCAATATCCCTGCCAGAGCAGGATCACCTAGACCAAGTCACACAGGAACATGTCCAGGTGGGTTTCAAAGATCTCCAGAGAAGGAGACTCCACAACCCCCCTGGGCAGCCCATTCCAGGGCTCTGTCACCCTTACTGGGAAGAAGTTCCTTCTCATGTTGATGTGGAACCTCCTCTGTTCCAGCTCACACCCATTGCCCCTTGTCCTATCACTAGATGCCCCTGAGCAGAGCCTGGCTCCATCCTCCTGACACCCACCCTTCACATATTTATCAATATTAATGAGATCCCCCTCAGTCTCCTTTCATGTAAGCTCAAGAGACCCAGCTCCCTCAGCCTTTCCTCATCAGGGAGGTGTTCTCCTCTCTTCATCATCTTCCTGGCCCGGCGAATGAAGGCTAAAATTACATGGCAGCATTTCTGTTAAATGTAGCAACGTTTAACTGGGATAAAAAGTTCAGTGGCTCTCAATTCCAACAGTACACTCAGGCGCTCCAGGTGCACAGTTTGGTTTTGGTCAAGGGTAGTTGATTTTTGAGTGGTTCTGTCAGAAAATGTGACCTCCTGCCTGTTGATGTGTGGACTTACTGGACTGATCTGTGAACTGCTGCAGATGAGTCTGAATGTTGACATCTGCTTTACTGGGAAATAAGCTTTATGGTCTGGTACATGAGCTCACCTCAGCACAACTCACCAGACCCTAGAAATTGTACGTGTTGCTTATTCACCCAAGTTGAGTGCTACTGAAATGTACTGACTGGGTCTGCCTGCTCATCTTAAAGAATGGTTCCTCAAGACAACACACAACACAGAATTATTGAGGCTGGAAAAGACCTCTGAGATCATCATGTCCAGCCTAAAGCTTTGCCCTGCTGAGGTCTCTCTGAAATAGAAAAATTAGACAGTGCCATTGTTGCCGTACACGAGTGATTCTTCTGTGCTCTGGTAGAGAGGGGCCTGATAGTACTGGGTGACAACTGGCTGAACAGGAGTCAGCAGGGTGCCCAAGTGGCCCAGAAAGCCAATGGCATCCTGGCTTGGATCAGCAACACCGTGGCCAGCAGGACTAGGGATGTAGTTATCTCCTTGTTCTGGGTGCTGGTGTGGCCTCTCATCAAGTACCGAGGGCAGTTCTTGAGGCCTCACTTCAAAAAAAGTGATTGAGGGGCTGGAGTGAGTCCAGAGGAGCGAGAAGTCTGGGGAAGAGACTGGAGGGAAAGGCTAATGAGGAGAGGCTGAGGGAGCTGAGGATTTTAATCTGGAGAAGAGGAGACTCAGGGGGGACCTTCTCTCTCTCCAACTCCCTGAAGGGAGGTTGTGGACAGATGGAGTTCGAGCTCTTCTCCTAGGCAACCAGTGCCAGGATGAGAAGCTGCCAAGGGAGGGTTAGGTTGGATGTTAGGAAGCCCGTCCTCCTGGAAAGGGTGATCAGATACTGGACTGGACTGCCTGGTGCAGTGGTGAAGTCCCCATCCTTGGAGGTGTTGAAGGACAGCCTGGCTGTGGCCCTTAATGCCCTGGTCTGGCTGCTGTGGTGCTGTTAGGTCCTGGGCTGGGCTGGCTGAGTTCAGAGGGCTTTTCCAGCCTCAGTCATTCTGTGATTTGCAGTCTCTGTCAGTGCTGAAAACAACACTGTTTTGCCCAAAGTTACTGGGGAGGCCAAACATTTCCAGTAAGGGAAATCAGCACCTCAGAAGGAGGTCTTTATGTACAGTTTCCCTTCTCTGACAAGGATGCTGCTGCTGATCTTATAGGAAAACGCTGTCGTACTCATGAGCTTGTCACTCTCTCCTGCCTCTTCTCCTTCCTCAGGTGCCTTCTGAGAGAACGTGATGTGATCAGACCAAAGTCACCAATGACGGAGCGACTGATTAGAAGGGCAATGGCAGTTCATTCAGTGGCATAAGGCTGTCCTCTGTGCTTCACCTAAGCAGCGATAAGCTTCCCAATCAAAGTCTGGGTGAAGGGAGTGGAGGGATAAGGTAAAAGAACCCTGTGAGTCAGAGCTCTGGTCACAGTTTCACAGAATCATAGAATCATTAGGGATTGGAAGGGACCTCAAAAGATCAGCCAGTCCAATCCCCCTGCCACAGCAGGATCA
>JAOXOE010000720.1:12423975-12435134 GCA_028565055.1 Phoeniculus purpureus
AACATGTCCAGGCAGGTTTTAAACGTCTCCAGAGAAGGAGACTCCACAACCACCCTGGGCAGCCCCTTCCAGTGCTCTGTCACCCTCCCCGTGAAGCCCTTGGGAACTTTAAGCTGTTGGCATAGCTTACAATTTTTAAAGACCCAATGAAATAAAGAAACTCCACAAAGCAGCAGTAGATTTCACTACTGCAATGGAAAGTAAGTGCAGACTAACCAGTGATGAGCACACCAGAGCATAGCTCTGTGTGCACCTCTACAGATGTATCGACGTACTTAAGTTTTCCAAACCCTGTAGGTACATGCACAGGCACAGAGGTCAATGCACCTTTAAAAACCAGTCTGATTCTCAAAACCGCTGTGCAATCAGCAGATCCCACAGGCAGGCAAAATTAGGAGGTGAAACTTTGTATTGTACACTTGTGTTTTTATAGTGCTTTTCTTAATGAGTCTATTGTAAGCCGTTTGCTAGCAGAGCCCTCAAAGAAATGAACAATCATCTTAGCCCTACTGCAGTATACTCTTGCAATAAGTACAGAATGTGGTGGCGAAGACAAAGTGCTACTTTTACAATATCCTGTGCCAAATCACAGGTTGTACAATCCGGTTTTTTATTTGCACAGCCCACAGTGCTTTGTAGAGCAATCAGGGAAGATAATACAATCCATTTTAAATTCCCATTACTTTAGGAGTTTTGAATCTTCTTAAATTGTTTTGGGGTTAATTGAGAATTTGCGGTTTTACAATAGATGAGGAATTGTTTAGGCTGTCCTTGTTTCATATTTCTGCACATACCTTTGTTGCAAAGTTATAAAAACAACAATAAAAAAGAAACAAAAGTAGTGAAATGAAATAATGATCTGCACAGTTGCTATTCTGGTAACTCATTTTTCACGGGAGAGAAAGCGCAGGTATTGATTAATGTTTAAATGGTTATTAAGTGGAAGGACGTGTTGGGTTGATGGAATGTCTCACTGTGCACTGGGGTTTGCCTTTGGCTCTTTTCCACATACTCCCTGAGGGATAATTTCTGCTCCTGGGTAAACCAGTAGTCAAACTCTGACTTCTGTGGGAGCATGAATAAGCCACGTGTTATAGTGTTTATCTCTTTTTCTCATAAATTTCAAAAGTTTCCGTTTTCCAAGTTTGCTGTTTGATTTTTTTTAACGGAGTAATAGCTCACAAAACGCGGCATTTTTCATGGCTGTACATGCTGAAGTGTTGATCCTGGAACTGGCTGACTGAACGCCAGTCTGTTCCCATGTACCGTGGAGAAGCTGGTCTGGCTCGGCAGCCCCAAGGAGGTTGTGTTTTTCGAGCCCAAAGCAAAGTCTTGGTGAAGAACAGCAGTCATGCGGACAGTGCTGTCTGTTAGCACCTCTGAAATTAGCTGTGTTCATCTTCTGTAGGGTGATATCACCTCCCCTGGAGGTACACCAAAGAAATTGAGGCAACTGATGAATTTTTGGGTGAGAGGTCTTTCTCTGACAAATTCAGAGGCTTTATCGAACAACAGTGCTTTATCGATCTTTGATGTATAATGTCAATCGCCTGACTAGTTTATTTCAGTGGACCTGTGGGCCACGTGACAAATCCACAGGGATTCTGGAGCCCTGTGCTTTCTAAGGCATAAATTCAAGTCTTGGTCTGTCTTCAGCTGATCTGGTTATAATGGACCCCTGATCTGTGAGCTGGGAAGAGGTGTCTGTGTTCGTAGGCGTGAGTACCTGTAGGTGCTCTGCCTTATTTATGAGGAAACCAATTTGCCCCGAACTTTATCCTTTTTAACAATTTTCTTGCTGCTGCATAGTCTGGTGTCTGTGCCTCAGGCTCATTTATTCAAAGGCTAACTTGAGTAAAATCTGTTCTAATCTCTTCTAACTTACATGGGAAATAAACAGGGATCTTTTTATATAAAATAAAGAGGGTCGTTGCTTAGTGGCACCTTCCCCTGCCAGTCTCTCACATGTTGGAGAGGAAGTCTGTGGGATGAGGGGTGGAAGAGACTCAGTTTTCAGTAGTCTCTTACAGTCCTTCTTACGGACAGAATCTGAGCTTGAGCCACCAGCTAAGTCTGTTGCTTTTCTTCACCTCTGGCCAATGATCAGACCTAGTGCTCAAACACCGTCAAATTTCTGTATGAGCAATGATGCCAATGGCCATCTCAGACACTGACAGCTCTTCTGAGATCCCAGAAAAACTCCAATGTTTTCAAACTCCGATCTAAGCAACTGCCCAGTAAAAAACACAGGTTGTACAGGACAGAGAGGTCTGCATCGAGGACAGTGGGCCAGAGGCAGCTGGATAGGGCAGCCACACGCTGCTAGCTGTGATAATGGACATCCCTTCACAGTCTGTTAGAAGCATCCAGCATCTAATCACAACTTACTTTTCCACTTCCAGAGGGCATGAGAGACCAAAGCTAGGCTCTGAAAGCAGCCTTCAGTGAGACCATGTCTGTCTTTGTTGGCCTGCAATTCATTATTTCTTCCTCTAGCAACTGCCATTTTATTTCGTTTTACTTTTTTTTCACCCCACTAACAATCTGTTATTTTTTATTATTCCCTCAGGAAATAGTGGCACTGACAAATTATTTCTGGCAGCGTTATCACACAGGACACCTTTCAGCTGAATGCCACTGCGAGGCACTGGCTAGGCACACACTCACACGTTCATTAAACTGTAACAGGTTTCATGTCAATTACTCATCATTTAAAATGTCTATAGAAGATTATGTGGCTCTTTATGGCCTCTAACAACTTGCTGCAAAAGAAGATAAACAGTTTATTACACTAAGTATTGATTATGCGATTGGAGTTTTGGTTTAAGATATGAACACATTTCATTGAAGAGGGAACTGGTACCAGTTAATTCAGCTCAGTGTTGTTGTATTGCTTAGTATATTTAACTGAGTACAGAATTAGATTCTAATCACGACCACTCTTATCTTTATTATTTCAGTCAAGTAGAGCAGTTCTTCATGCATAAACTCTGCAATCTCTCTAAGTTTTTCCAGTAGCAGGGTCAAAATTTGTGCTGATTAATGCAAAAAAAAAAGCGCCCAACCGTGAATTTTATATTGAAGGATCTCAACCAACAGCACTTTCTAAGTGTTAGTCAGACAGCACGTTTGTGGTTTAATTGTTCAAAGGCTCTGGGCATCTATTTGGCATCACCAGAAGCAGACAACTACAGATCACCGACTACAGAACAAATGAGTACGAGCCATGCCTTTGTATAACCAGCTCTTGTTAGACCTGGTATATGGTGTAACCCATGGTCTCTTTTGGCTACCGAACCCCACAATTTGTTATGTTTCAGGCCTCACTGAGGTAACTAGTTATAGGAATAAAAAGGAAAAAGCACTGAAAAAATAAGTTAAAAATATAACTCCTAGTGCAGACAGAATATTGACTCTGTAAAGGCCACTCTCTGTTGGTGCAGAGGTCCGCTGAAAGTGTTCAGCTATTCCGGGTGTATGAAACAACAGTAGGAAACAAGTCCTACGTAATGTTTTACATCTAGATTTTGGGACATAAGTATCCAAAGACATTGACTGAAACCTCTCTCTATAGCTCTGTCCTGCAGATAAACCTCACAACAATGAACTATCTCCAAGGGCAGGGGCAAGGTTTAAAGTGTATTTGTGAGAGCCACTGAATGCACAGATTTCTTTTGTAGAAATGTAGTTGGTTTATGACTGGATGTATAATTTGCTAACAACTTCTGTATTGTATTTAGGTATTCGATTTACAAAGACCCAGCAGGCTGGCTAGAGATTAACCCTACCAATGGTACCATCGGCACCACTGCTGTACTGGATCGGGAGTCTCCCTACGTTCAGAATAACATATACACTGCTCTCTTTCTGGCCATAGACAGTGGTGAGTAACCGTGATGTCTCATTTTCATTACAGCGTGTGAATTCTTTCCCCCCTGCTTGAACTTTTGTGTCAAGTCACACGCACTCTTCAGCACTTTGCTAGGTGGCCACTTGAAGCTATTGGAGACCACTGTGACAAACAACAAATAGAAGAATTAACTTAAAACTTAGAGCAGCTTTGCTTCAGAGTTATACCTCACACGTTTATGCCTGCCACTGAGAGCTTAATGCTAGATGCAAATAGTCTGTGGACATTCTTGGAATGTAATAAATCATCTTTATCAAAGTTAATTTCTTCCTCGTCTTTGGGCAGTTACTAAGCCTAAGGCACTGAAATACCAGTAACAACTCATCCTGAAATGCTGAATTCCGTTCTGTTAAATATAATGACAGTGACAGTAAAAACATAACTAACATGCAGTATTTTTTGGTTAAAATGCGTTATTTTTAGATGTTGTGTGGATTGAAGTTCCTGCTGCTAAATATAATCAAAATTAAACTATTGAGCAAAAATTCAGTGAGTGACTTAAGAGCGGGGAGAGAAAATCCTGAACGTTCCAAATCTCCAGAGTTAAAGGCACAACATAAAGAGCAGATTTGTCTGTAATGGAACAGCTAATATGCTAAAGCTTTCCTACAGCTGCAGCTGGTTGAGCCCTGGCGATTAATTGTAAAGTGTTCTTTTCAGGAGGGCAATTGCACATTTTTGGAAGCACATGACTCAGGGAACATTTGCAGGGCCTGACAGGAAACAGAAAATATCTCCTTAAGTAGAAAAGAAAAGAAAATTCTGCTGAGACAATTATTTAGTTTCTCTATTCATGTACATATTTTTCTTAGGAACTTTCTGTGGATAAAAGTAGCACTGAACTTATTTCTGGCTTTCACTTGCTGCTGGATAAAGACTTTTTTTAAATGTATCATCTGGCACACTGGGAAATGTCCTCTCACAATGGAAGTAGAAGTTCTGGATGGTCTTAGTGGGAATTATCAAAGGTGGAGTCAGATTCCTCAAAGAGGAATTAGAAGCTCAGTATTTCCAGCAGTGGAAACAAGTCAGAATGAACATGACTTTATGGCTATGTCTTCATCTTGTGCTGAGGGCAGTAACACATCTGTGTTAAAAGGTATTTCATGTAGGTTAGAGAAGAAGAATCCAGTCAGCACCCAACTCCAGCGGGTGTTGCTGTGTTTATTTGTGACTCTGCAGTACTGTTGGCACAGGAACTAAACTACCTCGAGGTTACTGACTTCTTTGAATGATGCAATTAGAAACCACATGTGTGCGTTTAGTCCTGTCATGCTAAAGTGTTAGTAATGAGCGCTCAGGAGCGGTGTGCTGCTCCACCGTGTGTGGCTCAGCCACATGTGGTAGTGGCAGTAAACAGCAGAACTTAAATGCTTGGTATTATCTCGTGGTCTGTATCACCAAAGGATTAATTACCAAAATGGTCCTGAAACATATCAAACTAGAGGCAGGTCGGTAGGTGGAAAACTTACCTGCCGGTCTGTATAAATATGTAAGAGTGGAATGGGTGGGAGCTGAGAGGAGCAGGAGCCCCAGCCTCAACCTCAGTCGTATACAGATACTTGCCAGGAGAGATACTTGCTCCCCAGCAGATCACATCCCCTTGGGAAGTCTGGGATAGCCTGGCAAGCTTCAGTTCACACATGGTCTGCTTGTGGTGTGATTGCTTCCACTGCAGAGGGAGCGATGGTTTCTGCACATAGGTGCTGCCACTCTGAAGTCTCAGTCAAGACCCTGTGGCTGAAGCAGCCAAGGACGTTTTAGAACTGATTTCATTGGGTGAGCTTACCGTCTGCCTCATCCCCTGCAGTGATGATAGTAACAACACAGGAAGGTGTTCCCCAAGCGGTTTCCAGGCCACTGATAATGCTAACCAGATAAATCTGCTAACTTCATTTTGTTCTAGCCATCATAGCTAATGTCCAACTAGAAAAGGAATATTAGATGACAAACCAGATTGTGTCAGAACGACATTAAACAAATACAGGATTGTTTCAGGGCTTTAAAAGAGGGTTATGTTCACTTAGAAAGGAAAAAGTCCAATGCAGTGCAGCTGTCTGCATTCTCTTTAGCGCAGCACAAACTGCACCTCTCTTCCTTCAGGTTCGTAACGCTGGTGAGCACGGGTAGGGCTGTTACGTGAGACGGCAGCCAAAGGCAGGATTAGGAATTGCCAAATGAAATAGAGAAGTAAACTGAAAATTCAGAGGCACTTCCAATAGAATGACTGATTTGCTCATGCTAACAGACTTGGGGTGAAATGGGAGGAGAGTAAAAAAAAGCCCACAGTTAATCAGAAATAGTTTTTTGAAAAGCATTCAGTGTAGGTTATTGTTTCCTTTGGCCTCGCATCTCTAAGGCAAATCTGAGATGTAAGGCTGAGCTGCCAAAGATGGTCCTTCTCTTAACTAGGGAATAAAGAGCTCAGGTAGTGTCTGCTGCACAGCAGAGCCGTGTGAATTGGTACCCAGTGGAGCTGCATGCTTAGCACAGAGCATCTCAGTCCAGGCCCTGCATACCACTGGTGTTTCTGAGGCTTCCTGGACAAGGTGAGGACCTCAGACCTGGCTAAAGGTCCTTGGCCATACACTAAACCAGTAACAAAAGCCATTATTTTCTATAACTACTCATAGCATATAGAGGTTATGTGAGTGGAGACAGAGGAAAACAACTCTCACAGTGACACTTTCTTCATACCTTTCCACTGGTATCACTCGAGTCTTTCACTGGATTCAGCGGGCACCAGCTCCTTGTTGTGACACCTCAGTGCGGGGGACAAGTGCCAGGGAATTTCTCTTGTTTGTAAAATGCCTACAGATTCTGTCACAAGTAAGACCAGAAGCTTGGGAGTTCTTTATATAAATCCATCACGTCTATTTGTTTCAGTAAATCATAAAACTGTTTGTACCAGCAGGACAGCAGCCCTGAATGGACCGTAGAAAATGGGGTCACTCCACTATGGTAAATGATTAAGTCATTTACTGTGGTTTTTTTTTAAGTGTTATGATGTATTTTGTCAGCATTATCAAATTAACTGCAGAAAAAGGCAGTTAAGTATGAATTACGCTATTTGTGATCTAAACAGTTCCTACACCTTCCCAAACGTAATTGTGTAGAGCAAATTCGATAGGCACAGTATTAATTTCATAGATAATAAAGTTTGACCTTTTATTGTAGGAAACTTCACTTTAAAAAAGTCTTTTAGCAATGAATATCCTAATTTCCTCTGTGCTTTTGATTTCAGTAAAGGTCAAGGTAGTGTCTTTAGAATTTGAAAACTTTTTATTAAAGACTTATTTATTGTGCGGACACAGAGTCTGCTCTGTTAAAGCAGAAATTAAACTCTGGTAGGGAATATCATGAAGCAGAATTAACACAGTAAAGTGTCATGAACTGTGTTTAATCCACAGATGAGCTCATATTGGGACAAATTTGGGTTTATGCAAACTCAGAGAACATCAATTCACAAAAGCGCCAGTAATGGTGATCTTTTGTTTCCTAAATTTAGCGTTCTGATCACTAAGTACAATGCAATGTCACAGGCATGTAGCACAGTTGTCGGGAGTGTGTCTGTAAAGCACACATACGTTAAATACAGACAATAAATCAGTCGAGATATCAGCTGGGAACAGACTTGCCAAATTAGCTGCACGACCATGTTGTAGCGTCTAGCCTGTAGATCTACTATTACCTTGGGTGTTTGGGGTGACTATGGTAACGCAGATTAGCTTTACGATTTTCTTATGAGGTCAGTCATGCTAAAACTCTACAGAAATTGACTTTTTGCTCTTGTTTCCTGAGAGTTTGAGTCACAATTTTGAAAAAGGGAGGAGAAAAACCCCCATGAAAATACTTGAGGTGAAGCTAAGAAAATAGCTGGAAAGTATACGAAATTCAAGCAGCTGGAATCGGTTTCTCCTGATCACACTAGATGCACTAAATCACATGAAGCTTGAGTGAAAACAACTGCTTTCTGAACACAAAGCTGCCTCGATGCCATCACCACCTTCGGTGCCTGACCTCACAAGCATTTGCATGGCAGCCCTGCACAGCAATGTGCAAGAGGAGGGCTGAGCTACAGGAAATGAGCTTTAGGAGCAGTGGTCTCTGTTTAATGGGTTACATGGAGCTGAGCAAGGGAAAGGTTAGCAGATATGCAGGACTATACAGGGGATGATGCTTGATTGGTGTGATGTCAGTGTTTGCCTTGAGCTACGCTGGCCACTTTGAGGGGGAAAAGCAACCTGGCTATTGCGTCGGTGCCTGCAGCCAGTTGCTGATGTATAAATTAGGCAGCTGAAGGGCACTAGTTCAATTTCCCTGTTGCATGTGCAAAGTACAGTGAGTCAGAGTCTAGTTTTCACTTGTTTTCTCTTGTAACCAAGGACCAGCTGAACTACACCCAAGCAATTCCAAACCCTATTTACTGTGAAGTCTCAAAGCTCCTAATCATTAAAAAGGAAAATTACTATTCTGTACGAAGTGTAATGAACAGACAACAGCCAGAGAAAACAAAGAGATGTGTAACAATTTGCAATTAGACGTTCTCCTCGCACAAATCTAACCTGTCTTGCTTCATGATGTACCTAATTGAATTACCGCAGACTGATTCCACCTAAAACATGCTATTTTTGAAGAAATCAGGCAATTAGTTGCCATGGCAACCCAATTAAGCCAGTTTTATACCCCTTATCATAATTGCTGTATTAATTGAGAATAGAAAATAAATTGGATACTCATCCTTTTCTTGCCATTTTAAATTTCAGTAAAATATGAATTGCACACAAAATATTGTTTTAATTTGTCATCACAGGCTCATGATTAGAAAAAGAAATTAGGATGCTGAAAACAGTGTTTAAGACGGATGGCATATGTCAGCAGCCATTTGATATGCTGAAAGAGCTGTGCTCTTTTGGAATGTAATTACTCAAAAATAGGATCTGCATACATTATTGGAGTGCATGAATGAGGGATTGCAACTTTTAAAGACTATTTGAGAATTTTGAAGAATATCTATATGCCAGCACTTACAGAAAACGCAGAGGGAATTCCAGCTCCTGGGAAATGTGGGCCCTCTTTTATACAAAATGTCAGCACGTGGTGTTCATCAGGCCAGCTTTCAAATCTGTCGGGTTCCGAGCAGCACACCCAAATCTTGGTGTCTTCCCTCTCTACTGGTTCCACTTACTTTGGCTGAACCATTAACACTGTTCAGCTTGAGCACCAAATGTAATGGAATATGCCTGTCGGAATGGGATTGATGCCTGCGGTGAGGGTACCTGCTGCCAAATCACCTACTCTGCACACAACTTCTGATTAGAAAAACAGCATGTGGATGGAGGAGACAGATCTTTGTGCTTAGATTTCCATAGCAGTGTCATTAGCGAGCGTGAAGCCTTATTTCTCACAGTCCGTACTTGAAGTACAGCAATTTAAAGAAAGGTCCTCAGCCTCACCACCTAGAGCCCAGTAGCTCCCTCCAAACCGTGAAGCTGAAAATAGAGAAACAGGTGAAAAATCCATACCCCAGGAGAGATCCCAGGCAGCCCTACGTTTTACTGTTAATTACATGGGAGTAAAAGTGAAAGAAACTCTGTAGGTATCATTGCAGTTCCAAACTGACCTCGATGTGACTATGGTTCAAAAGTAGCAGATAGGAGTTGTAGGAGATAAGGCTTTAGTCACCGTGGTTCAGAGGAGAGGTAGTTGTGCCAGAAACTAGCAAACCCACATGCTCAAAGGCTTTTATTCCTGCTCCAATACAAAGAAAAATTGTTCTAGCTATAACTGCTCAGTCATTTTGTATCTGTGTAACTCTGTTAGCCAGCAAGAAAAGTAGAAACAGGGAAAAAAAGTTGTAATTGAGCTTCCAGGGTTACGTAAGTTATAGTGCAAGTGGGTTAAAAACTGCTGCTAAATGGTAAACCATAAATATTCTAGTAAAATTTAGCATAAATGAATTTGCACCCTGTCAGCTTGAGAGGAAATCTATATGGCAGTGGATACCCTGTTGCTTGCTCCAGGAATTAAATGGCCTCGTAATTTCTGCATCATGGCATGGAAGGGCATAGATAATATGTATTAATTTGGTGGTGCCGGAAGCTTAATTTAATAAGAAGAAATTAGTACAGAAGTCTTTTTACCATTCATAATGAGCATGTGGAAAGGGACAGCTCATGCTCCACTCTTCCTAAAATCTGTTCTGGCTTCCAGCAATACTGTGGCTTCGATCTGGGTGGCAGCTGGATTCTCTGGAATGGTTCATTTTTCTTCTTTGGAAATGTGGTAAACATTGCCAGAATACAAGGTCTCTGATGTTTGGGCTGCCTTTGCTTTGTTGTTTGGTTGGGGTTTTTTAAGTATAACAGTCCAAATTACATTCCTTTTTGTCATACTTGTTTCTAATTAGATTTTTTTTTCTCTGAAGGCATTTACAGAAAAAATCCTTCACTGTAATGACCAAGATACAAAACATTAGAGCTCTAAATAGAGGTGATTTCCTGCGTTTAGCTTTGGATAGCATTAGGTGACCTTTCTAAACAGAAGTGTAAGCGTGCAGCCTCATTGTCTTAATGCTGCTTGATTTGTGTGTCTGGCATTTCTCTTGTTACATGATTATCGATGTTTTGTTCCATAGCTGTGCCACCAAACAAGTGATATTATTTACAATGAAACTGACTTTCATCTGATTTAGCCAAAGCCTGTTTTCACATACCATGGGGAATGTACTTTTTTGTTTGTGTTAATTTTTGCTTTCCCTGGTGCAACTTGTTTTATTTTAGGTCAAGTCAAACTTGATCTAAAATAAAAGCCTTTAAAAAAGCATCAAGCCAAGGGAAAATATTTCTTGATTATTTTCACAGAATCACTCTGGTTGGAAAAACCCCTGGGATCATTGAGTCCAACCATCTACCCTACCTTACAAGTTCACCCCTAAACCATGTTCCTCAACAACCTCATCCAAATGATCTTTAAACACACCCAGGGATGGTGACTCAACCCATTCCAGTGCCTGAAAGAATGTGCAAATCATTTCGTTCGTGCCCAACCACTGCAATAGCAGATCACTTTGAAATGTCAGCATCTGACCTACTTCAAATTAACTGGGTATGAAGATATTTCAACTGGCATTGGGTGTAGAGCACTGAGCACAGTCTGCGTAGGTAACTGCACTCAGGTCAGTGATGATAGGATGAGGGGAAATGGCCTCAAGTTGCGTCAGGGGAGGTTTAGATTGGATGTTAGAAAG
>JAOXOE010000720.1:12435234-12446736 GCA_028565055.1 Phoeniculus purpureus
TAGATACTAGGACAAAGGTTGGACTCGATGACCCTGGAGGTCCTTTCCAGCCATGATGATTCTGTGATTCTGTGAAAACCATTTCTGTGTGTTTCTGATTTTCCTACAGCTTATCACAAATTAAATGACATTTTCTTTACATGAACAAAAATTCTTCTTATATCCAATTTGTTCAGTTTATAATATCGTTTCAATCTTAAAATACAAATATTTAAAATTCTCAATTCCAAAAAAAAACCAAAATTCACCTCAGTTATTCCAAAGAGAGATTAAAGAAGTTCAGAAGTCAGAAAGTTCAAGGTAACGTTCACAACATCCGTTTGTTCTTTTTTTGTTTGCATGGTCGGTTAAGCATAGAATAGGATCTCATGTTTAAGCAGCAGTGTGCACAGAGCTGTTTTACTCAGATGTGCTGTTAAGAACCTTCTCACTGTTTCAAGAGAGATGTATCTTCATTTTCAAGGACAGCCTGAACCACCTGTGATATCAAATGTCCAAGTATCTTCATTTTCTAAGTTCTGAATATGTTTTTGCATGCTTGGAAACAGTAATCAGGGTCACGTAGGTTAATCTTGAGATTCACAGCAAATAGGAAAGGGAAAGCTAGAAGAAAAGACTGAAAAATTTATGACTATTTTTTTGAATTTAAAGAACTCTTCCATCTTGAAAATGTTCTGCCGGATCAGAACAGTGTTTCTGACCATCATCTGTAAGTACACTCTGGCCATTTAGTGTAGGTGGATGTATGCTTTTAACTACCTTCATGCTCAGCCCTGCTCCTGGTCGGAATAGAGTGTCTAAAGACGATAACAATTGTGATTCCAACAATGAAGTCCCTAAATTGCTTCTCCCACTGTTGCTGTTCTTGATAGAGCTCAGTTAGTGGAGAAAAACACTCCTGGATGTGAAAACAGCAGTTTGGCACGGCCCACACACAAGTGTAGCCAGCATTGTCTTCCCCAAGGCTTCCTCAGCATTAAGTGAAAAAGAGTCTGAACTCACAATGCTCCGTGAAGTTCACACGTTGAGTTAAAAGACATAAAACCAACTTTCACATTACTAATTTGAGGCTAAATTGGTATTAGCAACCACATTGACTACCTTAAAGCTTTTGTAGACAAGCCTGTGCAAGTTGTGGTGAGACACTAACACAGTGTGGATCCTTCTAACAGACTTTTATGATGTTACCAGTAGGAAGACAAGATAAAAGCGCTGGTGTGTTTACATCACACAAAGAAATAGGATGCGGTGTAGGCAACCCTCAGTCACATACTGAGTTTTACTTTGCATACTCCCTAAAATGAAGTTCTCATCCTTCTCTGACAGTTTCAGGTGTTTGGCTCTTGCTGTGTGAGACATCTCAGAAGTCTCAGCTGCTGTGTTCCAACTCCTAACTCTGTATTCTTGCTGTCATTTCAAGTAAACGAAAGCAGTTTGCATTTCAGCGGGAACTGATTAGGAATGTCTTAATTCAGTTGCAAAGCAGTCCAGATACTGTCTTTAATTTCACAGAGCATAGCTCAGCCACATTAGAAATCTGTACACAACAGAATCGCGTATCTGTAGGAAAACTAGAAAGTGGAACATGAAATGGCTCTTCATGTCCATACAAATGTTATGCTCAGATTAAACGCATCGTCAGCCATTCAACCATATGATTGCTTGTTAGACATGCCATTTCATGCAAGTCTTGATACTTAAGAGAAATGTCATCTTAGTCCGTGGCCATCATTATGCATAATTGGTATCCTCTATGAAACTAACTACCTGATTGGCAGTCCCACTTGAGCAGTTAGATGTCTAAATGCCATCATCGTTCCTAGGGGAACTTTTTCAACCAAAAGTGAATGCCAGTTCTCAAATTTCTTGGCTGTGTGTTTGTACAGAGGACTTATGAGACTAATAATTTTAATATCATTTAGCTTGGATTATCATTAAAATTCAACTCCCTTGAAGTATACAGAGTGTATTTTCTGTACTATTTTTTTTAACTAATGTTATCAACTAAAGGTAGCGACACGGTCATTTACGCTGAGAGCAACTAAAATCCAATTTAACATCTACGTCTTCTAATAGTCCCTTGCATTACAGGTTCTGGTTACCAGACAATAGACCTATTGGTGCTTTCTAACTCATAAAAGTACTTGTGTTAGCCTGTTCATCAGCTGCTGCATCTCACAACAGTAGGAGCTATTGCCTAACTCAACAGTGCTATTAGAAGCTCTGTGTGCAGTCTACTGCCACGATACAAAGACATTACCTGTCCTGATCCAATTCAGACAAGTGTATTATCCATTTCCAGTTGAGCATGTGCTAAGATGGATCTCTGCTCTTCTAATGTTGCTGATCAAAGCTTTGGTCCCACAGACCTTAAGTTACTTGAAAGATCTTAGTTGTGTTTTTGTTCTCGTTGAAGATTATTCCTTGACATTCTTAGTGTTGCCCTGAATTATTAATGTTCGGATTCAAACCGGAATCACTCTGGTTGGAAAAGACCCCTGGGATCACTGAGTCCAACCATCTACCCTACCTTACAAGTTCACTCCTAAACCACATCCCTCAACATCTCATCCAAATGATCTTTATCCAGGGATGGCAACTCAACCACATCCCTGGGAAGCCCATTCCAGTGCCTGACCAGTAACAGAGCCGTTAGTACAAAATCAGCCATCCCTCAGTCTCTGCTTTAATAGCTTTTACAGACATGAGTAATGCTGGCTCATTCCTGTGTGTGTCATAGCATATTCACAGCTGTGCCACTTGTGGAGCCATAGCAGGGGCCTGAAATCATCTCTATCCCAAATGGCTCGAAAGACACCTAAAGGCACCTAAAGGATTCAAGTGTTCAGCCTCAGGAGGAACAGGCAATCCCGCTCGGTGACAAAACTGTTTTGAAAAGCTGCTCCCAAGGGTTTTTGGACAGAGCCCTCTCTGTTTTGGTTTATGCATTAATTCTGCTTTCAGCTGCAAGGCTTTTAAATACAAATTAAGAGAAGTTCTGTTTCAGAATTAAAACGTGCTATAGAAATTGTTCCTTTGAAAAGGAAAGCTGTCTGGAGACGATGGGATTTTTAATTATTCCACATGCACAATACTGGCCCGTTTATGAAAGTGCTGTATTCCCAGCAGCTGTGTCCTGACCACTTTTCTTTGATCAGCTTTTTGTTGGTGTTTTTATGCCGTGTGTGTTAACAAGCTTCAGTTTATGACCTTGACATTTGCTTATTTTTCTCTTGGAGGTCTTCATAAATCACCAAGAGATTGCGTTTAAATCATTGTAAGTAACCCATCCAGACCATACGTCATTGAAATGGACAGAAGCAATTTCCTTTCTCTCCATTTGTGCGTAATCGCTAACTGGCCCATAAGCCACACAAAGAGAGTGAAACATTTGCATGGCAGAGAAAATGTGGCCGTCTCTGCGTCCAACAAAATAACAGTACATTCATAATGCTGTTGGCTTCTTCATTTCAAAAGGCAGACTTTAATATTACTGACTTCAGAGAAAGATAAGGGCAGTGCATAAGACATTATCAGTCCAGTGTGGAAATAATGCATTCAAAATTAAAGACAGCAGTTTAATTAAGTGCATGAAAGGCTGGCTTTTATGATCATATTTCAAATACTTGAATGTCTTTTCATCCATTCTGCAGTATGACTTTACTTAATAATATATCAAGAACAAAAAATGTATTGGAGCCTTTCTGCAAATTCAATTAGTCCAATAAAAAGTGAAAAATAGTTTCTTTTTCGTTAAAAAGAACTCAGCCCTAACCCTTCTGATGACAAAGCAAAGTGCAAAATGAGGGCGGGGGCAGAAGCTAAAGGACTGTGAAAATTGTGCCTTTGTTACACATTTATTTGTGCGTGGAACAGATGAAGTGTCACCATTAGTAGCGTTTGTTACTGAAAGGACTAATTGCATTCTGCCACAGCCAGTAGATTATCAGATCCAGACTACAGGGTGTTTACTGCTCCCTTAGGATGCACCCATGGCACAGCCATAATCCAGCAGTTTATTGGGCTGCTATAGGCAGGGCAACTACGCTAAATCATACCTCTGTCTGTGCTAAACTTAAAGCTACCACGACACATCGCACTGGTGCCGTGTAGGTTAAGTGCAACCTCTTGAATCCTTTCTACCTGCTAAAGGTTTATAGTGGAGGGAAGTGCAGAGTTCACAGATCTTGTGTGCCAAACTAGAAACGCAAGTAACACGAGCAACTCAGAAATGCCGCATTTCAAGTGAGGAATTATTAAGTAGGGTTTGCAACGAGGTGATCTGCAATTACAGAACTCACGGAGCGGTAGGAATGAGATGGCAGACACACCTGTGATAAGACACTGAGCTTTAGACACAAAGCAGTCCTAGCTCCACCTGGCACACATCCTGAGTGACTGAAAGTTATTACCACTTGTCAGCTCCTCTCTGACCCCTGTGAAATGAGGTGCTAGTCTCAGCCCAGCTCCCAGCGGGCAGACATCTCCGTAACAGACACTTCCAGCCCCACGGCTGGTTTGTCAGTCACAGCCTCAGCACAAAGGCTTGTAGCAGCACCATGGTGAATAAACAACATCCTCACCTCTGAGGCTGGTTCTTTCAGGTCAGGGCAGGCTGGCAAATAATTTCAGAAAGGTTGGAACTCCACTGCTAACACAGGGTGGCTCTGGGTAAATAAAAGATCTCACTTTCCAGAGTTATATGTTGACAGGTTTCACTTCTGCTGACATAACCAAATATGGCCCTCAGGGTTGCTGGGGAGTGATCCAGTCCTGTTCTGTTTATGGGCACCCACCACAGATATTGATTCCTCTCTGCCGTCATTTTTGCTCCTGCTTGTCTTGCTCTTGATTATTTTAATACCATGCTCTCTATCTGGGGTACGTTTCCTGCCATGTTTCTCTCGGTATGTGTTTATGAACAGATTCTTTTCCAGGTATCTATTCATGTCCTAATCACATTTTAACTTCAAAATGCTCCTCCCCTAGAGGTTTTCTTATAATAATTATCTGTACTGTAGAGAATCAGACAAGCTGCAATCTGAAAATACAGCAGTGAATTTACAACAGTAACTCATCTGGTTTCTAAAGTTTTCGTGTAGCAGAGGTAGGAACTATAACAATCATTTTCCTTTGCAAGCAAATAAGAGCAGGTGTGTATGGAAGTGTGGTTCAATAACCATATGTTTGGTTTTTCCTATAGGTAACCCTCCCGCTACAGGTACAGGAACGTTACACATCACCTTGGAGGATGTCAATGATAACGTCCCGTCCCTTTATCCAACTCTGGCAAAAGTTTGTGATGATGCAAAAGATCTCAGGGTAGTGGTACTAGGAGCATCAGACAAAGACCTTCATCCCAACACAGACCCGTTCAAATTTGAACTGAGTAAGCAATCCGGCCCGGAAAAAATGTGGAGAGTCACCAAGCTTAACAGTAAGTCTGTTACTTTTTTTCCCCTTATGCATTTAGTCCTCCCATCTCTACATCCCAGTGTACTCACCTTGGGGCTGCCCAGCACGTGAAGTCAGGAGCGACTGTGCATGAAAGTCTTGCAGGATGGATCCCACTGCTGCCACTTTACTCTGTGCTGGTTTTGCTGGGACCAGCTGCATGCTGAGAAATACTACCTTTACTATGAAATATGAGCTTCTCATCACATTGGCCAAACGGCTCTCTTTTAGCTTTGCAGTACAGAAAGGCTACTAATGATTTCTAGCTTAGATTCCCGTGCGTAGATTACAGTGTTTCATGGCATGGAGTTTGTCTGCATGAGCTGCACAGGGCTTTCCTGTAGGACAGCATGACTTTGGCATGGGCCTTAGCAATATCTCTGGAGAACTTCTTGGTTTTAACTACTTAAACTCTTCACAAATACAATACCCAAACGCACTGGGACCACACACTGTTGGTAAGAGGATCAGAGTACATGCAGTGCAACTGCTGAAGGTTTGTATGGCAAATTGTGGACACACAGTACTCCTTTTTCTTTTTCAGCGTATGCTATTTCTGTTTGTGCTGTAGCATGTGTTGTTTATCTCTGTCACTATCAAATCTTCTAGCAATCGATTTAGTATTTTTCTCAGAAAAAAACCTAAAGATTGATGTGATGTCTGTTACCTGCCTGCCGGACAAAGTGGAGGAGTAATTTTCTTTGCTGTTCTTCAAACAGCAAACCACTAGCCGGTTCAACTCCCTAATGAAGGAGTTAGCACCTTGGGACCCGTAACTGTTGTGACCCTCTGGTGCTCAGCTGGGGTAGATCTATGGATTTGAAAGGGAATTACTTCCCTTCAATCCCTTCTCTGTCAAACTTGAGAAGCTGTGAAGCAGCTTTGCCTGTACTTCCTCATAGAAAGGTGTTTTCCTTTGGAAAACAGGTTATCTTCTTCCCATTGGGTTGCTTTGGGGATGGCCTGCCATAACATTTCACCAGCATACTAGAATACAGGTAAATTCTGACACAGATTTGCAGACCAAATGACATATTTCAACAAATGCACTTCTTGAAGTCTTCCTTTTGGTGAATTTAGAACAATTTTGCAGTGAGCTGGCAGCCCACAAGAGAATTTGTGTACTGCCTCTTACCTCAAATTCTGTTCTTCAGTCTTTTCCTCAGAGTGCAATCGTTTTCCTTTTAATCCCCACGAGTAACTGTGGGGTGCCCGGTATTGTTAGCGGATGCCTCTTCCCTTCCAAATAACTGCTATTTGGCTAATTGTCACCTTGTCCTCTGCAGATACTCATGCCCAGGTCATCCTGCTTCAAAACCTGAAAAAGGCCAATTACAACATCCCAATCTCAGTGACAGATTCTGGAAAACCGCCTCTGACTAACAACACAGAACTGAAATTACAAGTGTGTTCCTGCAAGAAATCCAAAATGGACTGCAGTGCAACTGATGCCCTTCACATCAGCATGACCCTTATCCTTCTTTCACTCTTCAGTTTATTTTGTAAGTCTTTTCCTCAACTGTAAGTAATGTAGTGTTATTTAGCCGCTCATTTATGTGCTGCAGAAGAAAACCTACCAGGGGAGAAGTTCAGTTCATGCATTGATAGCATAATGCAGCAAGTTTGGGGTTCTTTTTCTTGAGGAAGTAGCTGTAAGGAAGCAGGAGGAGAGGAGTTTCTCGTAGTCAAAAATAGCAATGAATGCCTGGTTGTCAAATTAAGAAATGGAAGCAATAATATTAGGAAGAATCAAAGAGAATCAGAGCTAGCGTATGATAAACTAAGAAGTACCATCTGTAGTAGCAGATTTGCGAGACGCTTTCTTTCATCTCTTCCCAGTTAAATTCAATTCAAAACCAGAAACAGGAGATTAAAGGTGTTCTTGTAAGAATAGCTGTTCTGGGTCACCATGAAAATGAGCACTGTCTGCTTCAATCTATTCCTCTGCATAAAGTGTGCAGGCAAGTGGAACATGAGGAACTTACTCAACATTCTGGGCTGAGAGCCACCCAGAACCGAATATCAAATTGCAAGCCTGTATTGGAGGAGAGAAAGAGCTGATACATAAAGGAAGCTTCTGCTGCTTCTGAGAAAGCTTTCTAAAAGACACAAAATTCTTGACTTGAACTGGAAAAGGTAAAAAAAAAAACTCAAAGGAATGACCGAAGAGTGGGAATTCAAAGCCATGGAATCCCAGCATCTAACCTAGACATGTCCCTGACTTGTCTTTTGACAAATTCCAGCAATCTTTTTGATGCAGTATCATTTTGAGTTCCTTATCTATCAAGAAGGAATAGCTGTATCCTATAACTGTGACAGTAAATCTGTTATTCAAGGATTATTACAGTCATCTTATGTTAGTAGAATACATTGCAGGGTCAATCAATACCTGAGCCATGGTGAAAGGCCTTACATTCTTGATGAGCTAGAGGTCAAGGCAGAGACAGTTTACACATCTGGAGTATGTTTGATTACACAGCGTGTCAGGTTTTTTAATAGTACAGCTTTTATCCCTAAAGGTTAGCATGAAGGTCACTGAGAGAATTAGAAGTGACTCATGTTTGTGATGCTCTTTGAAGATGAAAAGGACTATATAAATGTTAAGTGAAAATCCACGGTCTTTGTTCCAGTCAGTGACATGTAAAGTTATCTCCACTGGCTTTGGTTCAGTTATTCTGGGTTTGGTCTGCTGGAACCAAATGCAGGCTTCAGCTGTTAGAAGTAACACACTGGAAACACTCGGCAGTACATGACGCTCCCATCAGTGATACAAACACGTAGCCCATTGATTCCAATATATTCTTGTTACCCCTTCACAAATGTTGCTGGTACTGTACTAGGTGTGACTTTTGCCTCTGGGATTACTTCCCTACCTGACATGAGTTGCACATGAACCTTATTTACATTAATACATCTGCTCAGAACACAGCGAGACAGAGGAAAGCTATTTGCCTTTGAAAGTCATCATGTTGATTATTCTAGCCTCAAAGATGTCTCATCGTTTTCCTTACAGTGAACTATAAAAAGCAGCTCTAAGTGTTAGAAAGCTCTTCTTGAGTAGGTCTTACTGACTACAGATCTCCTCCAGCTCCCTTGTGGGTGGTTTCTGAATGGTGTGTGGTGCTGAATGATAGTGGGATTCCCCCGCCTGCTAAAAGGGGGAATAGTGCTGAGCAGTCTTTACGTTGTGAACCAACAAAGACATGCCTGGAGCCTTTCTGCAGCTTTATGTTGCTGGGAGTAATCAGGATGGAGAGGGTTGTACATTGAAACAAAGACGGGTGTAAGATGACAGACATAACCTGCTAGCAGCATGATGTTCCAGTCTGTTGTGTGAGCAAGGAAAGCAAAACCAAGGAAAATAGTGGGTGAGTTCAGAGGAAGGGGAAAGGAGACCTCCCTCGGGACACTGTCTGTGTGTGCCATTGCTGGGAACGAGAGCATGAATTCTACAGACAGATTTCAGCATAGAGAGGCCAAATCCTCAACACAAGACCAGAGTATTTGCTAAATTTTGCTGCTGTTCAGTTGTGTGGTTTTTGTTCACCCAGTCACACAGAGCGAGGCTGGCTTTCCACGTCCGGTGCCGACGCTTAATCACACCTCTGCAAAGCCAGCAGGCAAAACAACTTCATAACCATTTTCCTCAGGTGCAAATGACTATGTGGAGACATAAAAGAATGAGGCTGGGAGCCAGTTAAAATAACGCGCTTCTGTGTTTGAACTTCTCACAAATGTGCCGGTATCGCATTCCCGATTCGTTCTCATATGCAGGTTTTTGGTTTCTTTTATAACAGCGATTAGTTCCATTGCAATGTTGTGTATAGTCCAAATATTTATCAGAGTAATCAAAGATTACGATGCCATAAAAACAAACAGAACTTTAGTGCTTATTGAACAGATGAAACATCCCATTTCCAGTGTCAAGTTATGGGTTTAATTTTTGCAAAAGCTCTGTTTGCTTCCAAAGTTTATGTTTTATGAGGCTCTTGTTCCTAGGAGGTAAATCCTTCAGTCAAATGAACTCTGTTATTCATGCCCAAGTATTGCTTTTTGTATTTGACATCTGGTGTGAGGATACAGAGCCCTGTGAAAGAGCTGTTCGTGCTAGAAATGCCCTGCGTGAACCTCCTCCCCTTACAAAACATCCTGGTATTATCATTTAAATGGCGCAGTTCTTATCTGTGCTTAGAACATGTGCCTCCTTTGTAAATCATGGAAGAAGTCATATGTGGTAGATTTCTGAAGTATCTGAGAACAGAACTGAAAGGCTGATTAAAGCTGTAATGCATGCAAAAAGCAGCAGTTTCACCTACTCTGTAGCTGCCCTACTGTGTTCAGTACGGGGAGGGATAATGGGATACAGACTGCAGAGTTGCCCAGAAGCCCTTGGAAAGGCAGACGTACTTGGAAAAAGAAAAATCTAGGAGTTTGTGTCAGCCGGAGATAGAAAATGTAAGGTGCCAAAATTTATGGGCAGATTGCTGGTTTTCCTCAACAAAACAGTAAGGCATGTTGGGTGGGATTAAAAGATGGTCAATACAGAGTTGATTGAACAAGGAGCATCTTTGCATGTTTTGTACTTAGCTTAACTTACTACTGGGGAATCACTGAAGCCAAGATGGAAAGATGTACAGCGGACAGGTAGAGAACTTGCCAAAGTTATAATAGTTAAAGCTAACCAATGGTGGAAAAATTACTGTGTTATCAGTCATTAATGCTGTATCATGTTTAGGGTAACACCTAGTCTAGTGGCATCTTGTCCTCTGTCGGCATTTCTAGCCACTACTAGAGAAAAGATAGGACCAAGATATTTAGATATCATTTAGGATTTAGTAATTAGGATTAGTAATTGAGATTACAGACATCATCACTTGAGGAAGAGAAAGCATGTTGTACAGCATGTGGTACTGGCTCCGAGATGGTCCATGTTGTCCCTTACTGCTGAATTGTCTTAGTCATCATGTTTTCAACTAACACAGCTCAAACAGCTCTGCTCAGAACAAATGTACCTGAAGTGATGTGCTCAACAACACTGGAACTATAAACAAGGTCAGTGTGGGAGGCTCCAGAATGGTTTTAGTACCAGTATCTACAACCTTCCATAAGGACAGGTGTCAGAGAGAAGGATAAAAATGTACCCTGTATTCTAGCTGGTAGCTGATACTTCATTTAGGCACTGGCTGAGCAATACAATAACAAATAAATCATGATAAAATAAGTAGTTATAAAAGGGAGAAGCAGTTGTCATAACTAAATTGGCAAGAAAAACTGATCCAGGCCTTGTGGGAGAATGAGAAAACTCCTCCAGCTGTCAGAACAGGGCTTTTTTGTCAGTTACAAATCACTTACGTTGTTATTTAAAGGCGTATTTGAATGCTGGACTCTTGTTTCAACAGTAGTTATTTCACGGAGCTGCATAAGCATAGAATGGTAATTGCATCTCATATTCCCTTTTATTTTCTGGTGACATAAAAGACCAGGTTACATTCAAATGTGTGGAATCAAGGGACTGAAAAAAGAACCAAAGGCACAACAGTCATGTCCTGAACAAGCAGAATTCATAGGGATTCCATTAGTAGCTCAGTCACGCCAGCAATAATATTTTGCTTAAATGTCCTTGTTATTTAGAAAAAATACTGGACTTTTAAAAAAGAATAAATAAATAACTATAGATAAAAGTCTTAGATATATGTCAAACGCTGATAATAAACTTTGTCTGTTTAGTCTGAGCCATGGACTGCAAAGTTGGAAGTTGGCTTGATATTATTAACAAGAAAAATATTCCATTATTATGAATAAAACTACGTTGAGAGACTGGGGATGAAATACTGCTATGAAGACTCGAAATAGGCTGGAGATGCCTACACTGAAATTAATTTGTTAAGGTGAGGGTGAAAGGCCTCAGGTGTGTTGAGAAACAGAGACGCGCACAGACATTGGAACAACAAACGTGATGGAGTAGAACACCTGTTTGACTGAGTACACTGAACTATACATGCGACCACTTTCTGTCCTAAATGTTAGAGCAGTGTGTGATACCATCTC
>JAOXOE010000720.1:12446836-12474302 GCA_028565055.1 Phoeniculus purpureus
GCCAGGCTCTGCTCAGTGGCATCTAATGATAGGACAAGGGGCAATGGGTGTGAGCTGGAACAGAGGAGGTTCCACGTCAACATGAGAAGGAACTACTTCTCAGTGAGGGTGACAGAGCCCTGGAAGGGGGTGCCCGGGGTGGTTGTGGAATCTCCTTCTCTGGCGACATTTAAAACCTGCCTGGCTATATTCTTGTGAGACTTGGTGTAGGTGATCCTGCTGTGGCAGCGGGATTGGACTGGATGATCTAATATTCTGTGATGCTGTGATACCACAATTGCAAAGAAGCCTTAGAGAAATGCAGGAGTTTAGCTTCCTATTAATTTCCACTACCTTTTCCTGCTTTAATGCTTGCTGTCTCCCACCTTAATGCTTTTCAGGTTAAAACAATGTGGCTACAGGGTCAATAGACAAAACACCTGTCCACAAAAGTTCAAATTATATTAAACTGGTGGATTTGAATTTACCTGAACATAGACAGCCAGAATTAAAACTGCAGTGTTCTCTCTCCCCTAACTCATTTTTCAAAGCAACAGCAACATCTGTAGCTCTTGTATATCTTATTATTTGTGCAGGAACATCAAATGTCTGACGACTGAAGTGCTGCATTCGTGAATGGCGTAAGACTAAGACAACTCATAGCAGGTTTCAAATGGAAACGACCTTTAAGGTCATTGCTCTTTCCATGACAAGTGCAGTTTTGTTACTCGCACATTCACAGTTTTCAGCCTTTATTGCAAGTTGGTTGGCTTGTTTTTAGACAGTCAAGCAGGATGTTTCTTTCAGGACTCAACCACTATTTAGTTTTTACAGTAGAGTTTGTGATTTTTCACAAGGGAAAAAGAAAAAGCTCATGCCTGTCCCTTATGGTTCTGAAGAGGCAGCTTCAGAGGAATGGTTCCAAACAGGTGAATATGCTAAAAACAATATGCATTTTTATCTTTCAATCCTTTAGGATGTCTTAGTGTGTTTTCATTTTCTATAGCAATTTTCTGCTTTTCAGTGAAGTGGCATTTAACTTTAAAAATCAGTTCAGTGGCATTTAACTTCAAAAATCCATTTAATTAGCAAGCCTGGAAAAGTTTGCAAGATAGATTTTCCTATTTCTGAGAAGGGAAATATCCCTCCCTGTATCGTCTAGAATTTCAAATACTACAAAGATGGGGAGAGCATGGCTGTGAAAGGTCATTTGTTGGGGTTGTTTGGCACTATTCTAACTTATGTTCATGCATTAGAGCACATACCATGCTCTAATAGCAGCTAGGTGATGTTGCCCACATGATTGGAAATTACTGATATTTGGTGAGTTCCAGTGATACAGGCTCTTCTCAGTGTCATCTAATGATAGGACAAGGGGCAATGGGTGTCAGCTGGAACACAAGAGGTTCCACATCAATATGAGAAGGAAATTCTTCCCAGTGAGGGTGACAGAGCACTGGAAGGGGCTGCCCAGGAGGGTTGTGGAGGCTCCTTCTCTGAAGACGTTTAAAACCCACCCAGATATGTTCCTGTGTGACTTGATCTATGTGATCCTGCTATGGCAGGGGATTGGACTAGATGATCTTTCAAGGTCTCTTCCAATCCCTAATGTTCTGTGATACAAATCTCAGATCCTAAGCCAATAACAACAGCAGGACTATCCACTTATCCAGTACTTATCTTTGCTACAGATGCTTTGCCCATCACTGTTACTGCTAAATTATCAGTGAACGTAGATGAAGCGAATGTTTGAGAAAGATATCAGTGTTACTTTTCCCCTTAAAGATTCTGGTTGATATGATTCTAGTAAGGAAAGGCTGGTTTGGGGGTTAAGGGATAGCATTCAGAGTGAGACAGGCTTCATTTGAATCTCACCTTTGATACAGATCTCTGAGTCCAGTCTTCTGATGTCTCTGCAGCTGTACTCAGCCCTGCTCTTTGTTGTGCAGTTGGCTTTATGAGCCCACCTAAAGTTAATGAGGCTTGAAATGGCAGAGAAGTCCATATGCATGTGTGTAATTGGAGACAGGGTGTTTATACCCAGTGATATGGACGTGACAAATAGAAATACCCTCAAATTGTACATCAGCATATTTAAAGTGTACTTAATGACGTTACGTTTTATGGCATCAATTAGGTGGGAAATGGCATTTTACGCACGTTTTAAACCACCCAGACGTGTTCCAGAACTACAGACATGAAAAAATACGACAGTTTAGAAGAAGCCTGTTTGGAATGCAAAGGAGAAAAATGTTGGTAGCGAATACAGCTCCTTCCCCAAGAGCTGTAATATTGTTCCTGATGGTCATTCCGTAGACATGAAATGAGCTTTTAAAGAGATAGGTTTGATAGACCAGTCAGCGTTGTGAATTCAAATGAACGTTTTATGTTTTCATTTTCTCAACAGTAACTGTTGATGTATAATATTTGGTATTTCTTTTCCAGACAACATCTTAAAGTCACATAAATACATTTTCTCAGTTAGTTGTAATCTGAATTGTTCTGCAGTAGCCTAGGCTGAAAAGTAGAACTGAGTAAATGGCCACCTCAGATATTGTTTTCCCTGTCTTTAATGGCTGCTATAACCAGGAGATTTTTGTTTCTTTTGACTGCCTCTGTCCTTGGGTATTTGCCTGCTTCGTAACAGACAGGTATCTCCACCTGTGCTTTCCACGCAAGCAGCTTGCAGTGCAGCTTTACAGAACCATAGAATCATTAGGGATTGGAAGGGACCTCGGAAGATCATCTAGTCCAATCCCCCTCCCAGAGCAGGATCACCTAGACCAAGTGGCGGGTTTTTGGATGTGGTATGTGATATTAAAGATGAACAGGGGAGATGGGCCACACCTAAAGGATAGATGATGTTGCTTTTGCTTCTCTATCTGGCAAGCCAACATTACAAAGTCCTTCAAATTGAGCTTTATGTTCAGATTACAGCTGAACGCCTTGTTTTACCCACACACTTGATTTGTTTATGCCACCAGTTAGTACTTACATAGGCTGTCAGGCCTGACGTGCTTTCTCAAGTCCTTCTTGAGAAATTATCAAATAGTCAGGTTGGTATCAATGTAGCCAAACCCGGCAATTTTCTCATTTGATTTTTCCATTCCCATGGCTGCTAAGCACAGAGCTTTCCTCTCGTTTTTTATTCTTACTTCAGATACTTTTTTCAGATGATTCTCGAAGCTGAGATTAGTGTGTGCCTACAGACCAGAGTGGGTCCAGACTAATTATGTTTGTCTTCTGGTTATTGTAAACTGTTGTGGGAGATGAGATCTGGCTGCTTAAAGGGTCATGTATTGCTCTCAGAGGTTGGGTAGCTGTTACAGTTGGTGCATTTCAATTTCAGCGCAAATATGGAAAGTTAGGAGACTTGCTAAATGCCACTATTTCAAAACTGTACTTACTTATTTCACTTGCTGGATGTCTGAAACTTTTGAGCCAAATTTATCAGGTAAGAACATGAGACAATCTAATTCCAGACTGCAGGCAGTCGCCTCTGCGATTGTTTTGTTTTGAAAGAGGTGGGGAAGAAAGGAAGCAGTTGTTTGATATAGGTTGAGTGAAGGTGACATTGCTTTGCAAGGTATCCAGCTAAAATTCATTAAGAAGAAAATGATAATCCAGGACAATTTAGCTGCTTTACTCCAGAAATCATCCCCGGTGAGATACTTCGTACCCCTAGTGAACAGGAAGTTTCATAGAAGAGGCTATAAGGTAAGTGCAGTGCTGTGCCAGCCCGGGTGGTTCATGTTCCTGAACTTCTAAGCAAACATCACAGGCATTTCGCTGACCAGAACATTTTTCTCAGACAGTGCACACGTTTTGCACTCTGTAAAGACAGCCTGTTACCTAGTGTGTGTGGGTACATGGCAAAGTGCTGGAGCAGAGACAAGGATTCAACCACAAGAAAGGCCCAGTGCAGAAGTCATGAGAAGAAGAGTGCTCTGCTGTAAATCAGCACTGCCAGTTAAGTCAGTCAGCAGTGTGAGAGACACACTTGGAACTATCTCCTGCTGGTGTCAGACAGACACCCTCTGAAAGTTACTTCAGCCTGACCAGCGTATTCCCCAGCGTGAGCTGGTTAGCTTGGACTGGTGCCTCTCTCCACTGTCTTGCCAGTTTGGGGCAGTTGTGTAGCGCATACCGGCGTGCTGGCTCCTGAAGTTAAATACTGACATCGGCTCTGAGAGCCTGCTGGAACTTCAGGTAGAATTATGAGCCACAGTTCACAAACACAGCACTCTGCATGCTGTGTTATTTCTGTCATTGAAACCATTTCCTCACTTAAAGAGGAAACAAACTGTACATGATGTTACAAGCTACAAATTTTCAGGATAAACTCATTTACTTCTCTCTTCCTTACAAACTTTTCCTCCATGTATTAACGTTCAGTGCAATCACAGACTCGCCTCTGCTATTCCTGACACTAACCCAAACCCCTTATTTCAGGAATAAGGACAAATAATATCTGCTTGGGGGCAGCCCTTTCCATCTTTTTGATTCAGGGAGGTTTGAGGTGAAATGAATCCCATCTGGTTTATATTTAGAAGACAATAAAAGAGTGCAAACACAATGACCGCTAGATTTTGGTGCTTGCAGCAAAGCCTAGACAGTGCTTTGAGCCACAGCAGAGGTCACAGAAAAGCTTAACTATTAAATGACTTCTTCACCCAAAAGTACAAGATCTTGTAATTTATAGGCATGAGGTGCAAATACTGTGACAACTTCTTGGTGTTGAAAACCACCCATGGCATATCAGTCATGTACATGCAAACCTTTATGTTTTTTCAAGTCCTACGTGAAGGTTAAGCTAATACCCAAGTATGACTAATAACCGAGTATCTAATTAATGTTCTTTGATAGACGGTAAGTCCAGGAAAGAAGACCTGGATGTTGATTAGCTGCCTAATCAAGCATGATTCCGATCTCTTCTACTATTTTCACATTAACTCTTTAATGTAGCTGAGGGTTTGATAAAAGCCATAATGAAAGGTAGACTTCTAATTATGCCAAGATGAATGTGATGTTTCTGATGAAAAGGGAGTTGAAAGAAATCTGAAAGAAATGGTGCATGCAAGAGTTAACCCAAACTCCAGATGTGTTAACCCTCTTCTCTATGCTAAATTGGAATTACAGGATGAGTGTCACAGAATCACAGAACGTTAGGGATCAGAAGGGACCTCAAAAGATCATCCAGTCCAATCCCCCCACTACAGCAGGATCACCTAGACCAAGTTGCACAGCAACATATCCAGGCTTAAACATCTCCAGAGAAGGAGACTCCACAACACCCCTGGGCAGTCCGTTGCAGTGCTCTGTCACACTCACCATCAAGAAGTTGCTTCTCATATTGATGTGGAACCTCCCCTGTTCCTACTCACACCCATTGCCCCTTGTCCTATCACTAGATGACAGTGAGAAGAGCCTGGCTCCATCCTCCTGACACCCACCCTTCACATATTTATAAGCACTAATGGGTATCTCTTGGGTAAAGGTCACTCCTGTGCAGAGGGTCAGTGCGAATCTTAGCTGCCTTTAACTTTTATAAGGTTTTGAATTAGCAGCTCTTTTGACCTTCCAAATACAGTCACCATCCACAGACTTTAGTGGGAGTAAAAGGGGCTTTTGTTCCATTTAAGCTCCTACCTCATGAGTCTCTCTGCCCTAAACGGCACACTTAGGCCTGCATTCCTATGCAGCATTACACTCACGCTAGTACATTAGATTCAGATAAACATGTACAATATTTGTCAGCTTTCTTGACCAGCAGAAGCAATCATCCTCTTCCAACAAACACCAACGTACTCATGCCAACAGACACCATCTGTTTATGGTAACGAGCTGTGCTTTCTTATCTGAGACCCATTAACCATAACAGTCATAATTCAGACAGCAAGCACGCCAAAATAACCCTGCCTATTTCACCCTTATCTCTCTATTTGACTGCTACCTTAAAAGGAATGTGGTTGAATGTATCTCTCCAGTGTCGAAGAGGTACAGCGGAGGGGAAGTGTGAGGTAAACATGGTGAGGATTACATTAGAGACTTCAGCGAGAGTGATTTCTGCAGAAAGCAGCTATATATAGCCCCGCTAGCTAGCTCTGTGCTGCCTGTGCATCCCCCGGATGTCTTAAGGGAGAGGTGGGGGTGTCCACGCAAGAACAAGGCTGCACGCGCAGCCTTCGGGGCTCTCATGCCTGCAGCTGTATGCAGCCAATCACTTGTTGTGGGTCAACAGAAATCACGTTTCAAACAACGCAGGGTGTGTAATAAATCAGGAGTGCTGAGACCAGCCATAGAGGCAATAATTGCTAAGCATAACGATCATTAGTGTGCAGATCAAAGCCTGCCAGGCACAAGCTTACGAGGGCATTAAGTTACCCAAAGAGCTAGTTAGCATTGCTCAGCAAAGATGCTCCCTGCACACGTTATTTGCGCAGTTTATGTTCGCAGTGTTCCTTAAATACAAATCTCTTTCGTATGCTGTTGCCAGCTGCGAACTTTAAATCATGCACAATCTAAAATACATGAGAACGGGTCAAAAGAGCCCTAAAAATTCAACACAACCCTACTGAAATCAGCGGGTGCACACGGAAAGTCAGCAGTCTTTACACTAGCTGTTGAGAGATGGGCTCAAATGAGAAGACCCTAGTAATTTGGTAGCACATGTCTCGCTGAAGTCTCTAATGTAATCTTCCCTTTGGTCCATCTTCATGGGGGCAATAAAGAAAAAAAGAAGCCAAACATGAAAAACTACAATTCCTCTACAGCAAGCAATAAAGAAGAGCACATCATTTTCACTGTCGGATCTGATTTTGAAAGGCAAAGGGTACGTACTGTCCTTCCAAACAACATTTGAAATAAGACAGTTCTTTCAACACAACCTCAGTCGAGGCTGGTGACAGGGCTGAGCTGAACTCCTAGCAGCCTCGGCGCCTTTCGCCAATGCCAGGGCTGCTGTAGATGTGTTGGCAAAGGCAGGTGCTGAGGAGACAACACTTAGTGCTGTCAAAGGGAGCTCCTCCTATAGTGTGGCAAAACCAGGGGAAAGCCCAGATGGGTTTATTCAAAGACAAGTCAAGGAAAGCTGCCATCACGGGCTATGAATGAGAGGAAAAACAGGTCATGTCAGGGTAATCCAGGGAAATATGTGCAGTAGGGAAGAGGCCATGAAAGCGTCAGAGTACCAGAGGTTTTGTCAAAGTGGCAGACCAGGAAAATGCTTCGTGCAGAAAAAGGCTGTCAGGATGTCAGACCAGCCTTTGTCAGGGGCTGCAAAACTGCCAACAGAAGAGAGTTTGTGTGGGAGATAGAGCTGTCTGAGTGGTTAGACAAAGCCCTTTGGGATGATGTGTGAAAAAGAACCTTCTAGATTAAGACATAGCCTAAATATAGAGACCAAGAAAGGAGATTCCATGACAAAAATGGAGATTCCACCTCCTCCAGTTTGCTTCTGGTTTTAGGCTTGAATAAGAAGAAATAACGCCGTCCTGAGCAATCAAGGGAAGAACTAGAAGGGAGTGCTTTAAGGGAAAGATTTAAGAGCTCAGTTTTAGCTGAGCAGAGCTGTCAGATAAACAGCAAGAAGGCATCGAGCTAGAGGTCAACATTTCACTCTAAATGGAAAAGCAGGTAAAGGAAGGGTAGAGTCTGTGAACTGGCAGCACTGAACTCATTGCTGACTATGGAAGGTGTCACTGAGAAGGGGAAGGAATTAAAATGAGGGGCAAAAACATGTGATGGAGGGAATGAGGCAGGACATGCTGGAAGTGCAATTAGAGATGTCCCAGCAAAATGACAGTCAGTTTCAGGAGCCAGGGGAAGTACCAGACTTCCAGGCATGTGATTAAATGGGTCAAAGGCAGCTGATAGGTCAGAAAGAGTGACTTTGAAAGCAATTTCAGTAGAAGTAAACTCTAGGCAGGCACTGTAGAGCTTTGAGATTGAAGGGAGAAAAGCCAAGGTGGTGCTTGAAAAGGCAGGTGGGTTGAAAGGCTGGTTGTATTGTGAGAGAGAGAAGCTACCCTTCAGCAGATCAGAACAACTAGCCCAGGAAAAAGCACATTAATAACTAAAGCTGAACTTACTAGTTTTCATAGTTTACTCAGAAAAGGTAGGGTAGTAACGTTCGTTATGTCTGTCAATATGATGTAAAATGTACAAGCTTTTCTTCAGGTCTGCACATAAATCAACGTATATTGCCCTATCCTTGCAAGCTGTTGGTGAAGCAGTCACTAGCTGCTTGGATTTGTGCGATAGTTATAAATTCTGTGCTGGTGAAGTTTCAGCCTATGGATTGTGCAGAAACTCAGCACTACAGCTACTGTTCATCCATCATGTACAAGTGCCTGTCCTTAGCAGGAAGACCTCCAGGGATCTCCTGAAGATTCAGAGCAGCTTTGCCAGTTCAAGAGCTAGTTTATTTCTCAGAGTCAGGACTGAACAAGTGCCCTTTAATGATATAAGCTTCACTGTGACCTGCAAGTGCTATTTTTCAGGTGGTCTGTGAGATCAGTGTCCTGAACTCCTGCTTTTCGCTACCTTAGAGGATAAGGGGGTTTTTTATGAGAATGTAGTCCTAGCTGGCATCCCTAATCTGAACATATCCAAACTTGTGCAGTTATGGTCTTGAATTTGCTGTTTCTGAGGCTGGATCTGAATTCTGTGAGCAGAGTTTTTATTTCAACCACATGCTAAAGATCCATGTGCCAAGCAATTCTGGACTTTATCTTACTTGGAAGTCTCAGTGACACCCCTTAGTTCAGGGAACCCCATCAATCAATCCATCTACGGAGCTTACACTTGCTTAATTTGCTCTACTTACCTTTGTTCAACAGAACCAGAGTCGTGCTGCTGGGGAAAGGACAGGCAGTTCCGTGCCATCCAGGCGCCTTGACTTGCTGTGTAGCCCACCCGGACAGGCCTCTAGCTGGAAGAATTTAATGTCAAAGTCAATTCAGACAGTAACAAGGAACAAACTGATAAAGTAGAATAGCTTTATGAATAATTATATTACACTTAATTTGCCCCCAAAAAGCAAAGTAGGTGATTAAAACTGAGTGAAAAGCATGAGCCAGCATCTAACCACCACCATTATATTCCTGTTTATGCTGCATTAAGTTATCAATATTGCAGCTTTTAAGTGTGATCAACACCGGTTTGGTCACGAGCCCAAAACACAGCCCTTATGAAGTTACCTTCTCCCCAGCTCAACCAGTAAACCATAAGGTCAGAAGCTATATTTGTGTGAGAGGAGCCAGATGGAGTTTATCCATGTGGTTTGCTAGTACCGTTCTTATGTGTTTGTACTGCAGAGATGAGGAGAATATGCAATTTAGAAATGGTTGGAGGGAAGTGACCCATTAGCTACAGCTCATGTTACATTCATTCTTAATCTCTGCTTTTACTCCCTTTGTATTACTGGAGTGCCTGGCTAAGGTAGGTAAAAAAGATCATTCCAGTTGTGGACACCTTTGCTTTATTTTGAAAAAATAGGGAGTTAGACAGGTCACCTAAGACTTGTGTTTCTGCAGCAACATTCATACGGCAGCTCTTATAGTCCCTGCTGTATTCACAGGGTAGAAGGCAGTATAAATATGTCGTTTTAAAGAAGACACCGATTGTTTGGTCTTTGTTTGACCGTGTGTGTGCACACAAGGAAGGGACTCGCTGGCATTTGACTTGTACTCCTGCGCTAACACAAACGATCGAGGTGTCAAATGGGGAGAATCGGGTCCTGGCTCGAGGTTTATGCTCAGAGCTCTGTACTAAAACATCTTCCTGAACTGCGCTTGCAAAGGTATCTGAATGGCCCCAGCATTTTGGGGTGTCCTCTTGGAGCTTTGTGCCTTTGGAGAGAATTGCTTCCAAACCTGGATAATTGATCATTTATGTTTCATTACTGACACGTATGCATGTACTCAATCAGGAATTTGATTGGGGAAAAGAGCCCCAAGAAGTTAAAAGATGCTGTGGTCTGCGCAGTAATAACCGCACACGTTTCCCATCGTTTAGGTCTGTAGGAACTCCTGACATTTGAAGCTGTCCTACCGAGTTGCCATGGCAACGAGAAGAAAGAAAACGTCAGATCTGAAGATTGCAGTTTACAGTTACTGTTCTTCACTACCAGGCCTCAGTTGCTCCAGATTCAGTTTAATTTGCAACCTCACCTAGTCTGTCCAACTATCCATTGGTGTTTGACAGCCTCTGCCCTATCTCCTGTTCGTTAATGGATTCCTCTCGCAAGACGCAAGGGTTACGCTCGTTTTCTCTGAATGTTAAAGGACCGCGACACCTAAACTGGACCCTGGGGGAGCAGAAAACAGATTGACTCCATTTTTTTTTTCTATCTGTTGACTTGTTGCTATTCAACTGTTCAGAAAATATTTTGTCTGTGGGTTAGTATTTGTATATGTATGAGTGTATGTATATATATATATATATTTATATAGAAAGGAGAGTTATACCACAGGGTTTAGCTTTTATAAAATATTCATCTGGAGCATGCAAGGGACAAAGAAGAACACTACAGCCTCAGATGAATTACAACTGTTCTACCTTGGCTAAACCTACTGTATTTGCTGTGTATAGTGTGGCCAGGAGGAGAGAGCCGGCTGCAATCACAACTACCAGATAAAGCAGGCCCAGGGCTCTGCAGTGTCTTGTACCTCAGGTTCAGTGAGCAAGAACCACACACCCAACCGGCTTGGTTCTGAGCTGAGCTGCTCTCCTCATGCCCCAGACAGAATTTAGGATCCAGCAGGAGCACAGCACTTTGCTCCCCATTTCTGAGGGAGAAGTGCTGGGAGATCCCGTGAAGCTCTGATGTGTTAGAAGGCAGGAAGCAAAAAGCTGGGACCGGTGCTGCACAGGTCACTGCTTACAGCAGTGGGAGTTAAGAGGCTAAAGTCAGCTCCCTCGATGTTCCTGCAGATAGAAAGCGATTGGCCGGGGCAGTTTACAACACGTAAGGTTTGGTCAGCTCTGCAGACACCATTACATAGGTGGGCACCTGCGTGCGAGAAGCTGATTAGAACAGCAAAAGCGAAGTATTTCCCAGAACCATCAGTCTCTCGCTCAGCCTCTCTGCGGCTGTCATACTTACGTAAGCGCACGGGGGAAAGCAGAAGCCCTACTCCATAGCTGTACCCGCACACACATCTATATCGGTTTGAATATATATATATACATACATACACATGTACACAGTTTCCAGTTAAGAGTAACAAGAGCATTTCTTTGTGTGTGTAAACCTACCACACTTGTTTGCAGACAAGGAAAACAAAGGGTGTTCGTTATAAATGAATATGAATCCTTTTTTATTCTGTGAGCATGTAAGGGTGAAAAAACAAGCCCAACCCTTCTAACTGTATCAAGATGATCACCTTGTTAATAAATTGTAAATGACCCATCAAAGCTCACACCAAATTTTTATACAATTAACCCAGAAGTATACTAGTGACAGACTGTGGCTTTTATTAGAGCTTGCCAGTAACTAGGGTAAGGTAAGTGTCTTAGAATATTTTAATAAACTTGCTTATTTAAAGTTTAAACAAGAAAGCTTCCTTATGCAATAGAACTTTGCAGCTGCATTCTTTAGTTGGCATTTTTACAGTACTTACAAGTCATACTGTACGTTGTCTTTACTACAGTGAGATTATGAGCATATCTTCCACTCCACATATATGTTTTGATAGTAAAGCTTTTTGGAAGCATTAAGAAGCCCAAACATACATTTAGTTTTCCATAATGCTGCACTAGATATTAAATGTGTGTTGGTGGTTAAAAATTGCTGTACAATAGCTTTTCTCTGACTTCCTGTATTGTACCAAATACGAAACAGGTTTGGGCTATTTTTAATCAAAAGGAGTAATAACAGCGGCAGAGGAGAATTTAGTTTGTGTTGTGAACCTCCCTAACACTGCAGATTCCCTGATAAGATATGAGCTGCCTTCAGACGAGAACCTATTTTTCTCTTCCAGCTTAACTCCTGCAGTCCTGACTCTAGTCAGGTCTCCCACTGACCGTGTTTCTCTTGCAGCACCCTCGAGGTGTTTCAATTGCCAAAGTGGTGCTTTGAGGTCAGCGGGAGGTTCTGTTGAGCAAGGGCTTCATGAGTGGGCTGGTAGGCAGCTGCAGGCATTTGAGCAGGAAAGTGCCTGATCTCCGATGTTAACATGGGCATGCTCCTCGTTCTCTGTCTCTGCCCACGCCTTGTTATAATCACACGCTGCTGCTTTATCATCAACAATCATGTCTTTTGAAAATCTAGATCTAATTTTCAGGTAAATTTTTCAAAAGGGAAAAAAACTGAACAAACGCGTAACACCACTGGGTTTTCAACACGTGTATTGAATGACTGCACCCAAAGATTAAGTGCACCCTATGCTTTCATCTACAAAACCTCAATCTTGAATAAATGAAATCAGAATATCCTCCCCCACAAATACTCTTTTTCTACTTGCTTTCTTCCTCTCCCTATCCAGCAAAACTTACCTCCGGACAGGCACCCACTGACACATTTCTATCCAGTACCAGATAAAGCCACACTGTTCTGCTTTGAGCCAAGGCTCACGCTGCTCATGGTGGATCACTCCAAGGGTAGCCAAAACAAGGAACAAAAGAAATAATTTCAAAGTCTCTTCTGCCTGGAACTGAACTAACAATGGGAAAACTGTTTCTACCACTTGAGGTCAAGAGATCTTTCTTCTTGGATCATACTGCAACCTTTTGACATACAGAGAGGTCAGTATCACGGCTGAAACTCTGAATCAGGATGCATCAAAAGCTTCAGTCACCATTATCACTTCATTTCTGCACCTAGATTACAGCCTCCCAGCCTTTACTGTGTTTCTCTAGGGCTCATACGTAACTGATCACCGGACTGCCCAAGCATGCAAAGAAAAGATGAAGCTGCCATGTTAAAAGTTTCTCCTGCTCTGTACCCAAGAACAACTCCCATAGAACACGGCTTTCTGTAGCATTACACAAGTGAGGAACCACATCAGAGTCTGAGGTTTCCTGCCTGAATAAGACTGTTTGCTCTGCCTCAAAACACAACGCCCATCTCCTGAAATACAGAAGCAACGACAACTAGTTTTTCTACAACATCATGAAAGTGTAGAGAAGTTAAAAAACAAAAAAAATCACAGCCGATTTTGTAATAGTTAATTATGTCCAACATTTGGTGAGCCAGGCTTGCTGTTTTTATAATCCAGCACTTCTTTCTACCCAGCTATTTTGGTCGCTGCAACGTTTATTTCATTCTACGTCTGTAGACACAGACTGCTGCCTGGAGTCAGGAAGGCAGCAACTTGTGGATTTTCATTTTGTGACACGCACAGAATTTCTTGTGCAAAAATAATGTCACTTGAAAAGATTATCTGCTGTTAAAACACGGCTTGGGTACAGCAGCCAGTGAGAGGAGTTGTTAGCAAGACAGAGTGGTGGTGTTCTTGCTGATCGACCCCTTGCCTGTACACCCCATGTGTGTGCTCTTACAGTGTGCCCACCTACAGTTATTAGCGTCCACTTTGTTCAGTGACTGTAAGTCTGGAGACTAAAAGGGAAACATGCTGAATTTCCTACTGAGTATCAAGCAAAACTTGATACTCAAGTTTGCTCAAGAGTGGAGCACAGGCTAATATATTTTCTGAGCCCTCTTCTCAACACATTCACACTGATGTAAATCAAAGAGCAACGCCATTATTGTAATGGAGTTATGTATGGATTCAGTTAACCATGTTCAGGTAAAGTCTTTCACCTACACCTCCCCACATAGGCTTTTTCTGCTCTGCTGTGAACAGTAAAGCAGCAGTTGCTGTCGTAGGATTGTTGAGTGCTGATATATTCTCAACAGTCTGTCTCTTGTGACGCACAGAGAAGCCCACAGTTTAGGTGCCTCATGATGACTCACTTCATGGGCCACTTTCAGTGTCTCTGAGGCACCTGGTGTAACCTAGTTTAGCCTTTCTTTGAGATGGCAGTGGCCTGTAGTCAAATAATTCATCCTGTCTCTTGTGGGGTCATTTAGATAACGCATACAGACCCCATTTTTTAAATTACGGGGCTTAACGTCATTTTATAGGGCCCTAACTTACACCTTTTATCACTACAGAAAGAAACACGTATGTTAACAACTTTTACATCGCTGGTCTTTCCCTTGCAAAGACCTTCTGTCTGAAACACTGAGAAAGCTGCCCATTTTCTTCTTAGTGGCTACTTAACACCCTTGGCCACTTTAAACATAAAGAGTTCTGTACACAAGTAGTTTTACGTGACGGCTTGTCTAAAGGCTCTTTCTTTCCGAATGGGTTTAATGATGTCTTCTTTAATTTAAAAAAAAAGTCAAAGATTGATTATATTAAAGTCACATCAGCTTAAGAAAACCAAATCCAAGCCAAAACCTCTGATCCTATCTTCACTTTACTGCATCTCTAGAAACTCTGTTGTCGGAGAGATAGACTGTCCAAAGCTAACACATAAACAACAGAAACAGCAATTCTTTTCCTTCAGTTAACTCTGTGATCTACAGTCTTTAGAACTAACACGCCAAGTACATTAGTAATTACAAGTATTCTGTTTGAAGCAGTTACAGCTATTTTACTACGTAAAACACATAACCCATTGACACGCTGTTCTCTCACCTCACATCAAGCCGTGCGTGCGAGTGGATTTATATTTGTCCAGATGAGATGGAAACACTCCTATGCTCTCAGTGGAAAGTTACTGGTTGCACAGTCGCTATATGTGTGTGTAAATTTGTAGATATATAGAGATACACACATACACATATAAATATATATATATAATATATGCAGGGGGAGGGAGACTGATACAGCATGGGCACTTGGAATAAGCAGCTAGTTACACTAATCGTGGACAAACACATGAGTTAAAGGACAGCATGGATTTCACACGCCAAGCCAGTCTGATTTAAAGAAAAAAGAGAAAACCCCACGCACTAAAGCCCAGGCTTATCCCAGCTCCCACGTTGTGTTTATGCTACCTTTAGCTATCCCTCATCACACAGTTATATCATTTGAGGATATGCCTAATTGTCCACTGATTCATCCTGAGTTGTCTTGCATCAGGTCACCAGTAGTAGAAGGAAAACGAAGGGTTTATAGCCAGAATTCTGCATTACTGTGCTTTCAGCAGGACATCTATATGGGACAGTTTCATCCACACCTGGAACATTACATTCCTCCCCTGCATCAGCAAAGGACTGCATTTGACGACCCAGGGTTAAAACAAATGTAGACTAAGCCTCTGTGTAAGTACATAGGCACACACCCTGCCTGGAACTGCAGAATATGGGCACGTCTGGTGGTCTGTGGTGGCGATTTCAATACAAACAAGCTGTGTTGTTACTGTCATTTCAGACAGAATCCTCTTGTAAGTTGTATTTGCCCCATAACAAACTCTAAGTTACCACCAAGATTTTTTTAGGTTTTTTTTTTTCTTTTCTAAAGTTCAAGCAAGGAGGAAAATATTTTGTTTGATTTTTAAAAGATCCTTAATTCAGCTACTTTTCCAGTCAATTGTTTCTTTGGGCCCTAGTTGCTGAATTGCTTGCTGTTTCTGAGGTGTAAATAAACATTTTGATTTATGACGTGGTTGCAAAGAAACTTGTAATTTATTTGTGAAATGCTCAAATAAATGATGTATGGGCTTTTACCTCTGTCTGGGCGTAGACGTTCCTGATGCGATGACAGAGCAGGAATGGAGAACTACACAACGACCTTGAGACCGCCAAAGGGCTGGAACACGTTGCTCTAAGTAAAGAGAGATAAATTGCAGCCTTCATCATCACCATGTTGTGGGTATAGAGGGAGAGTCTGGAGGTTCAGGGATAAATAAAGTTTGACCACGGGCGAGACCACTAGCTGACTACACAGCATCCATTCAGGTAACAACAATTATTTGCCTTCTAGAGCCACAGGGAGTTGCACTGAGCCGAAGCTGGGTCAGATGTCTCAAGGCTAGTCTGCTTTAATGGATTTTTTGATGCACTTCCCTTTGGCATCACCTGGCCACTCTCCCCACTTAGCACCGTCAGCTCAGCTTACACAGAACAGCCAGCCACAAGTGACCACTCTATCAGTGCAGAAACAGACTGCGCAAGCGTCAGGCAGCAGGGACCACTGCAGGCAGGTACAGAGTTGCTGCTGCGGTCATGGCTGACTGCAGTATGGCTGATCACAGGGAGTGTTGCCGCAGCCTGGTGTCGTGTTGGGTGGGCCCCCTTGCTGTGGTGCTACTAACCCCTGTGGAAGTGGTGCTACACAGATGCAAGGTACTTGTTGCCCTTGATTCAGAAAACTTTACTTCAATGTTTAGAGCCCTTATTTCCCTGAAGATTAAATTGCTCTGGGCCAGTTTGCCCCTGAAATCTTGGACAGCTTAGTTCCCTTCTCTACCAGGAATTGGATGTGCCATTGGGATGGATTATCGGCTTTAGCCTGCTGTGTTCCCAGTGGCAGGACTCGAGATTTGTAAGACACTATTTTCTCTCATCAACTGTGATCGAGGGGAGAGGCTGTGGGGCAGCTTTCCTGTGCTGCCAGCTGCTCCCAGACAGAGCAGAAATGCCCAGTAAAATAAATAAATAATTATTCTGGCCCAGAATACAGGGCAGGCAAAAAGGAGGAGGGTAGATGGAATGAAAATCCATTGGCAGAAATTGGCACCATGGCACGGTGACATTACTGCCTCTTCACCAGGGAATTAATTTTCCAGCACAAAGCTAGAGCCCAGTGGCTTCCTGAAACTCCTGAGAGTTGTTTTTTTATATCTTCTAGGAAGTTATCTAAAGTGACAGTGACACATAAAGCTAGAATATCCCTGAAAATAGCCTTTTTACTCCCAGGACGGAGGGCAGCATTTGAAGGAAACATTTAAGCACAAGCCACAGCAGTTTGCTTTCACCGAGACCCACCTCCTGCTTTTGCCGATTGCCGATGCTTTATCAGGCTTTGAATCTAAAGGGGACTTTTTAATGTGGTCTGTAATAAGTAGACGATCAGAGAGCACACGTGAAACTCGTGGTGTAATTGAGCTAAAGGTCATTACCTGAAAGCCACAGTAAAAAAGAACATTTCCTCCTTTGGTCTCAGCTGAGAACATTGTCCTAAACTAATGCTGCGCCTAGTACCTTTAAAGAGGTGTTTGAAACCGTACAAAGGTAAATCGTAAGCAAAGACATGTTAACAGCCATAGAAAATGCTGAAGCGTTTTTAGCCAGGTAGAAGTCTTCTGTTGCCCTTTCAGCCCTCTTCTGTCTCATCTAACACCACACGTTCCGCATTGCAATCTACTGTTAGTCAGTAACTTTGCACAGTTCAATCCAGTTACATCTTTTCTCCAGCAGCAGTAAATCAGAACAGTCCCTTCTGCCTTCAGTTCAGCCCTCTTACCCACAGAAACAAAGCGAGGGTCATCACTCCTGCTGTAAAGCTATCGGGATGCTCTTCCTCAGCTGCCACACCTCTGGCTGGACTCTACTCATCCACCTCCCAGCACTTGATGACCTTCACGGCTCCTGTGGTTAGAGCAGCAAGTAAGTTACGCTAGTCCAGTACATATCAACATTACATTTCATTTTATCGCTTACTCCTCATTAATTTACTGTTTGCATGTGCAATTGCGGGACACTCACCGTCACCGCTGTGGCTGGATGTACTTCTGATGACTTAACTCTCAAAACAAGAAGAACAAAAGTGCTTACACTACTCATTTCCTGCAACTCATGCTGAAACCCCAGAACAGAGCTGGGCACTTACAAGCAAAGGCTTGCTTGCAAACAGTGTTGTGCAGTGCAGTTGCAACACTGGATAACTGTTTTGGGAAAGGGGGTGTTCACAAACAGCTTCTTGTGGTACGTATAAAGAAAAACAAACACCACAGCACAGTCTTCTCAAAATGACTCCATCTATTCTAAAAGAAGGATAATGAAACAGAAGTCAACGGTGCCTAGGTGCTGGGGTAAATCTTCAAGTCACTAACAGGTTTTCAAAACTTTAGCTTATATAACTGTGACCACTGATGTTTACACCTAAATAAAGAGTCTTTTTAAAGTCATCCCGAGCTAACACAGACTGAAATGTTTCCTGTATCTCCAAGGTAACCTAACTGTCATCACCTTTCACACTGAGCAAAACCCCTAGAGAATAGGTGCCCCAATTAACAGGTACTGAGCCTTGCCTGTACTGGATTGCCACAAGGGAAAAAAAACAACCAAAAATCAAGATCAGGGATATTTAATTCTTTGGGGGATCACGAAGAACACGACAGAGTACACAGATAAAGCAAAGTGTGAACTATATACTGTAGGAATTTGAACAACCCTCACTCATTACAAGAAAAGATTTAGACTTTTTGGTGCAGTAAGATTCCTCCGTGCAAGCTGTGACTATTAGCTCCATCATGTAAGAACCAGACCAGTTCTGGAAATCCCAGTCATGGTGTTTGGCAAGTTGTGCCACTATGAGCAATGGCACGGCCAGCATTAATCCATATGCAAACGGCTTGCTCTTGGATCCTGAACAGAGAAGTCAAAAGAACAATGACTCTAGAGAGAAATCCTTTGGGTGGAGCAAAAGATTCTCTATCCTCAGCCCTACCAAGGCTGCTGCTCACCTGTACACGGGCAGAGTTGACCTATGTGCACCTGTCAAGTTTTAGTCCCACCAGACCACAGAGTGCTCTCTTCTCACTTCTTCTGTGATAGAGACAGAGCTGTGATATAAACATAGAAGTACAGAAATGGTCAGAGGACACAATTCAAAACCACCCCAGCAGTAGAGCCAGAAGGAGACTTACCCACCCGGCAAGCACTTCCACCTCAGCATGGTGGCCAAAGAACTGGGGTGCAGAGGCACCTCACACCACTATCTCACGCAGGCACCATGACAGAGAAACTCTTCCCAGAGGCAGGGATGACCTCTTCAGCCACCCAGACACTGGGTGTAGCCTTATGGTAATGGGGCAGCAGAGAAATATCTAACCCTGCCCCAGACCCTTGGTAGGCACTGCAAAGCTTTTATCAGCCCTGATGTGCTTGTCAGGCCCCACATACTGCTGGGCTGCCAGTCAGGGTTTGTACAAGATGAGTAGTCTCCATCCCACATCAGCAAATGAAACAACAGTGTTACCCGGAGGAGGTTTGGTTTGGTTGGTTCTTTTTTAACCCTTCTCCATCTCACTCAATTAAGACAGTTCTCATCATTCGGTGTCTCTGCCATTGACATCCAGTCATCACTCTTGCACTGATGCTCTAGCTTGGCACCTTATTAAAGATCCATCAGGGCTTACTCTTTTACCAGTTCTGTGATAAAACTGCTTTTAATGGTAGTTGTCTGTCACCATTTACACAACCTGTGGGCTGCAGGACTTTCTAACACTCTTAATTTCCGTTCCTTGACGCTGTGTACTTTGGTCTTTAGCAAATGAGCACTGAGTACCTGAAGGTAATGAAAACGTGTGCTGTACACAGATCTGTCTTCTGGGGTTGGGTGGATGCAGTCCAAGACTTGCTTTCTTCACTCCTCTTACTACTGCAGCTCTTCTTCTTTTGTCCTGCTTCAGCTAAACAGAAGGAAGAGGCAGTAAGTGCATTTAAACATCTTTATTCAGCGAAGGTATGGCTCCCTTACAACAAAGAGATCCATGGTTGGAACAGATTTATTGTTCAAATCGAAGTATTAAATGTGTGTGCCTATAGATAACTATAAGCAGCTGAGGCGATCGCTTCTCATTATCCCCCACACACAAAATAATAGGCTATTTTTTTAATTGGTTATTAAACATTGAATAGTCACTAAGCTCAGTTCATGGGGAAAACAATAGTGCAATGCAATTAAACTATACTACAGACTAATTAATATGGGAATTGGGGCAATTCAAATACCTGTAAAGAGATGGAAGTGGGGGCAGTAGACAGTACGGACTCGTACCAGTCATCTTCATCAGCCTAGCAGATGGATTTTGCTGCTGCTTTAGGGTTTTGCTGAGGGTTCTATTTTTTTGGTCCAGTTTCAAAGGAAATCTGTGAGGAAAAGAAAATGTTTTCTAACGTGGTTCTTCACAAAGTGTGCAAAAGTACTCCTTAGAAAGGAAAATACAATGGATTCATGTATGACTTGCACCCATAACACAGTCAACTCTCACTTTGTAGACACCTTCTCTTGGCACTCTGCATCTCTCCTCTACGCAAATGTATTTGAAATGCCCTAAGATTTAGCAATATAAAATTCTCAGCCTGCTTAGCTCTTCAGTTGTCCTTTCCCTATGGGAGGTATCTGTTAGTCTGTTCTTACCAAAGGCCACTCTGTCAAGAAGTGTTCTTACAAGACTTCCAATTTCTCATGAGCCAGAAGACATTTACCAGCTATAAGCCAGACTTTTATTTTGATGTCTTTATCATAACTGAGATGAAATAAAGATGCCAAACCTCTAAGGAAACTCCATGGAAGGAGTCTGATGGTAGCCTTTGCTACCATCTCGATCCAAAAGTTAACCTGATCAGGAATAAGATGTCCCATGAGTCAAGACTTGGAAAACTTGCCGTTCACGTTAGACAGTTACCAGCATCACACGAACAGCTAAGCAGCAGAGGGGCCTGTTGCAGAGATTTGCTAAATGTAGCTGTTTACACCCAAACTGAGGATGGGCTTTAGCCAAACTGAAGTTTCATGATGCTGTTGGTGGCTCATGAGCTGCATCCCTGGGTCTTGTTCTATGTCCTGGTGGGAATTTCACCAGAAGTGATTCTGCCCTGCAAAGCTCAGTCTGTAATGACATGACACAACTTTACTGTTTACTAGTCCAACCACAAGCTGGAATGGTAAATGGGTGATTTCTCTGACTTAAGATTTTGCAAGTCTAATAGGCTGACTCTTGCTTTACATCTTGTGTGCAATTACTGAACTGGAGCAGTTTTGATTCACCAGTATTATTCCCAGCCTGCAGAACTGTTGATTATTCTGCTGGGTGACAAACACTGGTGTGACCAGTACATCCCTGCATTACACGTCTGTGTTGTGAAGCAGAGCCCATTCACGAATACTCATTCGTTTCAGAGAGATGGTGCCAGCCCGACGCAATGGGCTTCTTTCGGTCCCTCCCTTGTGCTGCATTTTGTTATTCTTCTGCTAATAAATGAATAAACTCCCCATTGGTTCATGGCTGTACGAGACTAAAACCTCCTCTTTTTCACATCAACACTGTGTAGCGCAGAGGGAGTTTGGCAACAGCTAAATCCTGGCTCAGACTTCTGCTCTGTTTTCCTTATTAGCATTTTGCTTGGCTGTTCCTGCCAAAGTCTCCTGGACATTTGTGAACTCCAGGAACTGTTGCAACATCCAAGTGTGAAATGAACTGCACAGAAGCTCCTGGGAACCTGCTAACAGCATATTAACGATCACCTCAAGTTCACCAGAAACAACAGACACCTGTTCCATGGGGAACAAGGTCTTAAATCGGCTCTCAATTATCGCTGTGTACTTTAGCATCATTTCCGCACCTTATGTAAGACCTACCGCGAGCTTTGAAAGCCCATTTACTAACTTAAAACCAGTCTTCACAAACCAAAACATAAGGGATACGAAGATGTGAAGAACACAAATGACTTGACATTCTACAAGGGTTATAGAAGGACCTCTGTTTTTTGTTGCAATTCTGATTGCAACTTGCGTGTGAATTGAGATGACAGTTTATGTGAGCCAGGTGCTTCACTGGAATGATTACTTGGAAAGGTTTGCTTTCTCACGGACTATGAATAGCCTGCACACAGGAAATGGTAAACAGCACTCCAGGAAAGCTTCCCAGTAAGAATGAAATGCCTTAGACATGTAAGGTTTGCAGTCAACGTTTTTAGACTGGGAAGCAAAAAATGCAGTCTCCGCACGTATTTAACGAGTACTGCAAGTTTTAAACCACTGCCTACGTTATAAATACATTTATATCAACAACAGCCTCCTATGAAAGATGTCTACATCCACTCAGGAATGATGTGTTGCTCTGCAGGAGCAACATTTCTGGATTGCATGAATGGCAGGATGAACATCTCCCGCTCTGGAGGGGTTCCACAGGCTCACTGGGAGCTGACATGAGATCCGGGATTTGACCACTTTTATGGGTACCTTCACAACATCTGTGCAGCCTCTGCCAGCAACCTGTAGGGCGGAGTGCTCTCCTGTTCAAGAGGGAATTCTCGAATAGAAGAAGGAATGGTACTGAGATACCCTGGTCTCTCCCACTTGCTGCCATAAGACCAGCCAGTCTGTCAGTGCATGTCTCCCAGCAGACCAGTGGAGTGGACAAGTCTAGAGACTGAACTGTTTATTAACATCTGAGTAAATCAATCAGCCAGGGGGCAGTTCATTCATTATAGTACATGGGTCTGTCACTTGTGCAAATCTTAGCTGCCGACAGATTAGCTTTTCCTTCCTGTCCACTTGATAGCTTTGGCAGCCAAACTCAGTGGGCTCTTTTCAGAGATCATTTACAGTCCTTATAATCCCTCCAGCCTGATCCAAACTGTCTCTGAATAATGCTCAATGATTAATGTCCTATTAGCCATGGTCTTACTCCTGAATATTTAACTGCTTCGACAGTAGGATGGTGTGTTTCCATTTTATTATAGTATTAGACAAATTTAGCTTCTGAACTGAATCCAGACACTTCAGGATTGACATGTCTTTCTAGTCACAAACAGCAATAATTAATCTTAAATCCTATCCTTCAGGACTGGGACACAGAATTATTTCAAGTAATGAGCTTTCCCAAGGATGGGGAGGTGAGAGAGATAATTTGCTTCCACATGACTGAGTGAATAATATTGAACACTTGATGGCTGAATTATTGTCTCTCGCACACTACACAGAGTAATCTGTGTCTGAAAATACTTCCCACTGACAGAGACTGCCCAGGTAGCAACCGGGAGTTATACAGACACCCTCACAGAAAGGGATATAGACCACTGTATTGCCAATGCAAGAAACACTAACTGCACCAAGTCAGGTCTTTGCTCTGTCACAGCTACGAACAGGTTCTGGCAGGGAGCTGTTATGGCTATCAAACATCAGGATAACCTAGAAAGGTTCTCATCTGCTGATGTGAGGGCTTAGATACAGCAATAGCATGCACAGGCTTCCATGTTCACGTGTGAGAGAAAGGAAATCCTTTTTCCTGGGCTTTGGGAGGGAAGGTTTTTATAAAACACAGCTTCACCTCTACCAGCTCACACTTACCCACACGTAACAGGGAGCCCGTGCCGACACTACGTACTGCACGGCACAGGAAGGGATTCTGGCTGACACATACTAAACCAGAAACAGTCAGTCTGGACATGACCGGAGATGATTTTCCTCTCATAAGAGATGTAAAGCACTGCATTTGGGAGCGAAATTAGTCCCACAATAATCTTTAACAGTGACCATCAGTGTGTAATTTGGAACCTACAGACGCAAAAATTACATGGCTCGATCTCTAGAGCTGTGTTCACAAGAGACTTCTCTTCTGCTGAGCACAGGAAAGATCTAGAAACACACGCAGCAGCAGGCTGCACGTTTTGCCTCTTACATTCCTCTTTGATTTCTCTTGCCCTAATCTTGGACTTTCCCCTCTCCCCGCATGATAAGTGATGCTCCAATGATTCCAGCTTTCTTGTTTGCGTTGTGGATCCTTGTTCTTCCCCAAATCTGCATTCACACAAGTCACACCGTCACCGACACCGCACTTGGGAGTGGAAAATGCATTCACCTCACTGCTAATAACCATTAGCTACCACTGCTTCCTGTGCTGAGTAACTTGTACTGTCATCCCTGCCTTACTGCATGCTGGACCTCTTACCTCTGTTACTCATCCCCTGCTACCTCCTATCTCCCCTCGTTTCTGGGTTATGTCTTTGACAGACAAAGTGATTATTTTTCAGCCAGTGATCCCATTTATGCATAAAATAAAATAGCCCCAAAATCATTCACAACTGCCTTAATTTCAGATAGCTCCGAATGGCACTTACGGATGGCGCTGTCTAATGGAGCATCACATTCTCTCCTCTCTTCTCACTTCTTTGCAGTCACACCAGTCGTGACCTAACAATGAATGAGACAGGTTGATGAAATGCTTGTGGTTACGCATGAAACAGGCCCAAACGGAAAAAAAACTGTAATGGGGGTTAAATATTGTGCTGCTGTACACACCACCTGAAAAACGAGCACAACTGCCAAAGCGCTCAGAGCCCTCTGAAACTGTCTTTCTGGGCACAATTGTGCAGGTTAACTGACACATATTTTGTCATGCCAGCGCTAATTAAGCCTGTCTAATTGCTTCTCTTACAAGGGCTTCAGGCTGAGCATATAAATTCTCGAGGACAGTATCTGCTGTGGGTGTAATAATGTGCTGTAGAAGGAAAGATCTGTGGGAGTCGCCTTCTCTGGAGATGTTTAAACCCCGCCTGGATACGTTCCTGCAGGTGCGACTGGATCTAGGTGATCCTGCTGTGGCGAGGGGATTGGACTAGGTGATCTTTCGAGGTCGCTTCCAATTCCTAATGTTCTGTGAGGAAAGTTAACACTGTTTATTACACCGCATGATGTGATTCTGAAAACAGGCAAGTTCTGGACATACAACACCTTTCCCAAATACCAATGAAGAGTGGTTTTACCCTGCGACCGAAAGAACAGCCATTCTTGTCTCAGCTGGTCAGATAAAGGTGTTACAAACCTTTCCTGTCTCATATCCTGTTGCCTTTATGTCTAAAGCAGATCCAGTGAAGAAAAGCATCTGTCTGATGGACAGACTTTTCTGCAGTTGGGTCTGTTTGAAGACAGCTAAAAGGAGTGAAAGGAGAATAAACAGCTTCCACTCACATATCACCCACCGCACTTACACTGAACCCTTGATTTTCCAGCACAAGTGTCTCCCCCAGGATGGCTAAGGATCACTGGTGAGGGCATGCTGATGTGAAGTGCTTCACATTAGGTGCTAGATGCTTATGTGTCAGGGGAAGAAAGATGTATTTCCTCACTCTGAAGGAGCCTCTCCTACATCCACTGGGTATCCTACACTGTTTGATCTACAGTCAGGACACCTGCAAAACAGCTCTTGCTCAGCCTTGCCAAGAATGAAGGCCTTCCAGTCACGTCTTAAAGATAAATACAACAAAAAGCTGTCAGTGCTTGAGGAATTTTAACCTAGAAGGAGGTGGCTGCTACACATGATAGCAGTTGAGAGATATCTATCTTTACTGCAAGTTTGGCTCCGGTGTATATATACTTGACATGAAAACTTGACATCATCTTCCATGGATCTGCACAAGATTATGGAGAATAGTCCTCTCTGGATGCTGATTCTAAGCACTAGAGCTCTTGACTGTGAGGTACAAATCATCAGTAGTGACCCTGTCATCATTTACTTGCTACTGTTTGCAGTACTGCTGCCTCTGGGCTTTCCAAGGTATCTCACCCAGGACAGAGCCACAGAGATGATGAAGGGAATGGAGCATCTCCCTGATGAGGAAAGGCTGAGGAAGCTGAATCTCTTGAGCTTGGGAAAAAAGGTGCTTGAGGGGTGACCTCATTAACGTTGATAAATATGTGAAGGGTGAGTGTCAGGAGGATGGAGCTAGGCTCTGCTCAGTGGCATCTAATGATAGGACAAGGGGCAATGGGTGTGAGCTGGAACAGAGGAGGTTCTTCTTCAATATGAGAAGGAAGTTCTTAATGATGAGGATGACAGAGCACTGCAACGGGCTTCCCAGGGGGGTTGTGGAGTCTCCTTCTGTGGAGATGTTTAAAACCCTCCTGGCCATGTTCCTTTTGTGACTTGGTCTGGGTGATCCTGCAGTGGCAGGGGGATTAAACTCTTTTGAGGTCCCTTCCAATCCCTAATGTTCTGTGATTCACCAAGTCCAGAATTCTGATTTGCATCCATTTAGTCTGTTCAACTGGTCCAACCAGGGTTAAAAGTACAGCGTGTAATGTAAGAAACAGGGAGAAAGAACCACAGTTCAAAATAAATCCCACTTTTCCAATTCACATGCTACTTCAAAAGGCCATCACCTTATTCTCAAGGGTTCAGTTGGGAACAAGGTTGGGCTGTAGGTAGAAATTAATTACCACAGGGCTTTAAATGGTTGTTGCTTGAAAGGCTGCTGCCAGAATCACAGTTAGGTTCCTACTTTAGACTTAAAAAAAAAAAAAAAAACCAAAGCCAGGAAAAAACCAAACAAAAAAAACCAGAGAACACAAAACCCCGCAGTAAAACCCACACACAAAAGACTACAGAAATGTCTGCAAAGTGCATACATTTAGCAGCAAAAAGCTTTTGTTGTACGTGGTGACTGTAATTTAGTCTGTGTCATTACTCGAATGTACCCATTGTAGCTCGTTTGCTGCAGCCTTGGCTCTTCTAATTTGAATACCTTTGTCGGAGCTTTAATTTGCCAAGGAATAATAAAATATTTGCAAAACACACAGTATTCTGATCAAGCTGACAATGAAGTCAAAGCTTTCCAAGTTCTAATCATATTCAGCATTTGTGTTCTTTTGTTTTAAGTGTAGGAACATAATGAATTAATTCCGTAACGTAAAGCTTGATGAAAGCAGCAATTAAAAAGGAATCGAACCGATGCACCCTGTTCTTCACATTATCAGGCTCTGTAAAATGCAAATCCCTATCTCCATCATTAAGGCTTTTGTTTCCCATCTTGATTAGGCAAATATTGAAAACAATAATCATTTTTCACTAAAGTGAGCCTTTATCACGGCGTAGAAAGAGTGCGCTATGGACACGACATTTTCCGCGGAAGACAGGCTTTCACATTAGTGTTTGCTATTAGTGTATTTCTTGTCACTCCACCACACTGTCTTTCACTCAAATCCTACACTTGTCGGAGCAGATGGAAAGTTAGTTTAAATTAATTGAAAGCATGCTGTGCACAGCTTGTGGTACCAAGAACATACAAAGAAGAAAGGAAGATACATCAATTTCCTTTCTATCATACCCATAACTGTGAGAAGAGAGATCTCTTAAGAAGTCACCAAGACACTATGCTTTTGCATCTTTTGCGAAAGCTGTACTGCTTTGATTTTGACAAGGGGAGGAGGATGTAGCAGGCTGGATACACACCATTTGAAAATAAATTTGGCCTGAGACGTGTCATAATAAAATGGCAAAGAGAAAGCTGGTACTAATTGTTTTGCTTCTGTAGTCTTTACAGTTCTTAGATCTGGAACCGAGACAGGCAAACTCATCCACTTCCTTAGAGTAATGGTCTTACTGCCTCCCCTCCTTACTTGGCCCAGCATCGAGAATTCTATCATTTCATGGTCACAGAGTCCAAGGAGGCCTCTGACCACCACATCACCCACCAGTCCCTCTCTGTTTGTAAGCAACAAGTCCAACAGGGCACCTCCCCTGGTGGGCTCACTTACCAGCTGAGTCAGGAAGTTATCTTCCACACACTCCAGGAACCTCCTGG
>JAOXOE010000720.1:12475031-12498899 GCA_028565055.1 Phoeniculus purpureus
CGTTGGCCCTCCTCAAGCTAACCCATAAACATTCAACTGACCCACCGCACTTACTAACATCTATGCATTCAAAACACTCTCTAACATAGAGAGCCACCCCGCCACCCTTTCTATCCTACCTGTTCTGCTTGTAGAGCTTATACCCAATCCTGCTTGTTTGGCTTTATCTTCCTTCTTTCCAGAGAATCTTCAGACATTACAGCTGAGCCTGTCTTCAATTTTCTTTTTATGTGATGACATCACCTGTTCTCCACAAATACTTTTTCCTATTCTCCACAAATACTCTTTACTTCTTGCATTAGACATCCCTGAAATTCAAAAATACACTAGTAAGACTTTACACATCTTTTGCCTCATTTACTGTATTTCTTTAACACCCTCTCTATAATGATTCTATGATTCTATGCCTCCTTTGGAAACTTACTCACATCCTTTTATTATTTTCATCCACTCCCAGTTTTGTCCTTTAAACCAGCAGAAAATTCTTTTCACTTTTTTCCTACACCCTACAGATTCTTTATGACCACCCAAGGCAGCATTTCTTCCTTGGCTCTTAAAAGGACTTATTGCACCCTGTATCACAAGTCTTTCCTTGTTTACTTCACAATGTAATTATGCATCTTCCTGCAGACCAAACTCCTCGATTCCTAAGCAAGTTGCAGAAGCACAATGCAAGGGAAAACTTGGCCCTGAGATGATAACTTTTCTCGAGCACATGACAGGTACCTTAGTTCATATAGCAAAGCTCTTTGGGAATCCAGAGGATTGTTGGGGTAGTCATTGATTAATAATTTCCAGTACCAACAGGACAGAAATGGACACTGGAGAGTGGCAACCTCACAGCACCTGCGTGCCCGTCAAACATGCAAATTTTGTACTCTTCTTCCTGTGCTGGGGCGCTGCTTAGCCCCATGCTGAGTTGCCTTTCTAGACATAACCCCTGCAACCTTCATGAATAATTAGATAGTCGTAAGGAAACAAGGAATGAGTGAGAATTATGAATTAACTTCCCACCTCCTAGTATCACACTTGAAGATTAATTTGCCTAAAAACTAATTAGCTGACATACCACCAGCAGAACCCCAAATGAAATGAAAACAAAAAAAAAAATCCCAACCAAAAAATACCTTAAAATAGAATTTTCCTTCTCCAAATCCATCTACAAGCAAGTTTAGTGCTTCTGGACAAAGCCACTGGATGAAACCCCCAAAGCGTGTATTTTCTAAAGAGTAAACAAAACCAGGATGCAGCCAGGGTGAAATCCTTCAGCCCTTTCACTGACAGCTGCAAGAAAAGTAAACTTCATTACACGAAACTTCTTTCTGAAGATAGAAGTATAATCTAGTTTTAAGATCACCTGGGTTTAGATAGCTGTGGGCATGTGGAGCTGTTTCACTGAGTTGGCCACTTAACGCTGGCCAGAGCTGAATAGCAGCCAAGTCATTAGTTAGTGCTAGTTATTAGGCAGAGTAAGTGAAGTCAGCGGCTGCATTAGAGTCAGCGGCACTGCTAGCACCTTAGTTTGGAGGGAATTCTATCCCCATCAGGGGGAGAAAATTAGGCAATAGGCCTAAGGCTATGAACCAGTGCTGGGCTCAAATGCCAAATTTGCTGAAAGGAAAAGAGGATGAGAGAATCCACAGCGTTAATTAGGAGAGTAAGAATTTTATGGCTGGCTGGTTTTTTAATAGTTACTGGAGGGTGCGCCAAGACTAACAGTCTGAGACAGACTCTAGTTAAGTGGTGGTGAATGGTTCTGACATTTCCCAAAGCTCAACCAACATGCTCAGAGGCTGGGTGGAGTTTAAGAAAATCCTTCCCAGCGCAGGAGCTACACTGAGGAAGCAAAGAGCACACGGGCCTTTTTCAAGCTATGGGACGTGCAAAAAACATCAACATTTCAATTGTTTCCAGTGAATTCTTCTGTATCAGCCTCAAAATTATCCAAAAACTATAAAGTAAGTAAAAACTATATAAAAATATTGTAGTGATGTATTGACTGGGAATATTTTTATTTCTTAAACTGGAGAAGAGTGAAGTACATTTGCAGACTAAAATTTTAAATATAAATGAACCCTGTCACACCTTTGTATCACAAAAATCACAGAACATTAGGGATTAGAAGGGACCTCAAAAGATCATTCAGTCCAGTCTCCCTGCCACAGCATGATCACCTAGACCAAGTCACAGAAGGAACATGGCCAGGAGAGTTTTAAACATCTCCAGAGAAGGAGACTCCACAGCCCCCCTGGGAAGCCTGTTCCAGTGCTCTGTCACTCTCACCATTAAGAAGCTCCTTCTCATATTGATGTTGAACCTCCTGTGTTCCAGCTCACATTCATTGTCCTTTGTCCTATCATTAGATGCCACTGAGCAGAGCCTAGCTCCATCCTCCTGACACCCACCCTTCACATATTTATAAACATTAATTAGGTCACCACTCAGTTTCTCTTTTTTCCCCAGCTTAAGAGACCCAGCTCCCTTAACCTTTCCTCATCAGGGAGATGTTCCAGTCCCTTCATCATCTCTGTGGCTCTGTGCTGGATTCTCTCCAGCAGCTCTGTGTCCTTCTGGAACTGAGTGGCCCAGAACTGGACACAATGCTCCAGATGTGGTCTCACTAGGGCAGAGTAGAGGGGAACAGAACCTCTATCCATCTACTAACCACCTCCCTTCAGATCCACCTCAGGATGCTGTTGACCTTCTTGCCATTAGGTCACATTGATGGCTCCTGGCCATCCTGCTGTCCACCAGAACCCCAGCCCCTTTCTCCTGTGCTGCTCTCCAACAGGTCAGTCCCCAAGCTGTTCTGGTACCTGGGGTTGTTCTTGCCCAGATGCCAAGCTCTACGCTTGCCCTTGTTATAGTTCATTAAATTTCTCCCTGCCCAGCTCTCCAGCCTGCCCAGGTCCTGCTGAATGGCAGTACAGCCTGCTGGGGTGGTTGGCCACTCCTCTCAGCTTTGTGTCATCAGCAAACTTGCTGACAGCGCTCTCTAATCCCTTATCCAAGTCATTAATGAACAGATTGAATAGGACTGTTCCCAGTACCGACCCTTGTGGGATTCTACTAGATACAGGCCTCCAACTAGACTCTGTCCCATTGACCACTACTCTCTGGCTTCTATCCTGCAGCCAGTTCATGATCCACCTCACTATCCCATTGTCCAGACCACTCAGTTTGGCTGTGAGGATGCTGTGGGAGACCATGTCAAATGCCTTACTGAAGTCAAGATAAACCACATCCACTGCTCTGCCATCATCTATCCACCTGGTTATGCCCTCATAAAATGCTATCAGGTTGGTGAAGCATGACTTCCCTTGACCAACCTGATAAGAGAAAACCTCTGTAATATCACTCTTGCATTCACTTAAATAACTGATGTCAAAAATCCACTAAACAGGGAATTCTGTCCTTTCCCCAAGCAGTGGAAAAAACACAGGGATCGCACAGCTTCCCTCCATACAGGCTTTGTCAGAATTCCCCTATCTCAGTTTCACAACCACGTATGCAGCTATGGGAAGATACTTTATTGCGGTCAAGTGCCGCCAAGCCTTCAAATTCAACAAAATGGAGAGTATGTGACCACGACAACAGGGAGGATGGGAGACAACCTATGAGAGGGAGAACAAGCTTGATATGAGCAGGTTAGGTGTTTGCCATTGATTTTATTCTTCTGTGAAGCTATTAGGAGAACATTATAACATGTTTAGCTGCCTTTTGGTGACATATCAACAGCTAGAAACACAGGGAGTGAACCACTGTCCTGCAGCCAGCTGGCACTCGACAGTTCGGTTCAGTCCATGGAGTAAAATTTTGGAGCCACTATTCTGTACAGTCACTGTTATATATTAACTCTGCAGTCATATGAGATCTTGTCAGCAGAGAAGCAGCTAACTGATGCAATTCAACAGCACAGCTACAGTAAGGTGAATGAGAAAAATTCATAACTGCTGCTGTCTTATCCAAAAAGATCAGAGGTTTCTTGCACTGACAAATTTTGCCGCCCCCAGGGTAACAGGTTTGCATTTCTAATGGCCCATGGGGGATTGTACAACATGCAATCATCTTCCACCTCCTCCCTAAACAATCCCCTTCCAGATCCACACAACTGGTTTCACCTGAGACACTTGTGGGATCTCCTGCCAAATGTGGTCAGAATTTCCTTGCCAAATGTCTCCGAGTAAAGTTAAGAGCAAACGTTCAACCAAACTGTGCACTGAATCCATCTCTTCTGGTACCAGCCCTGCTCGAAGATTTGCCTTTCTGTATATTAATGAGGTGCCAGAAGTTTTATCCTGCGTCCACTGTGTGTGTGGGCTCAAGCGTTACGAGCTTGGTCTGCACATTATGCTAATTGAGTCTATCTCATCTTTATGAAACACACCACACACACGCAAGAACAGGTGCAATTAGCAATTTTAAACTTGAGCTTTTTTACGAAAAGAGAACAGCAGAAGGGAGGAAGCACCACTGTAAAAGTGCCACTAGCGAAATAAAGGTGAGATGGTTAGAATGGGAAGATATCACCAAAATAACATCTAACCACTTCTTTGAAGGCAGTTGCACTCTTATTTTTCCTCAAGAAACTTACAGCAACTTGCAGTCACTGAGGTCATTACGTCTGAACAAGCATGACAAAACCACAAGCAGAGATAAGCTTCTCGCTCTTCACACAGGAAGTTATTTTTTCCTCTCTCTTTACTGTTACGTTTCCCTCAGAACCAAATTTAGAGAATCTGAAACACTTCCAGAGAGCTGAACTGTGGAAAGGGAACCTGTTGCTTCACAGGTTCAAGGCAGGCCACCCAGATCAAATTGTACCTAAGTACAAAAGAGATCTGGACAAACAGCCAGCCCACAACTCTCACTCGCCAGGACTCCAAAGCCTCAGGGGACCACACCAGCACGGATGATAAAATATCCTAATAAAAAGACTGACCATAAAACCAAGAACATTACAGACTCCTGCGTATCACTGAATATTGTAGTTGCCCTCTACAACTACCTGAAAGGAGGTTGTAGAGGTGGGTGCTGGCCTCTTCTCCTTAGTAACTCGTGACAAAACCAGGGGAAATGGTCTGAAGTTGAGGCAGGGGAGGTTTGGGTTTGCACTGCATATAAGAAAGAAATTCGTTACAGCAAGAGTGGTGAGGCACTGGAACGGCCTTCCCAGGGAGGTGGTTGAGTCACCGTCCCTGGAGGTATTTAAGAAACATGTAGACATGGTACTTCACACCCTGTCAATCAATCAGGTGTTCAGGTACTTAGGTTTATAGTTGTTGTGGGTATGGCTGGATGCAGGGATCTAGATGGTCCTGTGATTCTGTGAATTTCTGCAAGCATAGCCTATCCTTGGGGACTTCAACAAAATTCCCCATAGACTTCTCCCCTCTTTGAACCTCTTCTACTTACCTTCCTGTAAAGAGGTATCTAGGTGTTCCAAAGGTCATGATCAACAAAAGATCATATTCTGACAAAAACATCACCTCTTACCCATTTTATCACAGAATCACAGAACATTAGGGATTGGAAGGGACCTCGAAAGCTCGTCTAGTTTCTCTAGCTTTAAGAAGTGCTGCTAATAAACCAGGAATGGCTACCAGAGCAACAGGCACTTCTGTATCCTAGCCAGGCTGAAAATAGTGCAAATGAATAAACTTTAGCCATTTCAGGAGGGAAAATTACAAGAGGTGATTGAGAATCCAGTCAAAATAGCTTGAAGCTGGAGTGCCAGCAGTGCTCGTAACAGCTCACTCAACCTGCGAGTCACAACTTACCAGCAAACAATAGTAGTTAATTGTTTGAGTGCCTGAAGTATCTAATCAGACTAAAGCCTGTCTCTGGATCTGCACCTGTAACTAACCACCTATTCAACATTATCCTAGTGCCGTTACTAAATAGTTCCCTTTTTCTTAAAAACATCTCAAACAATTCATGCACAGAGGGGGAGAGAAAGGAGAAGTAAAATTGTTTAATACATTATTCATTAGAAATTACTCTAACAGCTTTATGTTCAGCCCAGCAGTATCTTTGCTTCAGGCAGAGATAACCTTCACCAGTTCTCTCCAAATCAGGTGGGATATAACACCACCTCTGATACTGTCGATACAGCCCCGTACAGCACCTGCAGATGGGAACAGTGCAGCGCTACACAAGGTGCTCTACAAAACTCAACGTAAGGAAACAAGGCTGGAGCACTTATCTTCCAGGAGCAGAGACTAATCTTGGAGGGAAGTAGCTCAGGCCATTGCTGTTCGAGTGCTCTGCTGCTGAGTTACATCAGTAAAAATAAGTCATTTTATAACTGCTGGAGACCTACACCATAATTCCACACTAAAGTCTATGCTGCAATTTATTAAGGAAGTTTCAGCTTGTTGAAGCTATATGTCTAGATAGGAGCTAATCACTAACTCTCAGGAGGTAGAGCTATGGGAGGTAACTGCAGAGCACTGGGCAGGCTTGCTGCACAGGTTCACTTACCTTCTCCAGGGTTGTGATCTTGTCACATATCACAGAATCATTGAGGTTGGAAAATATTTCTAAGATCGTGAAGCCCAGCCTATGACCTAACATCACCACAATCATCTAGAACATGGCACTAAGTGCCACCTCCAATGCTGGTGTCTAACTTCAGACAATGGAAGAGAGATCTCAGGTGCTCAGTGGAAATACTCAAGTCTTTCAGGGACAGGATCTATCCCTCTCCTACCAGGAGTCAGTTCATAGTTACAAATAAATACTAAAATAAAAAAGAAATTACCCCTCTTTACGAAGATGCAAAGAAAAGCCTTGTAAACTCTACTTCTAACCACTTCCAGGGGAGATTGTCCAGCTTATTAAAAAGAGCTGGTGCATGCTTGTAGTAGCACTAGACCGAAAAAGGACTCCAGAGGTCCTTCTAGTGGTCTTATTTAAAAACACACTACAGACAAAAAGGAGAATCACTTCAAACAAGGATGCAGTAATGCAAGAATTTATTGCTACTCCAATTAAAATCAAGCTAAAGACATTACTAGCCCAGTTAAAATGTCGCCTGCACAACGCTGCAAGCTGCTTGATTAAAGGACAGAGGAGAAAGAATTACCAATGCCATTAAAACTGCAGTGCACAGAGTATGCTGCCTAGTACCAGTCCCTGCTACTTGAGATTCAACCCCCAAGACTCCTTGGTGCTGCTATCCACACATATCTGGGGCTTGAGGTGTTCCGTGAGCACCCCTCACTCTTTCCTGACAGGAGATCAGTGTCAATGGTGCTGCTTTTGTGTTGGCTTACGGTATTTTTCATTTTGTTGCCTGTTTTCTCCCCTGATGATTGGTAATTTCATGTTATACTACAATTTTTTAGCTCACTGGAGACTCTTTACTAGGCTTTTGCTGCGTACGTATCACTCAGCATTACCAGATATGCTGCAGGTAGGCAAACTGCAGTGAAACGAGCCCAGATAACTGCCAGGACAAAGTTTAGTGAACAAGACCCATCGCTGAGAAATAACCACCCTGCTTCACCTGCCCAGCTGCACTGCAGCTCAGAAAAGCAAGAGGACTCAAGAAAATTCCTTGGGCTGAAATGAAGCCGATGGCAGAAGATTTGTCACTGCTGACGATAATGTTGTCTGTACCAGGCTGCAGGGACACACGGCACAGCGCTACCAGACTCTGGCTCATTTTGCCTGTTCAAGTCTCACACTACAAGTCCTTGCATCACCCCCCCGGTAGTCCGATACGTGGTTTTGGCCTCTGCAAAGGCCTGCGAGAGACTAAAGGTCAGGGGTGTCTGTCACTACATTCTGTGACTAGCAAAAGCAAACAGCACCCTGCAAACAGCCTAACCCTCCTCGCTTTATGTACCATCCCTTATTCTAGTCATGTTAATGACTAAACAGTCTCTCCAATTTTAATAATGCCATTTTGACATTCTTGCTTGACTGAGATAGGAGAAGCCTGAGGATAACTTTATCACCAAGTAGCAGATGGCAGTTAACGATGGGGCTCAGACTCTGGGTTCAGGGTGAATAGAACGTGGTATTACCTAGCAGTGATTAATGAGGTAAAATGCATCTAATTTGGAGATGCTGCAAACAAGAGTGGCTGAAACTCTGTCCTGAACAAGGGCAAGCACCACTGCAAACAGGCTGGTCCTACCTCTTAAAGTCTGTAGGATCTTGAACAAGGACCAATCTCTGTGTCTGGAGGGACCAAGAAGACTGTTTTCTTACTTTTACATTTGACCACAGAATTTGCTGCACCTACTGTCATCCCCTACAGTTACACATCTTACACACGCTGAGGCAAGCATTAGTCTGGTTTGATTTATTGAAGGATGTGTAATTGCAGCCAGAAATGGTATTTTCAGCATTTAGCTACCAGCACTTAAGCACTTTAGCCACAGAATCTCACAACTTGCTCAACGCGTGAGCTCCGCTTTCCCGTGAACACGGATAATCAATGGAGAGCTGCTGTTAGCGGCTTTTCACGCTCTGTTCCCTTTCACAAAATTATCGGAGAGGCATTCAGCCCAGCTTAACTTCAGACAAGAAACCAAGAGCTGAATCTAAGCTAATTACGCAGCCTTCCTATGCAGCCAGTGTGAGTCACTTCATCTAATTTATTTTAGGGATCGCACCAACTGCCCTTTGGAGTGGCCAATTTCTTATTGTTGACTATATTGCTCTGGCTGCCCAGCTTATTGATGGCTACGGCAAAAGCACATCCAGAAGAAATACATCCAACCACAGCAAAATGTCTGCATCCGTTCCCACCTGCTGCAACAGAATCACAGAACATTAGGGATTGGAAGGGACCTCGGAAGATTATCCAGTCCAATCCCCCTGCCACGGCAGGGTCACCACAACACCCCTGGGCAGCCTGTTCCAGTGCTCTGTCACCCTCACCATTAAGAAGTTCCTCCTCATATTGGTGTGGAACCTCTTGTGTTCCAGCTCACACCCATTGCCCCTTGTCCTGTCATTGGATGACACTGAGCAGAACCTGACTCTATCTTCCTGACAACTACCCTTCACATATTTATAGACATTAATGAGGTCACCCTCAGTGTCCTTTTTTCCAAGCTCAAGAGACTCAGCTCCCTCAGCCTCTCCTCATAAGGAAGAGGTTCCACTCCATCACGTGGGAAATCTCTTCAGCATTCTCTGTACACTTTGTGGAGAAACTTCAACATACCATCTAACCTCTCACATTAACATTGGCAACCAAACACTACACCCTCAACAACTGGAATATTATTTACCTCATTGGGAACCACAAGCGAGCAGACCCTCACCCTGCTGCAGTTCTGCCACTCAGTCAGTGGGGAGACAGAAGTGCCTTTTGTCAAATAGCAGCCTGATGGGCAAAAAGCTCTTGGGCAAGAGACCAGACAGATAACGTTTTTCCCAAGACTTGGATTTTTCAGAATTGTAGCCTAGTATAAAGGAGAACTCCCAAAAGTGCTAGGGGGTTACTTCATGCTTCTGCAGCTCTGACCACAGCGTTTCATCACAACCCACTGATCAGCCTCGCTGGGCTCTAAACTAACAGCAACATAGATAATCCACACAAATAGCTCAACGCACGGAAAGCTCTGCCTACTCACATTTCTATTTACTGTGTCACTGCATCAGTCTCGATGGGAAAGCATCCTCTTTCTGTTAACAAGCAGTTACGGATCTTTTCAGACGTATGGGTTTTAAAAGGTAATGGATACGGGGCCATGTGTATTTTCTAGAAAGTGTCAAGGCAAAACTCTCTGTTCCCACCTCTCTGACTTTAAAGCTGGAGATGCCCCACAAAACAAACATCGTCATCAAAACCTCGCCTGGCTTTGCACTGTCAGTTTGGTACTGTCCCGGGACCAAAGTCTGCAGCCAGTGAGGAGATGGAGCTAAGAAGCTCCAACTTCTTCAGAACTCGATATTCCTTTTCTTTCAGAGAGTTCCAAGATGGAGAACTCATGTCTTCATTTCATTCTTCATTTTATTCATCTGCTGTTGTGAAATGGACGCTGCTTTTGCTCCTCCTAATGCAGTGTGATGCAACTGCTAAGTATATTTGAAAACCCAGCGCTGTTTCTTTGGATCCTCCTGCAGAACCAGTATTTTCTGTGTGTTTATTTCAATTTCTTTATAGGATACTCATTGTGCATGACTGATTAATAGGCCCCAAGCTACAGTAAACCTGCTACCCACAGTAAATTGTTCTTTCTGTTGTCTGTGTCATTTTCTTTAAAATATCAAGCTGTTTTATAATTAAAGAGTCCCTTGAAGGTCTTGTTTCAATAAACAATCATTTCTTCCACTGTGTGAAGTTCTTGGGCTAATAAACAATTTAACAGCATATATTATTTTTCTTGTCTCCTGAACTAACCTTTCATGGAAGACCCACTAAAGCAAAACTTGCAATGTGATGCCGACTTCACATACAGCTTCAAAACTTCAGCGCATGTGCGTAGCTCAGCACTAAATCTGTTCTTAATCTGCATATTGTGCGAATTATAGAAGATTAATTGCTCACAGTAGTGTTTAGATGCTTTCATATGTCACCCAGAAGATGGCTGAAGAGTTACTTATCTCCAGCAGCTTTATCCTTAATTACCTTTCTCTCTGATAATTCCAAAATTGGGATTCAACGCGCAGCGAAAATCTCCTGTATTCATTAGAGATCGTAACTTTGTTAGACAATGTGTTTTCTATGATAAACGGCTTTTCCTTGAACACAGAATTTTTTTGTGAAAATCACATCATCCTCGAAAGTTTTGCAATGCTGCCAGAAACTTCTTCTGGATGTTTAACATTGCAGAATGCAGCACGGTGACACGGGAGCTGATGCAGAGCACATGCTCTTTTTTCAGTCCCTGATAACACTGAATTTTCAGCCAGTTTCTCTGAGGGGAAAAACCAGGGCGGTAGTGAAGGTTGGCCCTGTAATTTGTATCATGGTTTAGTAGAAATATTTGCTAAAATTCATAAAATAAAAAAGTAGGTGAAACTGGGAAATCAGAGCAATTTCAGATCTTACAACAGTTTTACTAATCACTGTTTTAATGAGCTGTATTTTGGCAGCAAGTTTAGATTTCTAAATATTTATTCATAATGGTTGTTTGATTTTGTTGTGTTTGAATGTGAGGATGTCTTGCTTTTCTTTTCAGTTGCTAGTTTCACTACATTATTAGGCAGATTATTTAGCTGATACGGGATGTTATAGCTCTGCAGAAACACTGGAGTTACAGTAATTTATGTTAGATAGTCATTTGCCCTGAAGACATTAGGTTTTTCACATTCAAGAGCTTTTTCTAAGACAAATATGTATTACAACCATCACATCAGTATTTTTTCAAATTGATTTGGATGCTTACTTGTCTTCACCTATAAATTCACAGATTCACAGAATATTAAGGATTGGAGGGGACTTTGAAAGATCATCTAGTCCAACCCCCTCTGCCAGAGCAGGATCACCTAGACCAAGTCGCACAGGAACACGTCCAGGCAGGGTTTAAACACCACACAATTCCTAATTTCTACTAGTAACTCTCCTCTTTGTTGGCATAAATCTGTTATCAAAAGCCTGCACTGGCTACAGTTTCACTTCCTTCTACTACATGAACTAACGCACAGATCTGTGCCCTAGTTCAATATAAATCACGTGTGACCAGTTGCTGAGCTCCATGCATGTGCTTTCCATGTGCAAAGTAATAAACTGTTGAAATATGGCCTTCCAGGGGCCACACATGGATGCTCCATTGCCTGCAAAATTATTTTGTCCTCCTCACCCTCCTCTGTCTTCATAAATCTGATTTTTACAGCGTTATGTTGGTTTTTCATTTGTCCAGCATCATTCCATTTGGTGCAGTTAGACAGACAGATGGGGGGGGTGGGTTGATTCCACTTCAGAGCTGTGTTTTTGTAGTCCCTGTGGAGCATCCTCATTCCTCATACCGAGATTCACTGCTTTAGAGAATCCTGCTTCCCCTGGCTCAAGTTCCTAATAAAGTAAAAATGTTCTCACAAACAGCCCGAAGGCTTTCTGCAATGTCTTTGAGATGAGAATTAAGAGGATGATGGGAATTAAGTTGCCCGAAGCCCCATGATAATGTTGCCTAGTGACACAGGTACTGTGCGGTGTAACATGTAGAAGGGCAGACCAGGTTTTGTTGCTGGAGAAGCCTTCCCCCACTCCAAATTTCAGTTACTTGATGTTATTTGCCCTTCATTCCAAACTCATTACACAGATAGGCTGATAAATTTGCACCTGACTTCCCCAAAAGCTTATCCACTCAGTTCTCCAACCTTTTTTACTATAGCTTCCTTTTCCTGGTAGTAGAGCAGCCTTTTCAAAAATTCCCAAGTCTATAACCAGTTTCGAAAGCACATGCAAGACCATAATATGGTAGTCTGTAATAACCCAGTATATATCTTAGCAGCTGCTGGACACATCCTGGGGCTTTTCCCTCCAGGGAGTTACATACCGATATTCCTCCTCTCCATGTCTTCAATGACACCCAGTTTTTCACTGTATTTCTGTCTAATGTTCAACTCTCAGCTTTCACCAGTGAACCAGGTCACATTAGAAATTTTACCCATTTTCTGTCTCCACCCAGGAGACACTACAGCACCTCACCCCTAGGCACAAGTTGCTCCAGCTACATGAAAAGCTCTGGCACTACCCCGTTACTCAATAATCAGACCTCAGTATTTTTGTCTTTACAGCCACAACCTCATAATTCATCTGTGCCCACAGCATGACATTCTGTCATCAAGCTTTTATCTTCTCCCTTTTGACTCGCAGGTTGGGTCCCTGCCTCATTTTACACTAGAGGGATTTAGCAGATCAGATATGTTCCAAGAAGGACACCTAGTGCAGAGGCATGGATTGTCTTAGGTTAAATAATGGAGGGCTCTTCATTTTACTGACAAAGGATGTGCAGATGTTTCAGGAAAGTTGAGTCGAAAACAGATGCTCTTTCTGGGACCCCAGGCAGGAGAGGGAACCCAAGCAAATACACTGTTCAGGTCACAAACATTGCTCTGCTCTACATAAGGCACCACCACCACCGAGGAAGGGCCATCCACTGCATGGCCATGCAGGTAGAGAATGGATTGTACTAGACATCTTTCTCCTTTCATTCCACCCAGCAGAACCTCCAGCCTTTCCTCTCTTGTCTGTGACAGTCTTTGACCTTGGCATGCTCTACTTTACAGCCCTGCTCTGTCTAGAAAGGAGAAGCTCTTTTGCAAACTCTAACACAAACCCCCAGCGGGAGGCTGCTCTTTGTGGCTTCATTTCTGTCACTTGTGACCTGCATTCAACTCCATCCACCAGACAACTGATTCCTAAAGCACAGGATTTTGGCGTGACATCTCTCCTTCCTGTGCTCATCTCGGATTAGCCACCTTTCCTAATAACTCACCATAACCACTCCTGATCTTTCAGTGGGGTTCATCCCTGCCGACCACAAAAGGGCACGTCATTAGCCTGCTAAAAATGTCTCTGCAAATAAGCCAGAAGCATCACGCAAATGCAAGAGCAGAGTTCAGGCAACGTGGCTCTCCAAAGTTGTTTGAACATGTCCTGTTGGGAGATGTATGACACATGTTCCGAAAGTAAACTGGAAAGATGTTCTTAGATGCTCTTCTACACTGCTGATAGTAACACTATATGTGATGTCACTACGCAGAGCAGAAACACTTGGCGTAAACAAATTAACCCCTTCTGCATTCAAACATATAAGAGACCGTAACCAAGAGAACAAGTGGATAATTTATATACGTACTTATAATCCTTTTGAAGGTTACCCTTTTCTTAATAGATATTTTAAAAGATACACAGAATATCCCCTCTAAACAACAGTGAACAATTGGCCTTCAACTGATAAGTGCAGTGTACTGTAAATAAAATACATACATATATATATATAGAGAGAGAGAGAGAGAGAGAAAGATAGTCTACATAGATAAGTCTACATATAGATAAGTCTAGAAAATGGGTCGTGAAACAAGGAAGAAAATCAAATCAGACCCCATCCAACACAGCACTTCAATGTTCTTAGTGTAAGAACAAAGCAGAACTCCATCACTAAACTCACTAGATGATATTTGGGTTACCAACACACCAGTTGCAGAATAATTTCCTTCCTCTGAAGCACAGAGAGCCAAATCACTCATCACAGAACATTATACCACATAAGAGGTGAGGACTTAAGCCCCTAGCTTTCTCTGCTCTCTGGGCTGGTGCCCAGTACATTGGCAGCCATCTTCCAGGCAGAATATTAGAGGAGATTTGTAAGAACAGACTGCCAAGGAAGGGCTGTACCAGCTGTCCAGAGCTAAGCTGGAATGAATTTTTCTTTCAGCAACTGAACTGCAATTCAGGAACTCTGGGGCGAGTTGTTATGTGCAGTCACTGCCATAAGCTGCAGCCAGTATCCCAAGTACAATCTGTTCCTGCATAGGCTGGAAACTTAGCAATACCATAAGCAGTTGTCAGTATTGGTGAGTGTGCATGTACCCATATTTATTTATTTATTTATAAAACACACATCTGTGCAGGCACATACAATGTACCCTGATGGCGTGGCCTAAGGAGATCTGGGAGTTCTTCAGCAACTTCATGTTGTGGAGTAAAATCTCCTTTTTCTTTTCAAGACAAGAACTGACTTTAAGCTAAAAATGACCTAAAAACATACCAGTGATTTAAAAATCGAGAGATACGCTTGTTATTGCTCTTTGACACTTCAGGGTTTGGTGGGATTTTTCTTTCTCACCTCTGACTTTTGTTTGTCACCTTCATTCTCAGATTCTCTGTTCTCTTTTAATTATAATCCTGCTAAGGCTGGACATCTCGGTCTATTCTGTTCCAGTCATTCCCTGAGTACTAACTAGCAGAAGAGAGCAGTTTCTTCTCTATAGCCTCAAATTCCAGTGATACAGCAGCGGCGACTCTAAGCCAGAATGGGATGATTAACTCTGGTCACATTCAAAGAACAGGGGAGGCCCCACAAGATTAAGACAAGCAAATATCACATCTAACTTCACAAAGACGAGGATACGGACAACTGGAGTTGGACTATTTTAACTTGTCCAGAAAAATACTAGAACAAATTATCAGATAATTAATTTGTCAGTGCCCAGGGAATAAATAAATGACAAGAAATGGCTGACAATTTCCAAGGATCTATCATGTCAAACTCGTCTGGTTTCTGTCTCTGGCAAGGTAACTGGCTTAATGGATAGTGCAGCAAACATTATACATCTCACATTTAGTGAGGCTTTGAGAGATAATTCCTACACAGCAACATAAATTATTGAAGCTGCTGATGAAGAGTTTATGCTGCAGATATGGCTTGAGGTGCAATTGCACATATCACAGTCTGGCAACCAGGTGCCACCTTCACCAGGCGCCACCTTCACCAGGCATCCACTCCTCAGTGCAGAGTCAGGAAGAAGAGGATAAGTTGAACAGGCAAGAAAAATTCAGGAAAAAATGACAGAGGTGGCCACTAACAGACCAAATTCATATCGTGCTGTAATTTTTCATTTCTGAAGCCTGTCAAGCCAATCCCTGTCAGGATGTGGAACCATGGCCTTTGCCTACACACCCGTAGTCCTCCAGCCCAGGATCACAACTTTAGCTTGTAAATCATTTACTGATGAAAATGTTAATTGCTGGGACGTGATCAAAGATCAAAAGATATTTCAATAACTTCTAGTTTTGGACTTTCCTGCAGGAGAAATAACGTGGAATTTGGGCTTTTAGCCCTTCATGGCTCCTATTTAATGAAGCACATCTCCTGTAATTGTGGAAAAAGCATTTTCCCTTCTGCAATAATTGAAACATCTATTACAGAGTCTCTAGTGGAACCCATTTAAAATTAATAAATAGATTAATTAGTTTGCTTAGTTACATATTCCATGTTGAATTTGTATCATAAGTACCACCTCAGTACTCTGCCCCAAGGTTTCCTACTGCTGTTTTATAGTAGAGTACAAACTCCTTGAGCAGGGCCAACCCTTGGTCTCATGTTGCCGTGTCTACGGCTGTGGAACGCTGTCCATGACACACACATTAAGTTGCTACTCCACTACAAACAATAAAATAACTACAGTAATTTGTCTAGCAAAATGCTGTCAGCCATTAGAGAGAAGAGCTGATACAACACAACGCTGACGAAACTAAATGAGGCCCTTCTGTAATCACCTTGCTTCTGTAACTCTTACAGATTAAGCTCCGTGCTGCCGTGTTTAATTCCCAGAGCTGAAAGGAAAAGCTAAACCCCAAATATTGCTGTCATTGTAACCAAACAAATCACTCAATCAATCTTATTAAAGTTCTTCAAACTATTCCCAAAGTTAAACTGAGCAGGGCTGTTGTGCTGAGAGAGGAATTTGACCCACGGCTCGGTGTGATGCCAGCATGTTTAGACATTCATTTCCAGAGTGTAGCGGGTTGTAAGCTTTTTATTCCCCATAAAGCTGCAACTTAATGTGCCTCTGCAACGCTTTTCACTTAACTTCTACTGAGATAGCTCGGGGTGTATCTAAAACATTACATCACCACTTCCGAGTTCTCACTCTATTCCCTCCTCTTGGCATTTAGCAAATGGCATTTTTGCTCATGTAAGTCACACGCTTCCCAACTACAGAGCCTTTTCACAGAAATCAAATTAATCTCGTACAAAAATCAGATTCATAGTATGAATGTGTCCAATCTCATTGAATTTTTTTTTAATCGCTTGATGCTCGTAGGGCAAGCCAGTGAAATATAACTGAAATGTCAACGGAAATGTATGGCAAAGCGATTAGGAAGAAACTTTCAGCATTTGTTACAGATTAATATGTTAATTACGGTGCGTATTGTGGAAAGAGATTAAAAATCACCAAGGTAAATTTATTTTTAACCAGCTTTACCCCTCACACTTCATAAATTAACCAGCAGAATATGTAACGGAGAACAATTCCGATACAGAGATTGCCAGAAATTATGCAAAACTCCAAAGCATACAAGGCTGCAGTGCAGATAACGTCTTGGCTTTAAAATAAGCACTTCATCAAAGAGAATTATGCTTCCTCTGAACTACCTGTTTCCACAGACTACTTGCAGGTATCTCTATAACACTTTGCCACGCCGCCACCACCAAAACCAATCAATATTTTCAACTCTATTTGTGTCAGGTAACATATTGAGGAAGACTAGATGTTGATTCTAAGTGTAAGAATGCAAACGCCCACCTGACATGAAAAATCGCTGAGGCAAAGAGGTTCACTAGCAAAAAGAACAGAAATAAAAATAACACGAGACTGCGATTCAAGGCAACGCTGAATCTTTAAGCAGCCCATGCTGTAAATGACTGCGTGAAGCTCTCATTCATTCTATGTGAAAGCTGGAAAACCTTTCAGAATCTAAAATGATAGCAGTGATGAAGACTTTGGGAGTTTTCTCATGGATTTCAGAAAAAGAACAAAAACAGAGCTACTTTCGGAAAGTTATACACATCTCCCTTATGAGGAAAGGCTGAGGGAACTGGGTGTCTTCAGCTTAGAGAAGACTGAGGGTTGGCCCCATTCATGTTTATAAAAATCAGAAAGCATGGGTTTGAGGAAAATGGAGCCAGGCTTTGCTCAGTGGTGTCCAACGATAGGACAAGGAGCAGTGGGTGCAAGCTGGTGCACAGGAGGTTCCACATAAACACACAAAAAAGCGAACAGGTGGCCCAGGGGTTGTAGAGTCTCCTTCTCTGAAGATAATAACCCTCCTGCCTTAGATGCGTTCTTGTGTGACCTAGGTGAATCTGCTCTGGAAGGGGAGTGGGACTAGGTGACCTTTCGAGATCCATTCCAACTTCTAACATTCAGTGATTGTGCGATTCAATGGCCACTAAAGCCAGTAGACATTTTTCTTCTGGTGGCTTATGCAGAACACAGGATGAGAACCATTACAGAGGAGCACAGAATATTAGGGATTGGAAGTGACCTCAAAAAATCATCTAGTCCAATCAGTCCCTGTCAGAGCAGGATCCCTTAGATCAAGTCACACAGGAATATGGCCAGGTGGGTTTTAAACATCTCCAGAGAAGGAGACTCCACAACCCCTCTGCGCAGCCCGTTCCAGTGCTCTGTCACCCTCACTGGGAAGAAGTTCCTTCTTATGTTTATGTGGAACCTCCTATGTTCCAGCTCACACCCATTGCTCTTTGTCCTATCGTTAGATGCCGCTGAGAAGAGCGTGAAGTCTCATCCTATTCAAAAGCACAGCTTTTGCCTATCTCTGCAGAGCTTGACTACTGCATTATCAAACCACGATGTTCATGCTGACATACTCTTGGGATAAACCAATAGAGATATCGGAAGCAAAACCACTGCGTAATTTACAGAGCAACTAATGTAATTTACATTAAAACTAATGTTGTATAGTGCTTCGTTAACTCACGTTCTGGGCAACTTTCCAAACGTTTTGACACCTTGAGTATGACAAATAATTTCCTTCTGTTGTAAAGCGTTATTTTTATAATAAGAAAAAGAAAGTGATATGCTGAATTACTCGTCCACCTGTCAAGAGCAATCCTACGTCAACTGGCGTGCATAAGCGTTCAGATCAACAAAGTAACAGCAAATTCCAAACTCATTAATCTCGTGATTGCTAAATTCTCTGATGAAGAAGAATGCCCTTATAGCTTTGAGGGTTTAGAAGGCTATGATATACTTTTTGGGGAAATCCTCTGATTAGATTCCCTGCTTTATTTTGGAAATAAACCTGTAATTTATGCTTACAGGGTTGATATCTGGAGGCACATCAAGACAAGACCTGACAGGATTTACTGCAATTTGGGAATCTGTTCTCTAGCAAGACATCAGAGCAATCAAAATCAGTAACCAAAGTTCTAAGACACTAGTAGGCCACCCCTCCCTCTCAGCAAGGTCTTCCGTGCATGAAGGGTGCGTGCCATGGCTGGTTTTGTTCGTTCTGTTTGGCGTTTTTTAGATCTCCAGGCTGATTCAGAATCCCTTTGCTCTCTGTACAGTTTCAGTACATGCAAGAGCACATCATCAATTTTAACAAAACAGAAGTGCTCTTCCCCATTTTACACACTGGTGATAAGTTAATGTTATTGTAATGGCAATTCAAGAGGCACAATTACAGTTCATTAAAGCACTGTCAGACCATCATGGAAGAGCGATGACATCTGGTTTAAGACCCATTAAAATAATAGGAAAGTGCCTCAAAAATTTCAAAGAACTTTGGCTCAGGCTCTCAGAAGTCCTGCCAACAGCACTCCCTTTGCTACATCTTCTCCCTATTGCTTTGCTTCTCCTCAAATAGCCCATTTGTAATGTGCTGCTCTCACAAATGATCTGTATCCTCATTGGACTTGGGCAAGGTTGGCAATCAAATCTATTCGTGGCCACTTTGGCTTCAGCCTCTGGAGTTTCAAATTGCTGAGTAACTCTCAACATATCTGGAAAACCATTAAAGATCAATCCCCTTAGTTTATTGCAAGCATATCAAGGGTTATTCATTCTTAAAGTCTATAAACCTAGTGGCTTTCTCAGACACACAGGTAAGTCTCTACTGTGCCTGTAGGAATTGAGACGTATGTTGGTCATTCTCTGCAGTTGGTCCTTTCATAAAATGTTATGAGAAAATTCCAAGTGGCTCCGTGTGGAATGTGAGGCCAGGCAGGTTGCTGAGAAGTAGGAGTGCCAAATGCAGTTGGAAGAGAAACCGTTATATCTTCATTAAAACATATTTTCAGTGTTCATTTCCAACTCAGTCATGTGTTTAAGAAGCCTTTGACTGATTCTCCCTTCCATTGAAGGCAGGCAGAACTAACAAACAGCTTGCATAAGTTGCTTATATCCTCATGGATTTTTAATTGAGATGCAACTCCCACAGCACCTCATTAGTTCATTGAATGTTGTATTAGTTTAATTTTTTTGCACCTGCCTCGCACATTTACCCCATCAAGCATGCGCAGATTATCAGATAACTGCCCAGCTAAACTAAACTGTTGTTCACATTGAACATTTCATTATGTTAACCAGGTAAAAAGCTACTTGGCATGTACTAGCAAACATGAAAGGTATTTTCATTTTCAACTATGACAGACACTTCAGTCTCCTAATGTCAATGGAATAAACTCCAGTCAGCTCCAACGGCCTTTGGATAAGCTTTTAAATTATGTGATCACTGTTTTGAGGAAAATTTATTAAAATATGGGTTCATATAAACCTGGTAACCATCTTTGATTCATTTCCTATACCCAAAGCTCTAAAGATGCACCTAAAATTCAAAGCACAACTCATCAAAATTGAAGTCTTATACCCTGTTACATTTTTGTTTGAGACTCAGCACCAGTTTGTAGACTTTAATGAACCTTTTTGTTCAAAGAGAAACCTCAGTCCAATTCCTACATTAGGTGCTTCAGCTGGAATATCTCAGAGCATGCTATTCTTAGCAACACAAGCAGCTCATTTTCCCACAGAAGAGTGAGAAAGTGATAGGGAGTACAATTTATATTGTAGATTTTTTTACATTCTCTGATGGTTAAATTCTGTCATCCTTATTCACACTGAACAGGGCCTTAATTTGAATTTAGCCAAGTGATTCAATGGGGAAGCATTTGCAAGTAAAATATTATTCTACACAATTAGTGTATTGCAGCAGGGTCAGGTAGCCTCATCATAAACAGCTCCCTAGAACACTACTTCCAGTCCTAGAGAGTTTTAAAAAGACGATAGCTGAACAGAGATTATAGGTGTGCACATAGTCATCGCACAACACAGTCTCACTCTACTCCCCCTCCACGCCCAGCTAAGCTCGCCCAACCCAAGAAGTCAACCAGATGTGGTGTAAATATCTTACACCTGAGTCAGAGCAAAAGCAGACAGAGCTGTTCAGCATGATGGGTAGCGTGATGATACCACATGTCAGCTCTGTATAGAATCTGGGAGGAAACCTGTCCTTGTGAACATCATTTCCTCAGTGCTGCCTCACTTCTGGTTGGGCTGGATTACATTTAATCACCATCTAACAGTACATCCTAAACCTTGGACCCTCATTACGCTCTCTCTCATTTAAGATGACCTGCTTTAATCAGCTGTCGTGTTTTAAGCGGTACTTCAGTAAATCACTGCAGAAGTCCTGTGTAGCCTATTAGAGCTTCATGAAGCGTCATACAGCAATTATGGAACAGGAACACCATCACCGATTATCCTATGTAACTCAGCACTTGCAGAGGATGTGAGGTACAAGGAAACCAACCTCACTGTAGCTTCATTTAATTTCTCAATGAAGTGAGCCTTTTAAGTCTCAGATATTCTTATAAGACCCAGCACAAATCATACTAGTGTAGAAGTAGAGATACTGGCTAATGAGGTCACTCATAAAAAAGAAAGAAAAAGAAATCTTTGTTTTGCTAAAGAAAAACCAAAAAAATAACTCTCTCAGTTACATCACAGAATCATAGAACATTAGGGATTGGAAGGGAACTTGAAAGATCATCTAGTCCAGTCCCCCCACTACAGCAGGATCACCTAGATCCAGTTGCAAAAGGAACATGGCCAGGATGGTTTTAAACATCTCCAGAGAAGGAGACTCCACAAACCCCCTGGGCAGCCCCTTCCCATGCTCTGTCACCCTCACCATGAAGAAGTTCCATCTCATATTGATGTGGAACCTCCTATGTTCCAGCCCACACCCATTGCCCCTTGTCCTATCACTAGATGACATTGAGAAGGGTCATCCTCCTGATACTCACCCTTCACATATTTATAAACATTAATGAGGTCATCCCTCAGTCTCCTTTTTCTCAGCTAAAAAGACCCAGCTCCCTCAGCCTTTCCTCATCAGGGAGGTGTTCTACTCTCTCAATCATCATCGCTCTACACTGGACTCTCTCCAGCAGTTCTGTCCCCTTCTTGAACTGAGGGGCCCAGAACTGGACACAATATTCCAGATGTGGTCTTACCAGAGCAGAGTAGAGGGAGGGGGGAGAACCTCTCTTGATCTGCCAACCAACCCCCTTCTGATCCACCCCAGGATGCCGTTAGCCTCCTTGGCCACAAGAGCACACTGCTGGCACATGGTCATCCTGCTGGTAACCAGAACCCCCAGGTCCCTTTCTCCTACTCTGCTCTCCAACAGGTCAGTCCCCAACCTATACTGGTACTTGGGGTTGATTTTGCCCAGATGCCAGACTCTACACTTACCCTTGTTAAATTTCATCAAATTTCTCCCTGCCCAGCAATCCAGCCTGTCTAGATCCCACGTATTTTGAAAAGACATAAAATACACACAAACCCTTCACCCATCACGAGGCACCAAATTGGGCTGATTCTAGGAACAAAACAAAGGAATTCACTGGGCTAGTGCAGTGCTCTCTCACACACTTTGTTCTTGTTGCCAGGTGACTAGCGTTACCAGCCTGCTTGCAGCAATACATTTAAGATCCTCCTGCTTCAACAGTTTTGTTAGACTGCTAAAAATTAATTACTGGAATGACCACGTAAATCAAATATATCAAAACAGAAGTTTGCTGGTAACACGAAAGAGACACTGTAATGCACTGCACTACGTGATTAACCAAGCAGAATAAAGTCTGATTAGCTGTTGCTATCTTTTTTCTCTTGGTGAAAAAAGAGACCTTCCAGTATATCATCAACAGGAATTGTCCCATTAAAGATAAGGGGACTATCAACATGGGAAATATTAGCAGGATTGCTCTCACAAATGACTAGCTGATTAAATAGCTTTCCCTTGAGGGAGGTGGTGTAGAATTTTATCTACCTATCAGCAGAGCGATGAGTGGGCATGACTAGTTAGTGAGTTGATGCAACTGAACATGGTGATGTGCTAATGATGAAAAATGCTCTTCTGCACTAGCAGGACAAAACCTACAAAGCTCTTCTGCGCTCAGGTGTCCACGAGTAGTGTCTCTCTTGACTAAATTCTTATGCAGGCACATATCTGTTTTCGTCCAGACACCTGCAAAAATTGAAGTAGCTTTGAGATTGCACACGTACATGGTAGCCCGGGGAGCTGTCCCGGGGGCAACTGCTTCAGTAAACCTCTGTGGCTGGATAATTTGTTTAATGTACTGCAAGTCCAAAATTATTACACAACCATTGTAGAATTTCTTTCGCCTCTGACAATCCATGAGCATACCTGAAGGCAGGTAATTAAGAATCTAATTTCAGTCTGAGTTGACAGGATGTGTTGTGTTTAAAAATAAGCAGTCCTTGTGAGTGAGCTAGCAGAAAATCCCCAACTGAATTTTTGAGGATGGCATTGTTATAACTTTTACAGAAATCCCTGTTGCAACTGTGAACAAGAAAGAAGTCAGATTCAGCGTTAGCAATGCTAAAAATGCAACCATTGCTCACAAGCAGGTGGCTGTTCACATTATCACGCTTCACCTTAGCCTCCTCTCTACTAATCTACCACTTATCACTTTTCATTGCAAAGTCCCCAAGTCACTTACGACATGTTTGCCAAAGATACAGGTGAAGAGCAGATCTGTTTGTCATCTTCCAGTAATGCAATGCAGACAACAGAATTAACAAGGAATAAAATTCCATCAGGAGTGACTGTGGTACATGAGCAGAGACATCTTTTTGCACAAGTTACTCGAGGTAACATGGTGAATGTTATCACTGGAGATATTTTTCTATATATAAAAAGAGCAACCCTGTGGTTTTCCTTTGTCATTCAAATAAGAATGATGTTTCAACCCTAACGATACTAAAGAATTAATTCATTCACAACTCTGGCACAGGCCTATAACTTTAAGAATCGCAGAACCACAGAACGTTAGGGATTGGAAGGGACCTCAAAAGATCATCTAGTCCAATCCCCCTGCCACAGCAGGATCACCTAGA
>JAOXOE010000720.1:12498999-12511469 GCA_028565055.1 Phoeniculus purpureus
TAGGGATTGGAAGGGACCTCAAAAGATCATCTAGTCCAATCCCCCTGCCACAGCAGGATCACCTAGACCAAGTCGCAGAAGATTCCTTTAACAAATGCAATGTGTTCTTGCGCATGACTAAAGAAAATAATGTGTAGGAATTTATGCACCTGAGATACATTCAAATAGTGACAGAAAAACATCAACGTGGAATCCTCTCGAGTGATTTTCTCTTTTTTTAACCTCTAACTGGCATTTTGTCTTTCAAGACGGATTATTCCCACTGACTGAATCAGCTGGTCTCATACGAAACAAAAGGATGAAACTGTGGCCAACAGCCCTTCAGATTTAGAAAGACCACCACTGGAAGAAACAGAATTTAGAACATTTAACATAATTTAGACAATTTTAGAACTAAAGATGCTCTACAGTCTTAGTCTTCTCTTTGCAAAAAGAAATTGAAAAATTTAAACTGATTACCACTAAGGAAAATTTTCAAACTCTGAGCCCTTGCAGTTCACCTGACATCAGAACAACAGGATACAGGGACCTGGACCCAAGTTTCTACAGCTCAACGACAGAACCACCTCAACTCTGCAGGAGTCAAACCCAGCTACGACAGTGCAAGCAGTTCCCTCCTGGAGTAAGGATCAACACAACAGAAACAGGAAAGTTACCGTAATAAACGACTTTGGAAGAAAACCAGTAGTTTGTCCATCAGAATTTACACATGTAGCTCCTGTACTGTTTTGGTGGTCTGACATCCATCATGGTTTAAGGATTTGGGTCTCAAAATGCATTTTCCAACATGTAGTGCAAAGGCTGCCTCTAGAATTAGGTCCCTGGCAAGCAAGGCCAGAGAAAGTCCCAAAGGCAAAGCAATCTCTGCTTCATACTTGCATAAAATTAACTTCTTTCTCACATCTAGGCTTGTTCGCAGTTTCACCACACGCAATGTGATCTGTTAACTGGGGAAAATTTATTTAAGTTTTTAAGCAAAACATTTGAGGCTTAGCATTAAGTTTTTTTATGCTAATGATTCCCGGCAAATTCTTTTCAAACCATTTACCCAAGCAAGCTGCTCCGAAGGGTTTTACATGCATAACGCTCTCACCACCTGTGGATTTGCAACTCTGAACTTGTGGATCTTTTAGAAATGGGGAATAAACATCTGTTGGTCAAATCTGTGTAAATGCTTCAGTTTTTCCACTACGTTCATCCTTTAGTGCTCTTAAACGGACATTCCTTTCTAACACTTCCATTTCTGCTGCCTTGTGGATTCCCTCCTATGCTACCAGGAAAGAGAGTGATGGCATATAGCTAGGAGAGCGAGACTACCACAAAACATCAGTGGCACGGGGCTAGAAAACTATGAGGATGACCAAAGTCAAGAGAACAAAGAGAGAGCAATTAAGTCACACAACACATTACAATATTTTGTAAGAACATTGTACAGGACTTGCGTTTTCTTCTACCTAAAATTGTAGAGGTGACAGGAGATGACAGTCTGCTCTGGTCTGCATGAGATATACAAGTGGCCCAAAGAGAAAACATGCTGCAGGCACAAGGAAGAGTGGACTTTTTATTGCCGTTACCGAGATCTAAAAGGCAATGGCTGTTCTTTCTTTCTACGTACGTTCCTGTCATCACTTCCCAGCTGGAATCAGAAAATGAGGGGCTACATTGGAGACTTGGAGACTGAACACTTCTGTCCATTTTCAGTTCTGCTATTCTACTAATTTTTACCACTACGGCCTTTCCAGAGGCACATCTGGTCCAAAGCAGGTAGCAGCAAAAATCTCCTAAGAAAGCTGGGAGCTTCTTACAAGTTTTCCAGCCCAGTCTGGCAGATGGAAGAGTTTCTGATAATCATCAAACAGTTGGATGCTTTCTGAAGCTTATCTGAGCCAAACAGACCCTCAGGCCCTTCTGAGGTTTGTGCTGAATTGCATAGGCTTCAGACAGTCATTGTATTGTATTTATTGTATTTTGAAAGTGATTTTCTTTGTTGTGCTCAGAGCAGTAGCCAACAGCGTAAGGAGACTGCACTTGTGTGCCATATCACCCATGCTCATACGTTGGCATTTTCAGCCTCTGCTGTTTTGATCCTCTACAGGGGATTCCATACGGATACAACAATTAGGTGTGACACCAGGGAATACAGAGACTACCAGAAATATTACTAAAGGGGTACAAGGGATGGGACTTCTCTGCTCAAGGCTAAAATAATGTTAATTTCCTAGAAGCTGATCCAACCTTTATACTCGGTGGCTCAGCACCACAGGCAGCACATCTGTTTGCTGCGTGAAGGTCCTGGGTTTGGGAAGGACTTGGCATTCTTCCTTGCGTGGTCAGCGGGGTGTCTAGAAACTGATGTTTTGCTTGATGTGGCAAACCACGGGGTTCCAAGAATAATGATGTCTGAAACATCATCCCGAGAATAAACAAATACATTATTCCCTTCTTTCCCCTCTGTAACAAAGCTAACTCGACAAGTTCAGAGTGGCTCTTATGGTTTGTAGATTTTAGCCTGGTATCTTATCAGAGAATAATAGAAGAGTGTGTGTACAACTTTGTCTTTCCTCTGATAAAAAGCTTTTAATCCTGTCCACCAAGCTTTGATCCAATTTGATGGGAGAGAGGTCTCAAAGACACAAAATCCCTGTAATCTTTACGAGAAGCGGAAGCACACAGAGAGAAAAACATTGTATTATACAGGTCATCCACTGAGAAGGTGCTGTGGCCTTTGTTGGCCACTAAGTCACTGCTACGAGTGGATGACCCCTAGTAAAGATGGAAACCTTGACAGTACCATTGAAACCACCCCAAGAATTCACTCCAAGTGGGTTCTGATGTCTGATCAGGGATGTGACCATCTTCAAAGGAGAAAAACCACATCTTCTAGATCGACGAACCATAGACCTAAATACAGGGATTAGCAGAAAGTAGGCTCCATTATGTCCTCTACTCACAGGGCTACCTGTTGGAATTATTTGGGCCAAACCTTTGCGCACAACAATTTCAGCAGTAAAGTGTGGAATGTTGGCACTCTCCCAGTACATCACTTCCCAGAGTTTCTCTCTTCCTATCTGCTTAATGAAAACAGCAGAGCAGTGGTTGCTCCAATGGATAGAGAGATGGATAAACCCCTATTTCTCAAGTAGATGGTATCTTACACAATGTTTTGATTTTATGCAACCTCACCAGACACATGGCAGTCATCAATCCCTCGTAAGCTCCCTTAGGCGCTGCCTAGAGAAGTCCCGATCGATCATTCGCCACGTCTGTTCTGTCCTACAGCTATATACTCTTTCTATATTTATAGCTTGAGATGGAGCAAAAGTTACAGAAGAGCATCAGTCCAACTGAAAAAGAACAATTATGGCTTGCACTGTAGAAGCCAGCAGCACTCAGCTGGCAGAAGCCAGTAACCAGTAGCATGTAGCATCACTATTTGATCCTCACAACCCTGGGTCTTGGGTGATCTAGCTGTAGCTTATGTTATAGGGATGGATAAGGCTGACAGGACTCAGGATAACCTTTGACTCTTCTGTCTCCTGTTTTCTGCTTGAACCCAGTCCTCTTTATTCCCTGCCTTGTACAAAACAGCCTGTTAGCTACCGTAAGGAAATATTTGGTATTTCTTGGAGTCAGCTACTCTGTCACATATCCAGAAAGCATCAGATCTGGTGATTTTAGCTAGGAATCTACAAAATGCCTTTTTGCCTTTTGCTGAAAATGCTGTTTTGGGCATGCCTATGCTTATTCTTTAATCAGCCCCTCTGAAGGAGTAATTGGAATATGGCTTTGGAGTCTCAGAAGCAGAGCACAGACCCAGGCAAAGGCTGGCAGGCTAATTTGAAATCCCTCTGAGCAGGGCAGCCCAGATGCCTTTAGCACTGAAACCTCGATCAAGTAGGCTTCTCTTGAAACTCAGCCAAACAACAGTGATACAGCAGTCTCCCATCAGTTTTTATCAATGCCAGAATGAAAGAGACGCACACAGAAGTTACACAACGGGGAACAACAATGGGATTTCTTTTCAAACCATGTTCTCCATTGATGTGGGAGGCTGAAGCCAAACTTCAGAGGGCAAACCTGTAATTCCTTGTGCCTTTAGCAAATGCAGTTGAAGAACAAATACAGCAAGGGAAATGTATCCCCAGTCTAGAGCATGGGGAGATAGATCCGGCCCTCTCTGCTCAGCAGGATGTCTGCTAACGAGTGGCTAGAACCCTTGTCTGGCTAATGGAAGCCAAACATCACAATCACTGACCCTCTGTCATGTGAGATGATGGAGCAAAATCCAGCCCTTGTTCCATTCAAGGTTTGTCCTCCTCCAGTAGATACGTGAGTTGTCAGTGTAAAAGGGAGGGTATATTTTGAAAGGAAGAAAACATCTTCTACTGGAAGAGCCCAAGAGGCAGAGAAGCAGAAGAACAGACAAAGCTCAGACAGTTCCAAGCCAGCATCCTAGTTGCTGTCACTCCAGTCCGTTTACATTAGAGCATACGGAAGAACTTGAAATTGAAAACTTGAGATGGGGTATGATGGAAGAGGGACCGAGTAGCAGTTTTCCTGAGAAGTTGGAACATATAAAAACATAGATACCAAGCTACATATACACCAGCATCTTCTGTTGATAAATGATTACAACAGTGATGATAGCATCTGTAAAGTCTTTGAAATTTAGCCATCTGAGAGACGAGCTAGTGTTTAAAGAACTGGGAAACTAGGTGATCTTGCTGTGGCAGGGGGATTGGACTAGATGATCTTTTGAGGTCCCTTCCAATCCCTAATGTTCTGTGATTCAGGAGGAGTAGAAAACCAAGAGTTTAAAGGATGATTTTGTGTCGGTGCGTGAGTAGTGTTTTATCTGTGCAGTTAGATACCTCATCCACAGCATAATCCCCCAGTGAATGGAACCCTGCACGGCTCCTTCCTGGGCTGAGAAGATTGCCAGGTGCCAAGGCTGTGGATTGGAGGTGCACAGATACTCCCCAGCAGGTGTCAGTGCAGGACTGGATAATCTCGGTTTTACCCCTGAACGAAAATGCTTACCAGTCAGTTACAGTGCTGTGTTTGGTGGGAGTACGAGACACCATGTGGGTGAAACCACATGCTTTTGGATTAAAATACTACACTTCTTAGCAGCACCATTTTGCCCTGTTAGTCCTCAAAAAAGCTTTCCACTGTCTCTTAGGACGGTGGATGGAAGCTGGCTGTGGTGGTGGGAACAGCATTGTCTGCATTGTGCTCTAATTTGAGGTTTATTAGACTCTGAAGTCATGGAGTCATAGAATTATCATGGCTGGAAAGGACCTCCAGGATCATCAAGTCCAGCCCTCATCCCAACATCTCCCTAACAGACTTAGTGTTGGAGATTAAAACCTCCCAGAGCTCTGTTGTTACACTGCTGCTTAGTTCAGTGAATCCAGATTTCTGAGAGTTCAAGGCAGGAGTTAATGTTCGTTGATAGAGGTTGTGCCAAAGGACAGAAAACAGGGACTTTGGCAAAGAACACCATGAACACAGTTATTGTACCCTGCACTTACGCTCTTGTAGATGGGCTGCTTGTTTTAGTTGTGTCTGGAGGAGCAACAGGGCTGGGGAAGGGAGTGGAGGGAAAGTCTGATGAGGAGAGGCTGAGGGAGCTGGGAGCATTTAGCCTGGAGGAGACTCAGGGGGGGACCTTCTCCCTCTCTACAACTCCCTGAAGGGAGGTTGTAGTCAGATGGGGATCAGGCTCTTGTAGACAGGCCACTTGTTTTAGTTGTGTCTAATTAAATGAACTTGTTGGAGCCGTAAGGATGTGGTACCTTTGGTGCTGCTGGTCCAGCTGAGGATCTGCATGCACAGATCCAGCAGAACCTGCAGGCAGATGGGAGTGCAGCTGCTGTCACAGGATGCCAGTGTGTAACACCCTCCATGAGCAGTTTAGTCATGAGATTATTCAGAAATTCCAAAAAGCACCAACATTCAGAAGAGGAGGGAAAAGTTAAAACCCCTCAAAGAATCTGTCGGGGCAATTACAAAGGGAGTGTTATTTAGAAGGGTTGAAAGAAGTCCTTTAGAAGTACATCGCTCCACATGTCTCTTGTCCCAGTTATGAAGAATGTGTGGCACTGCCTGCAGTGCCTTGGCAGTTGTACAGTCCTGAGCAAAGCAAGAAGAAGCTTTCTCAAGGCAATAAGCATTTTTAGTTGTCTTTGAGGTAACATTTTTAGTTGTTTTTGAGGTAATTTTAAAATACATTTGCAAGGTAGCTTTGCAAATCTTTGTGGGGTGGCATCTAGGGGGTGCTTTCCCAAACCAGAGTACCCAAATCAGCCCCTGCTGGAACAGGCTCTAGAAGTCATACATCACTTCCCACTAGCTTTAGCTTTGGGAAATTCGGTTCCGGATTGCTTGAAGCCATAGGAAGTCCTTTATGAGTGGACCAAAGTCTGGCCTTTCCAGATGTTTTTAGCCCTCATTAAATACATTCCACTCCTGAAAATCCCCTCTCCAGATGGCTCCAAGTCTGTTCCAATGTTTACTGTGTCACCTAGAAAGCTTCTGAGATGAATGATATAAATAGGAAATACTGCACATCCCTCCAGAGGCTTGGCTAGAGAAGTGTGTGGTGGTCAGACTGGAGCATGAAGAGTCCCAGCAGGGTTTCTCTCTGCTGTCTCTTCTGTGCTTTGTAGCCTCTCCTGAAGAAACGGTGTATGTTTTTTCTAGGCCCAGGTTTCTATCAAAAATGAAATACAAATTCAAATACCAAATTGAATTTTTGCTGCTATCTTCAGTGAAGAGGCTCAGAGTGAGCCTCTGCTGTTAAGAGTTTCCGACTGATTCTGTTTCGCCTGTTGACACAGAACTGGACTAGGACCACATGGCTCAGTGAGGAGGTGATCCAGCAGCTACTGGGTTAGTGCTACTGTAGGTCATTGCCTCAGCTGCTCCCTGTGAAACGGCTGCAGCAAAGAGAAACTTCATCTGAAAACTATTCCCAAATCATTTTCACACGGTGAGACATTATTCTTCATTTGTGATGTGATTTCCAAGTGCACCTTGCCTGCGCTTTCAAGTTCCCAGGCTAGTTTGTCTCATGGAATCCAATAAAGAAGTGTAATTTCTCCCCAGGGTCTTTTCTGGTCATGTTTGATATCACTTAACATAATGAGCTTTCTGCTCCCACATCATAAAGGGGTTTGTTTTAGTGGTTTTTTCCTTCAGCAGAACGTGTTGCTTACATCCCTTCTAAAGAATGCTCTGGGTATGTGAAACGTGGACACACTGTCTGGGCCAAGCTCTTATCTGCGCCGCAGTCAAAGCCTGGTTGAGCGCGGTGGCTCAGAGCGCGGGGTCTGCTGTGGTTTGTTTCTTTTAGAAATATGTATGTGTGTGTCTTGTTAAAAACATTGCTGCCCCTGTCTAGGAACAATGCGGCACTCACATCATTTCCTGAAAGAATAGAGTTGGAAGGCAATTATCTACTCACCAAGCAGCCTAAAACAACAGTTCCTGATATTCTTCTCAAATATTTCAACTTCCCAGGAATCCGGAAAAAATAATTCCATGAGCCGGTGCTATGAATGAAGGTATGACATTCCAGCTTCCTTCGCCGGCAACCAGACATCCAGAGGTAATAAATTACCCCGCGCTTGGCACTGCTGCAGGGGGCTCTGGCTGTGGCAAATTGTTTTTCCTCCGAGCAGGAGCAGTGTGGTGCCTTCACATCCTCCTGTGACGGGCATGGCCCCGCTCTGAGCGGCCTTTCAGCAGCAATCCTGGCACTTACAAATCTGACAGCACAGCACCAAACACGAACCAAATTCGTACCAAACCTGTTTAGAGATAGGGAGATTAAAATTATAATGCTTGATTTCCATTTTCCTCTCTGTGACATGAAGCCAGTAACACAGTCTGAGAACTGAACCCTCATGGGAAGCTGAATGGAGAAAAGAAAGGAAGTGGGGAAAAAGCATCTTCACCTCTTTCTCCTGCAACTCAAGGAAGGCAATTTTGTTTTAGTTAGGAAAGAAGAGTAAATACACCAAAGAGTCAGCCTGCTCTTCGTTTTGCAGCTGGAAGAAGCACCAAGGAAGTAGTCATACGTGACCTGGGAGGTACTGGTTGACAACCTGCTGAACAGAAGCCAGCAGGGTACCCAATGGCATCCTGGCTTGTATCAGCAATAGTGTGGCCAGTGGGACTAGGGATGTAATTCTGCCCTGTACTGGGGACTGGTGAGGCCTCACCTGGAGTACTGGGACAGTTCTGGGCCCCTCACTTCAAGAAAGAGGTTGAGGTGCTGGAACAGGGTCCAGAGGAGCAACAAGACTGGGGAAGGGACTGGAGGGAAAGTGTGAGGAGGAGAGGCCAAGGGAGCTGGGAGAGCCTGGAGAAGAGGAGATTCAGGGGGTACCTTTTCCCTCCCTACAGCTATCTGAAGGGAGGTTGTAGCCAGATGGGGGTCTTGTTCTTCTCCCAGGCAACAAGTGATAGGATGATAGGGCAGAGCCTGAAGATTCCACGAGAGGGTTAGGAAGCCCTTCCTCATGGAGGTGTGATCAGACACTGGAATGGACAGCCCAGGGCAGTGGTGGAGTCCCCATCCCTGGAGGTGTTTAAGGACAATCTAGATGTGGCACTGAGTGCCCTGGTCTGCCAGTGTGGTGATGCTAGGTTGTAGACTGGGCTAGATGATCTCAGAGGTCTTTTCCAGCCTCAGTGTTTCTGTGAGTGTGCAGGCATGTGCCACAGGCCAACCCAGGTTGCCCCTGTAGCTCTGCACATCTCCAAGTGAACTCAGTGCCTACAAGGGATCACTTGGCCAGAAAGACCTCGAGTCAGAGGTTTGTGCGTTATCCACAGTGTGTTCTCTCTGCGCCAGGGGAAACAGAAAGACAGAACTCTGTTCCCGTTGAAACCTTCAGCAAAATTCCCTTTAGCTATGCTGCAGCCAGAATTCAGCCAGTGGGTTTGTAATCAGGTGGCTCCTTGAGGTGGAGAGCAAGTAGTTTCTTCCTGAATAATGCGATGGAGCTACAGTAGAGAAACGGGCTCCATGTCATTACTGATCCCATACCACTTAACTCTCACGTCCATGTTCTTTAGATCTTTCTCAGACTTAATTTATTGCTCTAAGTTTGTAATTTATCGACTGATCTCTGTTTTGTGAAATAATGACAGGTGCAGCCCAGCTTGCTGTATCAAGCCTTGACCAGCTCCTCACCGCTCGACTCTTGCTTGTTGTGCACTGTAAGCTGACTGGGCTTCTCGTGAGGGCAAACCCTTTACTGTGTTTCACCCAGCAGACTCGTTGGTGCTGCCTGTGAAGAATGGACAGTAAGACTGACTAACATGTCGTGTTGACTCTTACGTTAACACAACAGTAATTAAGATAGGAAGTTTAGTTAAATAGATCTTAAATTTAGTTAAATAAATTAAATAGATCTTTCTTTTCCTGCTAGCCAGCCCTAGGTGCGTGTCAGGGGGATGTGCAGGGGAATCTCTGTTTTTGTGTTGCTCCCTGTACTCTTGCTCCTGGTCAGGAGGTGATGGCTCGTAGCTTCCAGGGCTGTTTTGGTGGAGCCCAGCAGGCTTCACCTCCCGTAGCTTTTCACAGCCTCAGAGTTGTAGCTGATGACAGGGTTGAAGCCTGTACAGGAGTCGATGCTTTGCACAGCTGTTCCTTCAGCATCGCTCCAGCTCGTCGTTGAGCTGGCAATGTGATCACATTAACAGAGCAGAAGGCAGTCAACTATTTCTATTCCTAAAACACTTCAGTGGCCATTAGGCCGGTAACAGACGTGTAACCTAAAGGTCAGATAATTTACCATGTGGAACATAATTCCAATTACCACCTTGCACAATTACAAGGGGGTAGCTGACTGACATAATGCTGCGAGTGTTCTTGGCCCCGTGCAATTAGACACGCATGAACGATTGTTAGCTACAGCCTGGGCTGAGAACCAGACCTTCCCTCGTGGTAAAACCATAAAGAGAGAGGAATATTTTTCCTCTCTTTTACTCTCCAGCAGCCCTGGAGATTAAAGCAAAGCAAGAGCCTTGGTGCTCTGTAGTATCAATATTGATATTTTGCTGAGCCCTTTGATCACAGGAAACTGAACTGAGTGGTGAAGAGCTAAGCATTGGGTTAGAAGACTCGAGGGTCAGTTTGCTGGAAAACAAAGTGTATTGTAAGACACACGGTCCAGAAACCTCAGGCAAGCTGCTGGGTGATTTTAAACACGGGATTTATTATCTGTTATTTTAATGTCTGTCTGAAACAGGATTGTCACCTTTTCTTACGGCACAAACAAAAGGTCAACATTTATTTTCCGTACAATCAAAATGGAAAGAGAAGGTCTCAAACTGTGCTCCTTTCCAACAGGTGGTTGGGTAGGAGGGGGTTTGAGTTGGGGTTTTTGCTGTTCTTGTTATCAACAGAGAAGTGATGGGAGCTAATACGTAATCCGAACAAAAACTACCTTGCCTATGAGATGTATTTCCATTCAATTTTTAGGTCGGTGGTTGAGCCAGCATTTACTAGAATAATTTCAAAATCAAACTAAAAATGGGCTTTCTGGGGGCTGATGCACAGCCAGTCGGCGGCCGGACACTGGGGCGGACTTGCCCCAATTAGCAGGTCACGTGCCCCATCTAGTTGGCCAACTCCATGTTTATGCGTCCTACGCATTAACCGCAGGCGAGACTCAAACCAGTAAACACCTCGGAGCACCGAAAGTGCCAGAAGCCACCTTATTTTGTTGTTATTTTCTGTAATTATCCCCGGGAGGATTGGAAAGTTCTAGCGCTCTTTTTTTTCCCCTCACTTTTTATTTTAATGACTTGGGGTTTGCATTTCATAAGCCCTTGGCAATGGGCACAGCAGCTGCCTTTGGCCTTGCGGGAGGTGGCATCCCCTCGGACACGTACGCACCCCGCAGCGACCGGTCCCCTGCCTCTGTGCGGCGTGTTGGTGATAAAGTCGTTTTGGTTGGCTTTACGGTAGAAGATCTAAGACTTTGCAATGGAAAAGGTGGATGCGAGCTGTTTTCATGGAGTTTAAGTAAGGTGAAGCAGAGTTCCCCCGAGGTTTGCACTGGTGCTGGCACCATCTCGTGTTTGATTTGGAGGAAGGCACAGGCAGTGGGGTGGTAAAATCAACACATGACCCACAAAAATTATTCAGTCGCTTTTAGAAAGGAAGAGAAGGAAATGTAGAAGGACCAAACAAAGAGCAAGGGGATGTGACACGATGATGGAGCTGCGATTGCAGTGAGATGCGATTTAGAGAACAATATAACTATTTATTTATACTAGATTTTACATTTACTGAAACCAGCTGGGGGGGGGGAAAAAGACATGTCGCTGTGAAGAACTGAGCGAAAACATCTCCTCATTGTGCAGGGGGAAGCAGATAGATTGACGGGAAATGAGGAAGCATTAAGAGAAAAGAATGATGCCAACCATAAAGTCATGTAATACCAGGATGTATAGTGTGTACTCTATAGATCTGCTAACCGTGGTCTGCGTCATCTCCAAAGGGATGTGGCAGAGGTCGGAGGACAGTGAAAAGAAGAGGCAGCTTGAAGAAGTGTGTGTGTGTGTGTGTGTGTAGGGAGAAAACTTCACAGGTCTAACTTGGAGAGCGAAGTATTTCATTCAGTAAGCAGAGAAAGTAAATAATGGGTCTGCCCACAGTTCTTTATTATCAAGAGTAGGACAGTTCTTTATTATCAAGAGTAGGGAGAACAATGCATTCGATATGTTCCTGTGCAACTAGGTGATCCTGCTGTGGCGGGGGTATTGGACTAGATGATCTTTCAAAGTCCCTTTCCAATCCCTAATGTTCTGTGATTCTGTAAATATTTGACTTTTACAACTGATCAATGAACTTGTTTTTACACAGCACATAGGTGCGTTGTAGCCCACACTGTAGGTTGCTGCTGGCCGACTGCTGTGTGGTTGAACTTTCTGGGGAGGTGGCCCACGTTTCATTGAGGGTCTCCACTCAGGAAACCTTGTAGTGACTTTTATAGGCAAATTCCACGGTGACCTTTCCTGACACTTGGCTATGATCCTTCACACAACAGTAGTCCAGGGGAGGGGTCTGTCTCCTCAGACAAAAAGCGTTTTTCCAGAAGTGTGCAGCTGTGTTCTTTTTGCTTTAGGAATCTCCATCCTGCTCCAGATTGATGTTTGTGTGGGGTTTTGAAAAAATTTACCTTGCAAATGGCAAGACAAGGTGGCTGCTGTCTGTGCCAGCCGCATGGGGCTCTGTTGCTGTTGCAGAGCAGGAGTTCTCTGTAAATAAGATTCCTGTCTCGCTAGCCTGGCTTTGCGTGGAGATTAATGCCCCTGTATCAGATTGGCCTACAGCTGGTTTTGCTTCTGGCTTTTGCAGGATCACAGAATGTTAGGGATTGGAAGGGACCTCAAAAGATCATCCAGTCCAATCCCCCTGCCACAGCAGGATCACCTAGACCAAGTCA
>JAOXOE010000720.1:12526330-12556672 GCA_028565055.1 Phoeniculus purpureus
TCTGTTCCAGCTCACACCCATTGCCCCTTGTCCTATCATTGGGTGCCACTGAGCAGAGCCTGGCTCCATCCTCCTGATGCCCACCCCTCACATATTTATAGACATTAATGTGTTCACCCCTCAGTCTCCTTTTCACCAAGCTAAAGAGACCCAGCTCCCTCAGCCTTTCCTCATAAGGGAGGTGTTCCTCTCCATCATCTTCGTGTCTCTGCGCTGGACTCTCTCCAGCAGCTCTGTCTGCTTCTTGAACTGAGGGGCCCAGAACTGGACACAATATTCCAGATGTGGTCTCACTAGGGCAGAGAACCTCTCTTGATCTCCTAACCATCCCCATTCTGATCCACCCCAAGATGCTGTTGGCAATATTGGCCACAAGGGCGCATCGCTGGCTCATGGTCATCCTGCTGTCCAACAGGCTCCCCTTTCTCCTACACTGCTTTCCGCCAGGGTTTTTATACAAATTCATAGTTAGAAAGAACATCAAGTCATTCTTCACAACTGTTTTCTGACAGAATAGAGTTTAAAAGGACTTCAGAATGCCTATTAATGACTCCAAAGTTAATTTTTCCTCTGTACTAGAATGTCCTTTTGCAAATGTATTTGCACTTTTTGTCTCCAAGATCTAAACATTAAGAATTAAATACTACTTTTCTAAAAATGTTTAAGTCTCTAAGAAAATGTATTGAGCAGCAGAATTTAAATAGGAACTGTAAACCACAAATCAAAATATTTAGAAGCAAAGCTACTGCATTATGATGATCTTTCAAGGTCCCTTCCAATCCCTAATGTTCTGTGATTATGGAAGTTCTGCAAAAGAACATTTGTAGTTTATTGAAATTCCTAATTTACATCTCTGAAAGATGTTGAAAATGAGTGTGTACTTACAGGAATCCTTAATGTAAAAACTAGCTACTGACTTCGTTAGACTAAAGTTAATAGCGCTTAATTGTCGCGGTGTTCAAATGCAGACTGTAACAGCCAGCGTGGCTGCCAAGACAAGGTTTTGTGTAAAGCCAAACAACAACAACCACCAAAAAAAACCCAGCCTCAGACAACCAAACTGTTCCAGATGTTCTCTCAGACACTCCATGTGCAGTGTCCTTGCTATATTGCTTCTCAAACAGGAGATGAGATCTTCTGACAGCACAGCCTGAAGGAGATTTCTGCAGCAACATCTCTGAGGTGGAAAGACACATGAAGGAATTTGGCCTGGCTATGTAGAAGAAACGTTGCCATCAGCTTTATCACAAACAAACAACCAGCACAGGAGTGACACTTTTCATTGTGTTTCCTTAAGGAAACAATTCAGGTCTTCAGTTTGAAAGCCCCCCGACAACTGAAATACAAATGTAAGGGAAGTTCTTCAGGAAGACATCCATTAGCTTCGTGTACCAACAAATCTGCCAGAATGACATCTGACATGATAAATTCTACTGCAAACTATAAAAGAAGTCAATAGGTCTTCAGGCCAAAGTCTCCACTTCGCCTGCTCTATTCCAGTAGGAAAAGTACTAGAAGAACCAAACCCATCTGAAAGGTTAGTCATCACAGTAGAAAAAGACAGATATTTAGACTTACTAAGGCCAGTACTGAATCGTATTAGTCTCCAGAAGAAAAGTACAACCAGAAACATATCTGAAAAGAGCACCTGCTTATGAGCATCAGAGTTTGCTGCTGCTGCTGCTGCTGCTGAAGAGAGGATGAGACAGACGTCTCCAAAACAGAGATTCTGTGACAGTTCATCTGAACCAGAAGAAAACAGGGGGAAAGCAAAGTGAAAACACAAGCTCATTTCCACTGTCTTCTGCTCCACACAAAGCAAACAAAAGGACACAAGTTTCAGGATTCTAGTGTAAGAACAGAGCAAAGACTAATACCATCCTTGCTGCTATCTAACAAGCAGGTCTTTGTGTGAGCAGCAAGGCCACCTATCAGGCCAGCCAATGATCTACCCTACCAGACTCAATATCAAAACCACAACTTGCTTAGTTTAACCCACTGACCTTTTCAAATTATTAGCACATTTGAGAGACACCTAAACCAGTTCGACGTGCGAAGCACACTCACAGCAAAAAGAAACCATGGGTAAGTGAAGTAATGGAACTGCACATTGCTTATATGGGCAACAGGAGGAAAAACGGTTTGGGGAGATGCCTCTTGCCTTTTCCTGTACTGTCTTTATGTCAGGGCTACGTGAACCCCAAATAGCTTCAGACTGATTGGGCATAAACATGACATTATGACTAAGAGCAGCAAGGCAGCCAAGACACCAGGCCAGTACAAAAAGCTGGTGACCAGGCTGCAATGTTTGCTAGATGCTCAGCAGGAGTTATTTTCTCCAGGCTCCTGGTCTGTCTCTGATAACATCAGCGGTCTTTCCAGTGGCCCTTTTGTGTTCCTTTGTGTTGACAAGGATGATGGTAGCGTTAACCTTTTACAAGAAGCAAAGAAATTGTCTCACAAAGACAAGGCTTAGTTGTTTGTGTCTCCTCCTGCCCTTTCTTCATGATTTATGATTTTAGACGTGATTCATGCTGTGAGGGTTGAAAAGCCTGTGCACTCACTATTCTTTTCAGCTGCACCATTCTACTTGCTCAAACCTTCCTTTAACACAAAGTGAAATTTGGAGACTGCATTTAAGTAAAGTTCTAGCATGCCTGACAAGGTCTGACAGAACTTTGAAAAGGCTTGTAAAACACGGGAGTTATTTGTAGAAGGGACTCATTTTGCCTTTGTACTCATCCATTGTTGTTATTGCTTGCAGAAAGCCAAGGGCTCGCAGGAAGCCTATATACATTTTCAGCACTACCAAAATCCATAGAAAACAACAAAACCAAAATGCAGTTGCCTCAAAATAAAGTGGGAAATGTAATTAAAAACTTCAATTACAATCGGCATTTCTGATTCAGCTGCTGCAGGAGGCGATCTTGTCAAAACTGGCAAAGCAAGTCTCCCCAGAGAGAAGCTCTGAACTACCTTTCAGACCACTTCAATAATCATTTCATCATCACCATCAAGAGGGCTCTATTTAAAGTCAGTATTTAGTGAATAGCATGTTACACGGTAAGGGTTGAATATTCAAAAAAAAATAATCTAGTTCAGACCACTTGTGTGCCTCTGCCCTTCTAAACATGCGGTTTCCCTGCACCGAGTGCATAGAATGGGTTGTACACGTTCACCTTTAGATATTAATCAGTCTACGTGATCCTGCTCTGGCAGGGAGATTGGACTAGATGATCTTTCAAGGTCCCTTCCAGTCCCTAATGCTCTGTGATTAAGGCTAAGATGAATCACTGCAGACCACAAAGATTTCAACCCTCTTCTTGTGCATCGGAAAGCCCCTTGGTGCTTTATTTACAGAACTACAGATCAGCTCAAGTAATGTGGAACCTGCTATTTATGTGCACAAAAACCATCACGCACATCTACAGAGACTCCATTTGCAAACCTCATTTCAGGCCTTTACTAGACAACTTCTGTGTTATTACTGAGACATGATTTACATTTCCTTCCTTTGGGGGTATGACACTGACAGAGTAAGTGACTTCTTCAGAGAGTACTGGAGTCAGAATGGATAAAAGACTGCAGAAACTGCTGTGCTGTACAACAAGGCTTTGTAAAGAATGAAGCTCAGATGTTACTGATACCCAGAATAAGTACGCGTGCCATGAGGTCTCGTGCCTATGTGTATCCTTCTATCACTCTCAGGCACTTACACGCTATCACAATAGAAGCTGTGTAACTGCCTCACAACCTTCACTGTAGTGAACTTCTGTCAACTCTCTATTATGCAGGCCAGGGAGGGAGGGAAGGGTTAGGACAAAGGGTTAGACAAGGGGAAAACATGGACGATGCAAAAATCTTAGTATAAAGACACACAGGGAGGACACAGTGAGGAAACCTGAGAAGAGACAGATCAGCCTCACCACCAAGTCTGTCGAAGTATGATTCCCACATCACCACTGACTTCAGCATCTTAAGTTTACATGGCAAGTAACAGGCTGCACGCAGGAGACTTTACTTCCAAGGAAAACCGGAACCCAAGAGTCATCCCTGGTGTTTCTGTATCCAGCCTCCACAGTTCATCCACAGCCTGAAGTCCAAGAGGTGATGCTATGCTCAGTTTACAGAGAAAAGTCTGAAGTGCAAGGCAATGGAAAACCTGTCCAACATCACCAGAAGGTCTGTAGGAAGATTGGACCTGAATCCTGGAACACAGTACCTTAGGTTTCTCTACTGAAGAAGCACAGCTCTTGCTCCTTGCAACACTTAATTGATTTACTCCAAGTTTTCTTCACTGATCCTAAGACTACAGAAGACATTCTTTCAGACCTTTACCTAGACACAGCTCAAGAACCTTCAAACAACTCCTGTTTTGCATTCATCATGTCTGCTGAAGCTCTAACACAGCCTTAGAAAAGTCATGCATTCTAAAGTCTGTCTGGTTTTATTTACTTCCAGCCCCAGCCACTGGATCTTGTCATCCATTTCCAAAGAGTAACAGACAGTCTACTGTCAGGTGTCTTTTCCTGAGATGTATCTTCATAAATGAATGACTGAACATTTAGACTAGTCCCAGAGTCTGGAATCATTCAGAGAGCTCTTTTTTGAACCTCTACCTTTTCCATGCACTTAAGTCTTGAAAAGCAGTACTTCTTCCTATAATCTACACCTGCCTGTTGACTACTTAACGTCCTTGTTACTGATGGAAACAAGACTTGTTGCTTTGGAAAGCTTTGTGCTGCAACGAATTTGGGTGCAGACTTCTACACGTGGCCAGAAGAGCTTAAATACAGGCACCCATTAGCATTTCACAAACACCACCAGCACAACGCAGTATGACATTTTCAGTGGTGACTTTTACAAGGTGACAGATCGTGATTAGTAGATCAGGGCAGTTTTTAATTAAAGGTGTATTGCTAATAGGTGCAGGAAACACCCCTGTTGGAACCTGATGAAATGCATGTGGACAGTAGCAGTTCACAGACCAGACATTATGTCATGACTCAAATATCAAAAAGCCACAAAACAGGCATCTCTGCATGGTGAGTTCTTAATTGTACTGCTTCATGCCTTTCAGCAGTTCAGCACTTGTTATGGAAAACTGTATGCAATTTCTTTTTCCTGGGTGGAAATGAGCCGCTTCGGCTTCGTGTTGAGTTTTGAGACTTTAAAACAAAATAACAAAAAATTAAATCAAAACCATGTTCAAAACCCCAAAAAGCACAAAGCTTTTCATTTTCTCTGCTGCCTATAGCTCTCCTAAATATGCATCTATTGCTGCTAACAAATGAATTGGGTGAGAAATGCAAAGCACTCAGAATTCTCTCCCCTCTCAGAGAACTCTCGAGGAGTAAACAACATCACAGAAGGCTGTTGACAGCAAATGAAACAGTACCATGGTTTCACACAGTAGAATTAATCACAGGGAAGAGAGTTACAAGATTTCACAAAGAGGGAACATCAAGGCTGAAGTCCCCAGTTCCTAAGTCAACAGTTGTTAGTTATTTTTATGTGAGTACTCCGTGGGATAACAAAAGGAAGTTTAGGATCACATTAAAAAGAGCCAGTGTGGAACCAGTAAAGAGCCATCAGTCATCTCAGCTCTATTCCTGTTGTTTCCTTCCCTCTCTGTGTCTTATGCCAGCTACTCCTCTGTAACTGGCATGAACATTTCTACCCTAAAGAAATACATTCTGATGCACTTTCAGTGCAGTGTGTCACACTCATTGCACTGGTTTCCTGTGTAACCAATATTTCATTAACCCTGGAATATGGAATTTGAACACAAAGAGACCAAACGTTCTTATCTTTATTAAATTTCCAGGAGCTGAGCAGATAGCAAGTTCATGTCTATTAAACCTCTCAACTCTATGTGAAATTCATCACGGTCAGAGCCTATCTAACTTCCTTAGGTCAAACTCTGCTAGGTTCTCAGGTGCACATTAAGAACAACAACTCTGCAGTATTTTTGTCCCCTGAAAGTAGCATTAAAAAAAAAAAGACAGACCAAGCAAATCCTCAAAGCTTGGTGAGACCACCTGACACAACGCAGTGGCAAAAGCAGCTAACTGAATGGCCACCGATCACATGGCGGGGGGGGGCGGGGAGGGAAAAGTGTGATCCTGTGCTTCACCTAAAAGATATTTTGAAGTTCAGGCAGAAAAAAAAAGAAAGTTCCATAAAGGCCATTAGTGTTTGTTAGAAACTGGCACAAGCCAACTTATCTGAAGTGAACCTTTGCGTTTAGCAGCCTAGGAAAACTGCAGCTCTTTAGGTCTCAACTGACATCTGGTGGCAAACTTGACATTTTGTGATAAATAAGGCTTTGTGAATTTGAGGTTCAAAAATTAAATGAAGGATTTATTAGGAGCTTTTCATTGTTGTCTTTGGTGTTAGAAGAGGAAGTACATACATTTAATTACATTTCTGGTAATTCCACATCCAGACCTGCTCATCAGGCACAATTCCAGTTAAGAAAGATTACTAACAGTGCTAAGGGTGCAAGAACTATCATATATCAAAATAAAGAGAGGAACAATTTAATTTATAATAGTAGCATTTTTAATGCAACTAACCAATTTAGCTTTCCCAATCGATTTGTTCCCCAAATCCAGTAATATGTTTGTTTTATGTGACAGAAAATGATAACCACACATCCACAGCTGATTGATTGGACACTTCTTTTTTAATGGCTGTAGCAGCATTACAGGCATGCAAATAATTTGAAGTGACTTTTTCAAGGCTAGCACAGTGTTTAAATATGCTTCAACGTGTCAACCACCTGCCAAAACTTTAGCTGAATCAAGCAGTTCCAGATCATTGGAACTCTAATTATCATAAGCACAAGTGGCTCTTGGAACAGCAGCAAGCTCTACATGACAGTGTTGGCAAGCACTCTACAGGCAGATGAATTAAACTCCACTTGCTGATTCTGATTACTAGATCATTCACTATTTTCTGATCATTTGGTTTCACAGGAAATTAGTGTAAGCGCCGAGTGCTTCCAACATGGTAGAAGGTGAGTTTAAATTTAAAAAGCAGCCAATGTCTTCAAAGCATGTGAAGGCAGGAGACTGATCTCCATTTATGCCCATGTGGTAATGAGAAATTCAGCTGATGCATTTAAAGTGGCTCTGCTTGGCCATGATGCAATAAGCATTTTCTATTGCATATTCCTTGCCTAGTACAAATGCAAAGCAGGATACATTAGCTGAAAACACCTTTGGTAGTCGTGGTCCCCTCTCTATTAACACCACTCACTCTGTGTGACAAGAAAGCAACCGGAACACAAACAGTTCTTGTTTTACCTCCCCACCGTGACTAAATCTTTATTGTAATGTCAGGGGTTCTCGAGCCACGACTTGCCATGCTGCTAAACACCATGCAATTCCCAACGCATCGGCAAGATGGAAGACAGTTTCAAAAGGCTCTCAGGATAAAGATGATTAATGTCCTGAGACATTTTCAACAATTATTTGTGACGGCATCAAAAACTATACACAGACATATTGCCCAATACAGCCAGGATATCGGTGTTCACATTTTGTGTTTCAGATGCCTGCATTCAAAGACCACTATAAAATTACACCACCCTCTGTATTATTTATAGCAAATATATATACACAAAGCCCACAAACCAGACTGTCTTCTTCAACTGCAATTAGCTGGTCAAACACCTTTGATTCACAGAATATTTCAAGTTGGAAGGGACCATAATGATTGTAGCCTAACTCCCTGCTCTTTGCAGGGCCAATTAACATGGAGATTTGTTTAGATTTAGTAGCGCTCTTTACCTGCTGTTACACAGCGCTGCGCTAGCCATGGTCACACAGCCAGACAGGCTAATGTAAATTATTGCTGGAGTTCAGCTGCATTAAATTCAAATGCTGCACGCCAAAGGTTGTGTTGCTCTGGGTTTATTCTTAGGAACACTAGTAAACTATTTTTCCTCTCCTCTGGAATCCCACTGCAGCTATCATAAAACTCTTGGTACTTTTCAGTCTTCAGACTGTTATATATAGTGAAGGTCATTAAATAGATGAAATTAATTTGCAGTACACAACTATTTTAAGAATAGAGTTAAGTGTCAAAACTACCATATTCTGTTGTTCAAGCAGTGTTTCAGCACAGTACAAGAACTGCAAAGCAAGGCTTAAAGGGTTCCTCATATTGGGCACCCAATTTTAAGGCTTGAAGGTGTCATAGGGCAGACAACAATTTTACACAACATTTTCCTTTATATCAAGGCACAATTAAATAATCTGACTAAGGGATCAGCACTCCCTGGCAGACTTAAACCCTGCGTGCTGTGTGGTTACACGTGATACAACTCTACATCCAGGCTTACAGAAAAAGCAATGTGGTGTTTCATAACCCATTTGCAGAACAGACTCAAATAAAAAGCAAATGAAAGCAGAATTAAGCTCTCAACTTGTTCTTCCTGCTAATGCAAGGAACTGGCATTCGGAGCAGCAGGGTGTGTTTGTAGGTTACAGAGTATAAAACAAGTCCTGCATTTCTCCCTATTAAACTTTGACCTTCTTTTCCTTTCTGTTCTGTAGGTTTCATTTGACTCTTAGGACAGTGCCTAACATAGTTAGAACTCCATGCTGAGCATCCAGCTGTAGGCAGGTTACAATTACTGAAAATGCACAAACACCCTCCATTTCACAGCACCAGGTGCAAAGGGCCTGCTCTTGCTTCTCAGAGGACAGCTCCAGTTTTTCAGTATGTACTTGGTAATAATAATTTCTGCGTGTAGACGTAAGGATCAACACACTTTAAAGGGTGCCACTGAGAAGTAGGACAGTCAGTGGCACAATGCCAAGCTCTGTCTACAAAGAAGAATCAAGAGGGTCACAGTACTTTGGGTCCAGATGACGAACAGCCACTTCTCAAGTGAAGACTTGGCACCGTTCCAACACTGGTTGGTACCAGTCCCCAGAGGTGTCAGCGGGAGCTGACCAGAGAAGCAGTGAACGCTTCCCAGGCTCTAACTTTGCTGTCTCAGCTGAAAGCCACACAAGCACAATGACACAAACTTATGATTGAGGTTGCTTTTCAGGGCTACCTCTCCAAAAGCCACATAGCCATCAAACACTGCTTTAGCTGCTCAGCAGGCCAGAAAACAGAGTTACGCCTCTTATACAATAGCTGCTGACTGCAATACAGACACCACTTCAGTCACTCACAAGTGTTCCTCAAACAGTTCTGAAGAGGACAACAGTGAGAAAAAAAACCATCTATCCAGCTCTGAAGCAGGAGGGACGGCACAAACCACATTTCAGCAGCACGAACTTCCTTCATGCATACATCTGTCATTCTGTACTCTGTGTCTTATGCGACAAAACAGTCTGACATCCTCCCGGTCAGAGATAGCTGGGCACAGTTTCACTACACTGTAATAAAGTTCCACTGCGCTAATCCCCCAGGAATGCAGCAATTATCTCTTCCCAGACAGCTGTTAAATGCTGCCTTCCGAGAGATTATCCCATCCTCTCTCATCCCCTCCTGCTCTAGCTGCACAAGGGACAACAGTAAATAGAATATGCCACTACCTCTATAGGTAAAGAAGACTCATTAACTCCTGATCCCATGACAAGGATTCTGCGTAAAGCAAGGATGAGCCAGCTTCATATCAGCCCAGCCCCTTACACAGCGCAAGTTGAAAAAGGAATACTTTTTTCCTATGGAAAGCTTTTGAACTGTTTCATTCTTCAAGATCTGCGTTATTTTCCTTGGCCTTTATTTCTCCTCATGCCTTAAAAAGTAAAAAAGGGAAAAGAAGGCAAAATGAGCCTGCATACACACCCAAAAGAAGGAAAACGTTGGAGGAAAAAAAAACCATTGTCTCTAATTTTAGGAGAACCATCTTCACCTCTATAGCTGTTACATGTCCAGGAACTTCTTTCTACTACCAGCAAATGGTTAATGCTTGGAAAAAGCAGGTAAGAAAGTAAGTTGAATCATGCTTCCTCATGGAGCACCCAGACTCTTAACAACCAGCATTTTAAGGATCAGTTAGCTGGAGCCTGTATTCCTTGCCGAAGCCAGGACCACTTCAAAATTAGTATGTTGAATGTAATGTAACTGAAGTGCTACATTGTTTCTTTTATGCTGAAAAAAAATACATCTAAAGAACACAAGTTCATTGTCTGCCCTCATCTCTTGTGCATTACTGGTACATTCACTCTCATACAAGTACCCCTCAGCCTTCCATCAAACTGGGAGAGTTAAAAGCTTTTGTGTAATACCTCATTCAGAAACCTATCAAGACTACCCAATTAATGCTCAGTGTTCTTATCACAATGCTTTCTGCAATGGCAGAGAGATTTGAAATGTTGTTCCTGTCCTCCTCTCCCCAGAGCTGACCTTAAGCAAATGTCTGCAGCAGATCATGCAGAGTCCTGAAAACAAGTAACCAACACCTCACCTTTAGCAGCACTTGCTCTGCATCCTACTACAGACCGGTGCCCTAGGGCCTCACCAGTCAGTGTTGCAACCCAGAATCCTAAAAGAATTCCCTTACAAGCTGCTCAGCTGTTCAGTACCCAAATACACCTGCATTAGCCCAAAATCCACACAAAAATACAGCTGCTGTTTAATGCATGAGGAACATCAGCTCACTAACAAACTCTGTATAAAGGAAAGATCAATAGTAAAATCAAACGAGAAAAACAGCCTTGATAAAAGCCTCACTACTACTTCAGGTATTCAGACTGACAAAACATCTTGTCAGCCACCAGACTGTTTGTTAAGAAAAGCTGTCCTCACATACGGAAATCTGCGTGGAAACAGTGGCCTTTCTCCACAGATTTATTTTTGGGAGTTTTAAGACTAACTTATGGTAATAGAAAAAATAAGGCAGAGACTTTCAGTTCGTGTGTCTCAGGTGTACTTTGCTGTTTGTATTCCCACAAATTTTTCTTTATTTTCTTCTGTCTGTCTGGTTTTGTTATTTTTGTTGGGGGTGGGAGAATACCATTTGTATTGCCCAGCACCAAAAGTTAATGAAATGAATCAAGAGCCCCTGCTTTAGCTTGTGTTTGCCACACAGTGCCAGACAGACTACGGGAAATATTCAGCCTTCAGAGTGCAGCTGAACTTCTGACCAGCATGACTCTACTAATCCCAGTCCCTTGTGGCCAAGTCTCTTAACCTAGTGGCTGTTAGTGAATCCCCAACACTCAAGAATGATAAAGGAAAGGATTAAGGTAGTAATCTGGAATCTGAGTATGTGTCAGAAAAAGATGTTAAAAAAGGCTTCATGAGAAAGAACATATCAAAATGACTATTGGAGTGCTGCCATGCAGCCACCCGCCATAGAGTGGGAAAGAAAGTACTATCAGAGCAATGTTGTAGTTCCAACACGTGCATTCATAGTATTTTAACAACATCAATGTTGACTTCATCTACTCTGTACAGCAGCCCATGCTAAGGAGGAAGAATGTTGATGATGCCAATTTACTGATCTCTAGCTTGGGCACAATTTCATATCACAAGCAAACTGCTGCTTTAATGCTCAGGGAGCCTGCAGCAATCTAGCAGGAAAGAAAATAAACAGGGAGAGCAGAGACAGTACAAATACATTCAATCAGTTGCAAACAATATTAATAGCTCCTTTGGCAGACTGCTGGTAACCTGCCTTCCAATTAATTAACATCCCTCCAAGAAGTCCTTCCCTCAGAAAAACTGCAAGCACCAACATTAGTTTCTGCTGCACAGCCCTGAGACTGTTACAGGGACTTTGCGTAGCTATAAGGATCTCAAGATGCTCTTTTATCTTCAACCCACCCTCTCCTCCTACAGAGGAAGGAAGTTCTCTACCCTCCCCACTCTTATATAAGAACAATTAATTTTTAATGCCCAGAAAGTCTCTGGCATAAAGGTTCTGGTTCAGAAAGTTCTTTACCATCCCCAGCTGCTCAGTGACTGAAAACAGAGACAGGCGAGAACAGTTATCTACACCCATGTCCTTTGTGGTCACCACATGTGGCCTCCAAGCTCCCCGACTGCTGAGGTGTTTGCACCGACTGTGGTTGTGACAGCAGGGACCTCAACAAGGGTCAGACAGTGCAGAGGTAGCTCCAGAGTACCTTTCCTGACAATCCTCTTGGGCCTTTAAGAGGAACTTCAAAGCTCCTCTGGCCCCATCAAGATGAAGATGTCTTACCCACCATCTGGACCTGTCAAAACAGCACCGGCTATGCAGTAGCAGTTGTTCCAAACATTAAAAATCATCACCTGAAGGAAGTTAGAGAAGACAGACAGCAGTACTGCCAGATCTCCTTTCACCTAGTCACACTAAAGTGAGGACACAGTTTCATAGGGAAGCAAGAGTAAGGTCAGGCCTCTCCAAAACTCAACAATAGCAAAGAATAGATAGTTTGAGTCAATGATTCTGTTTTCTCCATCTAAGAAAGCAGTTCTTTATGGGCCTGGTGCATAATCACAAGCTGCATCTGCTGCAATTTACTCCCATTGCATCTCTCTTACTTGCAAACTGCAAGAAGATGTTTTTGCCTAAGCAAGATGCAAGGCCAGACTGTCAAATACCCAGCACCTACTCCGTGTGTCGTTTCCCTGTGTGATGGCTAGGAAATATGCAAACTAAGAGCATCAGCATCGTATTTGTACCTGGCTATATTTAGTAACACATCCTTTTCTACTAGCTCAGCATCACTACTTCTTTACATCCCCTTTGGCATTTATCTGCAGTTCATGTGCTTTCCCAACCACATCTTCCCTCGGCATGTGCATTCAATCATACCCCTTCCCTCCTTCTGGACCAGAACCTACTTCTGAATTTGTTGTGGCTATTTTCCCTGGCACTACTTGTTATTGCTGGAAGGATTCCTCACAGAAATGTTCTACTCATCTCTGCTTTGCCTCCTTTGCACAAATATTTGATGTCTCTAACGAATAAAACCTTTTAGTCATTTTTGTGAAGCCAATTCTTATAAAGTTAAAATGTCTTTTCTACAACTAAAAGAGAAGACTGAATTATAACCAATTTTACCACCTCTCTGCCACTGTCTGGACCTTCTGTTGCTATGAGATACTGAAGTATTCCTCTATTCTTTATTTCACCTGTGGCTTTCATCTTTTAGTGATCTGGAATAAATAAATTACTGCTTTCATGAGAAAAAGATGAGCATGTAGTCAGAGCTTGGTTTGGGGGAAAAGGACGGAAGCAAGGGAGTATAGCTGACCTTTAAGGTGAGACCTGTGACCATGCAAGGCATCAACATGAAAGCATAACCACACCAAAATCTCAGATGTCCAACAAAAGACACATCAGACCCCATGAACATCTGAACTTTTTCATCAAGTGAGTGAATGCGGGCAATACCATGAGACTCGGAAAAATCTCTTTGGAGAAACCCCAGACAAAAGAAAGGACAAACATACACCCACATGGAGTTGTAGTCATGTTATTCCTCATAGCTTCTTGAAATTCAGAAGTCTCAGGTAATGACCAAAAAAAACCACCCCTCAGTATATGGTTTCCTGTAAAGACTAAAAGAGACAGTAGAAGCTGAACGTTACTTGATACTGTCACCAAAATACTGCAAACCATACGTACTCTTGAGAGTCTTAGAAACAACTGACTCTGGTCATATCATTTCTAAACGGTTTCCATACAAGACTATCAGCAAGGGATTCAGGGCTATTTTTAACAAACCAAAACCAAGATTAACTCTCAAGACATCAGTGCATATCTTAACAATTGAAACTGGTTCAGTGGACAGATATTGGTTTAGAACAAATTCTTTTTAAACAAAGATTCTTTCTGTGCTTCCCTCACTAGATATTTTCATGCCTCAATTTAAGATATAATGCAAAGCCACAGCTTTGGGCTTCCCCCCGTAACAATCCCATTGCCACCACTATGACCGAGCTCTTTGTAGGAACCTTTGAACTGCTGTCATTTATCTTAAACTGCTATACAACACATAATTAGATGCAGTGATTGGGTTTTTCACTTTATTACTAAATTCTGGAAAGCACTGACCCTATAAGCAAGTCAGATATTTCTGCAGGCGGCTGTAGAATCAATAGAGACTGCCGGAGGGCAGTCAGAGAAAGAGGCTGCTATGCAGAATGGCAAAGGAAATGGACATCCTTCCATGCCTAGATATCATCTTTTCTTCAGGTCCTCTGCTGTCAGTGAATGCAAAACCTGCTTCTCCCCTGTTGCCCCCCTGTACAGCTTCATCTGCATCGAATCTTCCACCACCTCTGCAAAATACCTATTGCCTCTCAATTGCCCAGGAACAAGTGTCTTCTATTCCCGTTTTCAATACAATGACAAAAAAGTGGTTCTGGGGCTTCATTTTTATGCAAGAAACACAATAACTGCCTTTCAGAAAGATTATTACTGTATGGATTTTTCCCTTCAAGCCAGCAACTACCCCTACAGCAAGGCAATATACTCTTTTCCCTGGCAGACACTTCTGCGACCCGAGCCAGCACTTTGCACATGTTTTATTAATGCTCATACTGAGGTTCACTACCCAGTCCACAAGCATCCACATATTGCAGCTCCTATTCCCACTGAAGTAAGAAAACCAAACGGTTAGGTACAAACAATTTTGGTTGCACTGCCTGGGGGGGAAAACAGGGACTGACTGAAACATAACAACAGAAATGAAAAATGGGGATGGAGAAGTGGCCACAAATGATTTAGATAGAGCCTCTGGCTATCAGGAAAAGGAAATAGCATTTGAATAATAGGACAGCAGATGTTCCTCTCTCACCTTAGTCACATTTGTTAGCGTTTAACCGCTTACTTACTCTAAAGGGCTGCCCCACCAATGAAAGATGGCACAGCAAGATGAAATCATGCACCCAAGCCCTTCTGATCCTGTCAGAGGCTCCTCATTTGTTCTTGACCACAGAAGGCAGGAGCAGAGCACAATATATGGATATGGTTACGTGCCACCATGCGCATTGGGTGGTATCAGCACACCTTTGTGTTTATTGCCTTTGGATTTAGTGGATCATTCTTTCTCAAGCTGCCACCACAGTTTAAACAAGCATACGGTTCAAGGTTAACCGCTGATCCCTTCCCCAGGGCTTCCTCTCTGGTAGACATATAGGATCACAGGACATACTGTTCCCAGCTAAGCGTTTCAGCAACAGAACTTAAAAAGCAAGTGGCACCGTTAAAATAGCATCCCACAAAACAATAGCAACAACTTCATCTGACAGAAGCACACATAATTCATTACCAAAAATATCCCACAGGCCTTTGATCATAGCTTTGCTCAATTTTCCCATCAGTTCAGCACGATTATATTAAGAATGGGTGGTATTAAACTATTTTGAGGAAAACCATTTTTCTGAGGGAGGGGGAGGAAAGAGGTTGAAGTGGAAAAAGAACAATTAAACTTCAAGAACGCAGTCAGTGATAAACTGTCCTGCGGATATCCCTGACTCAGTTTATGCCACTTTCTGCTGCTTCTCTCTTAGGATGACTGAATCCTATAAAACTCAATGCTCTCCATTCAAACACAAGAGTCTAAAAATGCAACAGTCTACTTATAACTTGCTGTCAAGTATCACATTAGAAATTTAATAGCAGTGTCCTTAGATTATCTACTTCAGTCCACAAATGTTTGGCTAGAATTGATTTTTAGAAACCCTCATTCCCTCTGTCTCGCAAATGACACAGGTGTATTCACACGCATTAGGAACAGTTTTCAGATCATGACTAGAAATAAAAAGCAGAACTGTTGGTGTTCTGACTTACATAGTATTCAATTACTCTCTAATCACACATTAAAGCTAAAGAACAGAACTTCACGAAGAAGTGGATGCTGCACCGTCAAAGCTCTCAGGAAACGCAGGCAGAAGGACAAAGCAGCCACTTCAGACTAGGCAGGAATATTAATCTCTGTTAACTTCCATAACAGACTCTTGCTTTTAGCTCCCTCATTTCTAGGATTTGAAATACAGTTGATCAAGGGAGCTCAGCTGCATTTCCATCCCAGACCACAGAAGGGAGTTACAGTCATCTTAAGCAAGAACCTGTGTTTGCTAGGCCAGGATTGCTGGTCAAGCAGAAATTTGGAGGATCATCATTCAGACAATTCTGTAGCCCCAGACCACATTTCTCAGTGTCAGGCACATCCTAAAGCTCAGGTGAAGAACTTCACAGATTTCTAAAAGAATAAATGCCGTTTCCTACTCTCAAGGATTTGCCTTCTAAAGCCTCGGTCCAAAGGGGAGACAGTTAACACAGATCCATCCTTTCAGAAACACTGGTGTATGTGCTGCAAGTACAGACACCTACACAGGATCAAGGAGAAACTGCAGAAATGAGGCTTAAGTTCAAGCAATGACTTATTCAAGGCCGGGCAAAAGGAACACGATGCTCTGTGTGTGCCAGATGCACAGAGTATTGAAAGGGATTTTCAACATTGGTATTCCTACACGAGACTTCAAACACCTGCAAAGAGAACTTTTCAAAAATCCCATACCATGGGTGAAATCCTGGCCTCAGCAGAAGGAAGGCTTTGCATTTGTCTTGAACTGATCAAGGATTGAACTGTCTGCTTAAACAGAGAAATCCTGTATAAGTCACTTTGCATTTCTTTGTCAGACCTTTAGAGCTTTTAACAACTGGTATTAGAATACCTTTGAAGTGGAATTGAGGAATAAATTTAACTGCCACTGGTTTGACTGGATGAGTTGAATGAGATCATCCCTATGGTTTTGTGAACTTTGGAGAAGAGAATCATCAACTGTTGTATCAACCATTTAACTCAATGAGACTGGGAAACAAACAACTACTCAGAACATCCAGAGGCCAACCACAGTCAGTTGGTATTTGGCAGATGCAAGTGTACAGTCTGAACAGCAGAGAAATCATAGAATCACAGAACATTAGGGATTGGAAGGGACCTCGAAAGATCATCCAGTCCAACCCCCCCACCATAACAGGATCGCATAGACCAAGTCACACAGGAACATGTCCAGGCTGGTTTTAAATATCTCCAGAGAAAGAGATTCCACAATGCCCCTGGGCTGCCTGTTCCAGTGCTCTGTTACCCTCACCATGAAGAAGTTCCTTCTCTCCATGTCATTCAATAGACAGTAACGTGCATTAAATACAGGTACTAACACCTGCCAAGAGCAAATACAACCATATGTATCTCCATGCATAAGGAGGTGCGAGTATATGCACAAACATATGTAGGTGCCACCCTCACCTAGTGATTCTTTAATAGTAATAACCTTTAAGAGGAAACACCAGTAGTAAGGAAATCTGAAACAGGATAAGAAAAAACCCACCCCTTCCTTTATTCCCAGACGTCATTTTAACAACAGCTGATATATTACAATCATACACTCTCTTTAACTGCAAGTAAAATAGCCATTACACTTGTAACATTTTATGTGCAATGTTATTGGAGAGAAAACGGCTTCGACAATATATATTTGGAAAATTGTTGCTCTTATTCACAATTCATGAATGCAGCCTTCCCGCAATATATCACCTCTATAGCCAGGCTTCCCTCACATTACTTTTTAGCTGATAGCCTGTGGTTTATAGAACAGAAAACCAAAAAAATACCCTATGGGGGTGGTGATAGTAGACTATTTAGTCTGGGGGTAAAGAAAATAAGAGGGATTTAATTAAAATTTTCTAGCTGCTTTTCCTGAAGCCCTGAGATCCAGGGATATTGCGACCAGCCTGAACACAGTCATTGTCACAAGCACAAAAATCCAGGGAATGTGAATGCATTAGCTGCAGAGATGATAAATGTACCTGCCTGATTTCCATTTTGCTCAGTTTTTATTACTTCTTGCCTGTTCAAAAAAAAGCCAAACAAAAACCACCACCACCCCAAAAAAAAAAAAACCCAAACCCAAGCCCCAAACCACAAACCACACAGAGGCATTTAATAGAGAATAACAACCAGGGAGCCTCACACAGATGTGCCATGGTAGTGCAACTAACTTAAAAGACAAGAAACCTCCTGCAAACTGGTGAATTGGATGATTATTAACTCTAAAAATTTAAACAATTAACATTGATAAGTGGAAGATGGAAATTCTGTGAAATAATTTAAGTCCAAGTCATTGTGAGAGCAAAGTTAACTAACAACAGGCTGTTTTTAACAGGCTGGTTTACAGGTTTGTTTCTGTGTTGCTGCTTGAAGTCTAGCCCACAGAGATTCTTTTGTGTGTCTCTTCAGTGATAAATATGAGAAAAGTTTGGCAGCTGGGGCTCCTGCTCCTGGGTCAACAGGCTCCTGATTTACCAGGAGCCTACAGTCTAGTTCTATCTGTCCCAGTAAGTTGTTATGGCAAATAGATAGTGAACTATTCTGCCAGAACACGGTACAGAAATTTTCATCTTGAACTGGCAAACCATGAGAGAGGGCAGCGGAGCAGACAGAACGATAGGGTTCACTGCTTGGCGTGAATCCCCCACCCACAAAACAGGAGGAAGAGCTCCCGGAAAGGCAAACCAGTAGATAATTCCAGCTGGAGCACTACTCACACACTTTGGCATCAGCGACAACACTGAGAAATCACATCTACGTAATAAAAGTGAGATAAACCTTAATGTATTTTCCTCCTACCACTCAAAGTGTCTTTCTTCTGTTTGACTGCACAGTCTACATCATCTGGCTTCTATGTTAAAATCCCCTGCTTTCACACAGAGTTCACCAGGAAATTTTATGCTAGACTTTTTTTTTTTTAAAAAAGCAGCATTATCTGATCCTCTCATCCAGTAGAGTAACATCTACAGTATCTTTACACTGTGGTACTGCACCTGTAACTCAGAGCAAAGGGCACTGTGAACCTAGATGCCTTCAGGGTCTACCTGAAGCAGACCTCTGTTTGCATTTGTATGTACATACACACATAACACAGAGGATTTGTAAGTAATGATTCCCATTTCAGTGATCATTCAGTGATCCTCAGTAAATATAACACTGAGTAAAACCTGTAAGTGTCAGCACATCACAGAAAAAGCTGGACCATTTGCATGAGATGCTGACCTCAGCTCCAGAGGACACGGGGATTTGGATCTATGACCTTGGTTAACTGCACCTCAACACCATCGATCACAGTTAACCACAGAAAGGTGTCTGGAATTTTCCAGATATATCTAAGTATCATCCCCTCAAATGCCAAGGGCTTTACTCCATTCTGCTGCTCATGCTATGTGCCCATGACACTAGCACTGCCAGGGGAGGTTGAAGGAGATATTAAGCTAAATGAAATCCAAACTGACAGATTACATGTCATGTTACCTCTATCTACACACAAGGAAAAGGGAACCCGCATGTATACCCCCACACACATCTGTTACCGCAAGCAGTTGCTGTCTTACTTCCAAAAGAAAGCAAAATAAATTCAGGGTAGCCAGAATCAAAGCGGGTAGTGGCAGTAACTCCTTAAAAACAACAGGGAAAAAAGTTTCAAAATATGTGCTCCATAAATAAAATATACAGGCGGAAGCTGCAAGTGCAGTATTGATCCCAGTTGTAAGTAGAGATGTAGAGAACTGCAAAGCTTGCAGTCAGTCTTCTGAATTGACAATAAATCCCTGGTTTGCCAGTATCCAAATTACTACTCTGCACCTCTCCAGTTGGAGGGAAGTCATTAATTAGGTTGGTTTCCTTACTCAGGAGGTAAAGGTAGAATTATTCCACGCCACCCTATGGCCTGCTCTTTATTTACAGCTTTTGTGGGACCTTCTGCAAACTGATAGGTAAAAATCATCTCTCAGTAAATGCTACGCAGTAATGTAAAGCGGAGCCAAAGAGAGAGATAAAATGGTCCAATAAGTTCGTTGTGCAACTGATTACTGCTACTGAAAAAATGAATTCTGCAAAGATAGGTGGTGAGTGCTTTTGAAATGCACAATAAATCTGATTGTTTTCCACTGCAGTCGAGAAGAATTATTCAAATGTTGCACCAAGGGAACAGAGCTACAGGTATTTTCCCATATATTTTCTAACACACCTTCCTATGAGGGGGTTGTGAGGAAGTCTGTCTGCTTGGTGAATTCAGCTGGGAGAGGGGCAAGTCTAACATTAGAGCCTTGAGATGTTCTTGAAAACAGTGGATGGCTGATGCATGTGTGGTGCACTGACAGGGTGACAATCTTCTTTTTCTTGGTTTGGTTTCTTTTTTTAATTCCAGGAAAGCATTTTTCTTCATTTCTATGTTGAATTCTCATTCATTTTCATTGTGCTGTTCTGTCACAGTCAAAGACCCGCCTTGGGTAGCTCTGTCACGAACTTGTGTGTTGCCATCTCTCTTTGAAACCATTCTTAGGTACAGGAGGCGCTGACTTGTAGGACATATTTTTGCGGTTCTGTCATTTCTGACTAATTCAACATTCAGGGGCTTTACAATCTCACTCAGTATACTGCAAAGTTTTGCAGCTTTTCATGGCAAGAATAGTTTTGTTTTGATGCAACTTCATTTTTGACATGTTCCTGATGCCCCAACACAACACTACAGAGAAGCAGGCAGATGAAGGAATGAAATCCAGGAAAGAAAAACTAGACACAAAGAACCATTCACTAGTTGAGATTTGCACTGAAGATTCTGGAATAAGCAACACCTCCCACAAAAACACTTGTTTCCACTCTGTCAAACTCTCTGCTGAGTCACACTGAAACATCACCTGCTTCTCACCACGGAGAGGTAGCCTTTAAAGATAGTCACAAACTACTAGCCAAGCAAATTAGCTATCCCTCAGATTTCAAGCACCACCGTAGTGCAAGAGAAGGTCACATGAAAATGCCCTCTGATAAGGTATAATGCTGCAGGAAAGGAAGTACCCATCTCCTTGGCGGTAAATCACCTACAGATCAGATGTAAACACAACCAGAAATCTGACAGAAAAAGCACCTGCTTGCCTCCCACCAGCTCTGATTTTTTTCTTTTATAGAAAGTAAATTCAGACCTTCTTTAGCCCAAGCCCTAGTGAAAAAATGAATTATCCATCAGATTGACTCTTGATGTCAGAGGTAGTTTCACAGCATGGAAATTCTGTAAGCATGGTCAACATTAACTGCTTATTGACAGGTAGCTTTGGCACATAAAGTCTACATTTGAGATCAAAAGTGGTTTTGGAGTTGTTGGAGTTTTTTGAATGCTGTGTTATTACAGTCACTTCTTCTCTGGCCCTGCTGGTTACTCTAAGCTAAAGGTCAAAGCATCTTGGACTACACTTTTTAAAAAATATTAACTCTGATTTTTATTCTTGAACAAGCTTCAGCTTTAAAGGTCTCATAGAAAGTCAGAAACCTGGTGAATCTTTTCTCAAACCAATGAAGCTGACCGCTCCTTCTGGAGGGTCACCAAACATGAATGAGCATGTCCTTCTTTGTGCCCATTACGTTTGTCTCTTTTCCATCCCTCTCCCTACCACTTATCTCTTTATTACAGTCAAAAGTCATACGTAAAACACACTTCTCCAAGACTTCAGGCCATTTGTGGAGAGAGAGGTGAAGAAGGAAAACAGCAACTCATGTGTTCGATGGGGAAGAGAAGGACTAGCGGTGGGTAAAAGGCTTTAGGACTCTCTTCAAAGAGGTTAGATAGAAAGCCAACAAAATATTATACTACATTCATAAATTTAAAAGGGGTTAGATGGGTCAGGCTGTAAATCCTCTATTAAATATTTTACAAGCCCAGTAGAACAGAGACCTTAAAAAAACCCTCTTTAACCAATTCTGTTCAATACATTGCCAAAGAATGTAACTGAGCTAACGCAAAGTCAAAGGAAACCAGTCAAACCCAGTGTCAGGCTTCGTTTGATAAATGGCCAGAATAAATAAGGTGCTGCTTTTCCAAGGCATCACAGAAACCTCACAGCTGACACACAGAAAAGAAATACCACAAATCAATGGGGCCAAAGGAAATTAATGTCTAGTTAGCTTGTAGGAAGTGCACTGTGTAACACAGGGAGAGGAAGGAAGGTCAATCTGAGAAATATTGTAAAGGAATTGAAAGAAAAGCTGAAAGATTTAAGAATGAAAGTTCAGTGTTCTACTGCTTCCCTATAATAGTACCACTGAATCCTTACCAGTCATGAACCTATTTTTACAAAAGCCTAAAAATAGGTCACATGAGAACAAGTTACTGAAGAAGCCCTCGCTTGAAAGTCTGTGTTCCTGCCCAAAGCCAGCAATTTAATTCACATACAGGACATACAGTTCATCTTGACCACACATATTAGTCTTCTTTTACAGACCTAACCCACAGGATCCAATACAGAGACATCACCAGGCTTGGGTATTTGCAAGTCAAGATGAAAACCTGCTGAACAGTTTAGACTTCTTAACACAAAACACCACCTTTCATCTGCTTAAGACAAACCCAGCAGCAAACCAGTGCAAGTCTCTGTAACTATTGCGATGCCCAAGAGACATTTCTAGTAAGACAGTCCTAACCCATACATAAGTTTGTGTTTAAAAACAACAGTTTTGATTTAGTCTAACAAACGGTTCATCATCAGTAAAGACAAAGGTACTAGTGAAGCACATTGCTTCAGACTAGCCAACATGTTCAACACTGGCTTCAGTTCCTGCCTGAAGCAAAAAACTTCCTCGTGGACCAAACTTTAGTACCCTCCTCCAAACATAGCAGCAGCCAAGAGAAAACCAGACTTCTTTTGCCCAGACTAAGTCTTCACTTCCTTAAGTGAAGTTTAAATCATTGCAGGGGTTTTAATTTCTACTACATCAAATGAAACCTTATTACTACATAAAGGAAAAATAACTAAGTGAATTATAACCAAAAAAGCGTGGAAGAAACAGGAATCACATGCTGAGAAATAGTCTATCTAATGTAATACTTCATTATTATTGTAAAGTCTTGGAAAAGCGAGCAAGCCCTCTTTTTCGAACGTGACAAGTTACTCTGCTTCAGTGACAAGAGCACAGTTCAGGTCACTGGCTCTGACTTCTTTGCTCGACAACCTTTAAGCATCGATTAGCATCGCCAAGTTGAAATGGTCACACTGGCTATTTTCAACACCTTCACCTCCTTGTGCTAAAGGTGTTAGCACAATTGTCCCTAAATAGTAATTTTTTTACAGTTTAGAAAGCATTTACAAGCTGGTAACACTGACTTCAGACTATGCACCTGCTCAAGCAGCTTTTTGATCTCATCAAATCTTGCACTGAGACAGGAAAGCACTTGCTCAGGAGAGCACAAGGGACAATACTACACTCTGTCTCGGTGAGGATTCCAGAGTCGTCTTCAGCAAGAAGTGCAAAACAAAACTAAAAGTCATTCTGGCTTTTACTCCATAAGTCAAACTTTATGTGTCTGTTCCTCTGCTTCCTAATAGGAGTACTCTACAAACACAACTGACTTCAGCAGATTGTAAGGACTTGCAGGACTTTCACGCTCAGGAGTCAGACTTCTAACAGCTATAAGCAAGCAGAGCTCCAGTGCAGGGGTCACTTTAAAAGCTTTACCCTGGAGACTGCTGCTAGATACCAGAGCAGCTCTTATTCCCACCAATTTCCCTATTGCTCAGCGACTGGAAAATTGAGGAATAAAATTTAAAGGAAAATAAAACACAATACGCATATGGATAAAGCTTCTGCAAGAAGCTTCAGCTCTCCCAGGTTTCCAAGGAAAACATGAAGCTTAGCTTTCTCCTACTTTTCCAGGCACACCAAGATGTCTAAGCACTAATGGAAAAATAAATACAAATAATCCTGCTGCAGGCCATTAATGGAATAATGAGATGTTATTAACATGGAAAAAAATTAAGATGCTAAACATACTGAGAATGATTGACATGGGAAGAAAAATGCACTTATGTTATTTGCTCATTTCATTAAATTGTTTAGAAAAATCCTAAACCTTTAATCCAAACATTCAGACTCCAGTTCATGAATTATCCATAAGTAACTTTATCTTCCCTACTTCCAAGGAAACCTTCAGAAAAAGCCAAGAGAAATAAGAAAAACAAAACAGAGTTAAAGGGGCTAGTAGGTACTTTGCCCCTCTCTCCCAACTTCAGCTTTCTGATTTTGGTGACAAAGTACAGACCTGGGAACACATAAAGGCTTTGATTTAAATTCTCACTCACCTCTAATGGAGAGCTAGGTAAGAAATCCATAACCCAAACACCTGCTTTTTCATCCAAGTCCTCCAAACAGCAGGAAACATAATCATTAAGTCCAAGAATAGCACAGACACTTTCCAGAGACACCAACTCCTATGAGTTGTTAGCTAACCATTTCACTCCAGGTTTGTATCACTTCTACCCCAATACAACAGCCCTAACCTTGTACCCTCCCTGCAGCCTATTAACTACACCAACATCATTAGCCTGCAGAAAATGATCATAGAGTTCAGGTCTTTGATCCACATGTTTTCTCTTACTCATTAGGGGAAAACACTTGTTAAGGAGCCTGGTTAAGTTTACATATATGGGCTGTGCTCAGAGCCCTTATGAATCTATAGAAGCCATGAGTCAGCTGAGCCAGTGTATGTGGGTAGTAACCCAAGTGCAAAAAGATTTTAGACAAAATAATGTTCTTATTTTCCTCTGGGGTGGCCTACACTTGTTTTATATCTACACATGAAACAGATGAATGCAAAACATTTATGAACATAACCATCTTCGTGGAGCTAGAATAAGAATGAGCTTAAGGCAGTTAGAGTGTAACTAATACCAACAGGAAAGAAAAGCATGGAAGAAGCTGGTTGTATGAGACACATGCACTCATTAAATTAGCATTCCCCTTTTCATAAATGCAGAAGTTAGCAGCTTTGCATCATTAAGCTCTGCTTTCTCGAACAGACCCATGAGTTCTGATGTGTTGACTCAACACACCAGAGACCTTGCCTGAAGATCTTGCTGTGCTTTAGGGACTGCAGTTGAGATGCAGCATAGAATAGCTCCCTGCTCTTACAGCGAGAAATGATCCTAGTGGGAGTTTGTAGGCTTCAGGGAAGTGGCTTTTTCTATTCCAGCTACTGCTTAAATTAAAGAAACCATTTCCACTCATCTCACTGGGTTCTCAGCTGGTGCAGGTCAGCACAGCTGCTTTCGTTTCAGTGCCGTGGCTACAGCTCACCTCCACCTGAGCTCCTGCATAGAGTCTGAAGTTGATGGACCCATTTCACCTGGGTAGAGGATAATGTATTCAAGCAATGAAGGGCCTGAAAGCAATGTTAAAAGTCTATGTGTCTGCAAAAACTCTTTTAAGAGATCTTTTTAGCCGTGTGATCTGAAATGAGTGAGCTGAAAAGGAGACCTGCATGAAAGAAAGCTACAGTAAATATTTATTCCTGCTTTTAGTATAGATCTTTCCCATTTTTCTATAAAATCACCACAAGAGAGCAGGGGTGACTTTCAACTAGATGCTGTCACTCCATAAACACACAAGACCTAATGGGCAGAGCTGGTGCACCAGGTCCTCGTAATGGGACTGTGGCCTTTAGTGGCTGCTGTGTTTTAGAGCGGCTTCAGCCTATAGCGTTGGCTTCACTCTCTGCTTGCCTACCCCAAAGTCTGTGCTGCTGCAGCCCCGCAGGGAGGACACCCTCTTTGCTGTGGTTTCTCCTTCAATGTAGCAGCCAGATGGTTTTTCTCCCTCAGGAATCACCTTTGCGCTTCAGTGAAGCAGCTTCTCAGGAGGAGCTCACAGTGTTTTGAAGACAGATTTCCATTCCATTTTCATTATTCTTCCATCTCTCTGGGAGGATGATGTAGGAAGCATTTAAGTAAATAACTAAACCATGATAGGGGGTGGAACAAGTGACATTCTTGGCTTCTCTTTGCAGTTATCTGTCAAGACTTAGGTTGCAGAGAATTGAAAAGCTTGAAGTAATACTGGTTCAGTGTCCCTGTAAGACAGAACTTCTCACTGTGACTGGCTCACTGTCAATTTATAACCTGGAGCATGAAGACTTTTAAATCCCCTGTAATTTTTCAACTGCAAGGGATTTGGGGATCTTATCAGTAAAGAAATAATGTTGTTAACGTTTCCTTCTTGCAAGTGTTTCAGGCTTCATATTAAATCTGTGAGCAACTCGTGTTAGCTAGATCTGTCTAATATTTTAACATTTCAAAAGTTCTGGAATAAAAGTTGTAAAGTTTGTGTGGTACCAGTATCAGGCATATCCAAGTCACCCGGGTTACAGCTGGAGACACACATGGTTCTGCACAAGCATTCCCACTATGCGACATTAACTAGCACCTTTTAGTAACAGCCCTGCCTAGCCACAATGTCTAGTAAAGGAAACAGTCTGTCGTGCAATGGTTTATTCCAAGTGATGACCTTGCTGCCCTGTCATTCTGATAAAGGCCTGTCGCATCTAATATTCCAGCTCAAAAAGTGGCCTCTGATTCACAGCTCAGAGGTGGGAAGTCTCTCCACCTTGGCTCTGCATTGAGACACCTGCTCACCTCTGTAAGCCACTCTACTTCCAGGGTCCCTGCTTAAGCTACGCTACGTGAAATGTTGTAATTTGTACTGCAAAGACGTTCTCGTACCATAACCTGCTCTTCTATTTAAATCCATCCAGTGACAGGCGATTTCCCGGGCCATTGAGTCCTCACAACCACCTACACTCTATCTATAAAGTACAAACAGACCACAAGCTCCCCTTTCTTGGTTGTCTTGGTACAAAGTCATCGTACAACTACACACGTCAGCTGGAAAGAAAGCAAAGATGAGCTGTGCTGCTGATACAAGCCGGAGCATTAGATTAATTACTGTGAAGTGGTAGGTATTATTTTTGCAGGGAGTCTTTAATGTCTCCAAGCTACTGCATTGACAAAAAGGATGGCAGCACAGTAACTTATAGTCATGTTTACCACATCACCACCTGACCACGTGAATAATAACCTGTGTCGCTGCCATAACCATTCTAGTACAGCTGCAAATACATTTTCCTAGAGCTCATCAACTAAAATAACGTCTGTATCTGTGTGGCTTGAGAAATGCAGCATTCAAAACCTAACCTCAGAAATCAAACCAGTTGCCCCCAGACAGGTGAGAATAAAATGCTGAGCATGTCCTCTCACCCAGGAGAAAGGTTATTATTAAATGTTTTCATATATTTATTTTTTTTTAGTCTAGGAATGGGTTCAAAGTATTAATCAGAGCTCTATTCTGGCTCATCTCCCAGCAGTAATTTTATTCTGTATACGTGTGCAGGGAAAACACGGAGAGTCTTGGCATTTGAGAGACTGATAAAATTTAATTTGTATGTTTGTCTGATAAACACTTCAAATGTATAAAAATGGAGGAAAAAAATATTAAGCTTGACAAACAATATGGTTAAGGTGCAGTAAATGAAACTCTCCCATGTAAATCCAGCCTGCCTGCTCACCGGAGATGTCGCAGTCCAGAAAATTCAGGTCTGACCCAGAGCACACAATGGCACTGGGAAGATTCCAATTCCCTTTAATAGGCTGGGGAGCCAATTTTCAGGCAGCGGAGTGAGAAGCTGTTCGAATTATCCTCCTGTACTTGAATCCTTGTTTCTTTTATGGTTACTGCTTTATTCAAAGGAGAAGCGGGGAGGGGGGGAAAGGTGTAACTGTCTTTTAAAAAGCAGTTTCATGTAAGTGAGTAGTGGGTGTTGTTGCTGTTAAACGCTGTAATAAATTGGGGGCAATTTGGTTTGATTTGGCTTTCATGATATCTAAGGGAAACTAAAATAAAGTCTGCAGGAAATGTGTCAATTCCTCATACAAATCAAAATGGAGTGATTGTTTCTGCAACAATAATACAGTTTGCCATAAACATTTCTATTGGGAAAGCATTATTGTGCCATGATCGCTGCAGCAAAAAGCATTAGAAAATACACACATAGCAGCAGAAATTAATTTTATGAACTCTGCAGTTAAGGATTTAGGAATGGTACCTGGGAGGAGGGCTGAGAACACAGCACACGAATCTGTGCAGATATTCCAGGTAAAAAATAAAATAAAATAAAAAATAATCAATGAACAGATTCCCCTGTGGAATCAGAAGAGCAAGAGGGAAGGATTGAGAAAAACAAGACACTAACAAAATGTAATCTTTAAGGTATCCTTTCTTCATGAGTTTGTTTTACAGATTAGAGAACATTGCTTTTCTCCAGAGACTTAGGCTTCCAGCCATTGTCCCTGGTTTGTCCTGCATGCCTGCATTGTGTGAAACCTAATGAAACATATGAAAAAGAAAGAAAATAAGCAAAGAAAGAAAATATGCCCCACAGTTGTGGCATCGTTCTGTCAGCCTACAGATTTTTCAGGAGCAAAAGCTGGCAAATGCTTTTATACTGCACATGACGCACTGACTAGCGAAGACTTCTGGTCGGTATTGTTGGGGAGGGGGTTTTTTTGCCTGGTTTAGAAATCTGCAGGTGCTTTATGCAGAAAACCAATTATTTCCCACTGAATTATGAGGCGGAAAATAGGGGCACTGCACAGACAAGACAGCGGATTTCTGAATAGGAAATGGATCAGCTGTATGACACCTGATGCTCTCAGAGCCCAGAATCTGACATTTCTATTGTCTGGAATATCCATGCAACAGAGGACAGGACGGACAAGATACTGCATGAATGACTAAAGTCTGCCCCCATCTTACATCGAACAATGATCTGTGAAAAGAAGTATTTTCAAGAGAACAAGGCAATTCAGACACACTCAGGCACCGTGGCAGTAGTCAGAAAGATGAGGGCTTCTAGAGATCTGGTGTTTGGGGAAAAAAACCAACACGGGTGAGGAAGTAAAAAAGCATCTTAAATTGAAGGTGGACACAACTGTTATTTACTTTCATGTTTTGGCGTCGACGCACCAGCCAACAAACCAGCTGTCCTAAAATTGTACCACATCCTTTCCAAGGGAAAACAGAAAATCGTCAGATTTTCAATCTACAACAAAAAACCCTTTTTAACGCAAACATTTAAGCTGGGCCTTCTAAACACAGTCCAGTGGATGAAATCAAAATGAGTGGGCTGCAAAATATTCCCATTTGTGTGACATGTCCAGCACATCAATAGGTCTCAAGAAATCAGGAGTCCCTCAGTAACATAGTGGCACAAAGCTCAGAGTACTGAGTGGCTCAGGTCTCTCTAAATGATCCCTCCATCTACTTAGGTTGGAAGTGGATCACAGAATCACTCTGGTTGGAAAAGACCCCAGGGTTCATTAAGTCCAACCATCTAGCCTACCTTACAAGTTCACTCCTAAACCATATTCCTCAACACCTCATTCACATAATCTTTAAACACATCCAGGGATGGTGACTCAACTACCTTCCTGGGAAGCCCATTCCAGTGCTGGACCATCCTTTCTGTGAAAAATTTCTTCCTAATATCCAGTCTAAACCTCCCCTGTTGTTCATTGAACCCATTCCCTCTTGTTCTGTCACTAATTGCTTGTAAGAAGCGACCAGCACCCACCTCTCCACAATGTCCTTTCAGGTAGTTGTAAAGAGTGATGAGGTCTACTCTCAGCTTCCTCTTCTCCAAACAAATGAGCCCCAGCTCTTTCATCCTTTTCTGATAAGACTTATTCTCCAGGCCCTTCACCATCTTACTTGCTCTTTTATATATGGCAAACAGTTTTCATAAGGATTTCAAAACAGGCAGGTAACTGGCTCACAGGACAAATCTTTCAAGAGTAAGAAATTCAGGTAACACTTTCTCCAAAAAGAAAGGTATCCCTTTGGGGAAATTTCCAAACAACCCTGTCTCCAGTACATCATATTTCATATTTTACCCCCCTTTTTGGTTTTCTAAGTTGTTTTTTAGTATGTGTCACGTACTTTTCTCTTTCCCATGACACAAAACTGCCATTCGTTTCAGTCTGTAGGTTGGGTAATTAATCCCATAGTACAGGCATTGCCTAATGTACAATATAACCAGCAGCTCTAGAGAGACGAGATATTTAGGCCTGACATGCTTGGGGGATGTTCACTGCTGTTTAAACTGAAAGCAGAAGGCTTAGCAGTGTAGGAGAAAGGGATCTGGGGGTCCTGGTGGACAGCAAGATGACCATGAGCCAGCAATGTGCTCTTGTGGCCAAGGAGGCCAATGGCATCCTGGGGTGCATCAGGAGGAGGGTGGTTGCCAGATCAAGAGAGGTTCTCCTCCCTCTCTACTCTGCCCTGTTGAGATCGCATCTGGAATACTGTGTCCACTTCTGGGCTCCCCAGTTCCAGAAGGACACAGAACTCCTGCAGAGAGTCCAGTGCAGAGCCACGAAGATGATGGAGTGAAGCATCTCCCTTATGAGGAAAGGCTGAGGGAACCAAGTCTCTTGAGCTTGGAGAAAAGGAGACTGAGGGGTCACCACATTAATGTTGATAAATATGTGAAGGGTGGGTGTCA
>JAOXOE010000720.1:12573806-12590715 GCA_028565055.1 Phoeniculus purpureus
CAGAATCACAGAACATTAGGGATTGGAAGGGACCTTGAAAGATCATCTAGTCCAATCCCCCTGCCACAGCAGGATCTCCTAGACCAAGTTGCACAGGAACACATCCAAGCAGGTTTTAAATGTCTCCGGAGAAGGAGACTCCACAACTCCCCTGGGCAACGTTCCAATGCTCCATCACCCTCATTGTGAAGACGTTCCTTCTGATATTTATATGGAAACTCCTATGTTCCAGCTGACACCCACTGCCCCTTGTCCTATCAATAGATGACATTGAGAAGAGCCTGGCTCCATCCTCCTGACACCAACACTTCACATATTTATAAACATTAATGTGGACACCCCTCAGTCTCCTCCAAGCTAAAGAGACCAGCTACCTCAGCCTTGTAGGGGATGAGTTGTTTACGCTGCTACTCTGTCTCACTTAGAAAACTTCTGGTTTTAAAAGCTCATTATTCTAGTCTCTCTTCTAGTCAGACTGAGGATAAGAGGCAAAGAGATCCAAAGCAGAACCCATCTCCTCGTGACAAGTAATGAAATAAAATACTGTCTCAAGACGTCCAACTGATTTACTACTAGCAAGTACTTCTGTCACAAGCTCCTCAGTCTAAGCTAATAAAATATACACAAATCTGTCTGAGCTGACTTGCCCCAGAAGCCAATAGCTCCACACTCAGCCCTAGGCATGTGCCACGTGAACCCACCTAGGCCATTCAAATTAGCAGAGCACAGGTAGCTCGTTCACAGCTTCTCTAATCAATCAGTTATGTGCAGAGCCCTTGCGTATTCAGGCACAGCGTATTTGAAAGTATAATTGCCACAGCAAGACAACACAAACTAGAAACATTAACAAACCTTATTTTTTCACATCCCCCTTCCAGTCGAGAATCTGAATAATTTAATACGGGTTGGCAGCTCTTGATTACATTTTTGCACCTTTTTAAATTGTTTAAATGAAATTTAAAGTAATTTAAGCAGGAAGTGAAAATGACACATTTTTTGTGTTCTGCTTGCGCAGGAGCCAGCACTGGAAGTGTCTGATTTTAGCAGCCACGTCAGATTGCCCAGCATTTTTCTGGTAGCACAGTGAAATGCCTGACACTGCTCCTGGGAATGAAGAGGAGGACTACTGATGTGAGTATCATAGGGCCCAATCCTACACGGGTAATAAGAACTTTACAATGATGACAAGTTGGGTGTGTGCCAGTGTACTTGGTTGCTGGGTGTTACAACCGCATACAGCCCAGTGAAAGACGAATTCCTGAAAGACAGGACCCAGTTTACAGGAGCATCTGTATATTATGGGTCATTCAGACCTGAATCCATCTAGGGGAGGAGGAAAGCACAATTCCTGAGCCTGGCATAGCCTTAAAAAGGTGCATGCAGAGTGTTATGCAGTGGGAAAAACTGCTGCTACCTCTCATCAACAAGCTACATCCATCACTGCTCGTTTGGGCAGTAGGTTTATTATCAAGAGGGCCACGTCTACCTCTGCAAAGTGATTTGGGAGTATATGGTATTATATAAATGAAATCTTTACAATTACTGTTTATAAAGGTGTAGACTATACATGTAGAAACTAAGCAGATGTCTTGGGGGCCCTCAGCTTGGCTAGAAAGCTCACAGAAAGGGTATTTTTTTTGGTAGCTTTCTACCTCACTACCAAAAAGCAGGTTTCCTTGTGGTATTTCTAATACCCATTACCAAAAAATTATTCTGACCTTTTTTAAAAACTCCTTTTTTTCCTATATAAGGGACCCATTAAATAGGATGAAAAAAGTGCTCACTTTCAGTGTGTGAGTGAATCTCACCTTTCAGCCTCAAATCTCGGGAAATGAAGAGAAGGTTACAAATGCTAAGCAACTCCCAAAAATAGGTCCATTGCCCTTCACAGAGAGAGGAAATGGAGGACTGTAAGAGGGTGAATGCTTGCAAGATCTCTAAGATGTGTTAAACCTGTTCTTCCAGATTCATCTCACAATCCAAGGGTCTGCTTTGCATTTCATCTTGTTCACCAGGTCACACATCCATAACACACAGTCCTGGGGATTTCTGTAGTCTAAATTGTCCTTCTACTTAAAAGGGAAATGCATTACGTGATCGATACTTTTTCACCCTGTTAGAAACGGAACTGTCCAACTACAAACAAATCATTTGTATGTGACAGGCTCAGAGCAAATGAGAAAAATATTCTCTTCTACTCATTATGTTTAAAATGTACAGGTTTAAAATGAATTAATGAAAACGGAAGCCAGAAAAACTTAAGACTGCTAGAGGAACTTGAGGAATACCTAGCATGCTTTGTCCTTGCTACTACCTATTGATTAACAACGGGAGGATTTTGAGTAGAGGCTGAATAAAACCACCAGTCCTCTTATGTAAATGACATAGAATCAATGCCTCCTACAACTGCAACACAAAACTAAACTGTGGGCAGAAGAAAGCCTGGATAATTTCTGACAGCAAAAGGAACGATACTGGCAACACACTCAAAGCCATGTGTAAGGTGCTATTGAAAAATAGATGCTAGAATCTGGGTAGAACAGAAAAAGTACAAGAAACTTTTATAAGGATTGTCTTTCATCTCATTTTCGTGAGGTCCCAACTTTTCACATGGTGAATTAACACTTGGTATCAATATGGCCTTGCAAATTGCAGCTCCTTTATAATTTGCCCTCTTAGAACACCTTTCATTGAATGGTTTCAAGGACTGTTATTGAAATGAGACCACATAGCTGTGCCTGTGCTGCAAGGCAGTTAAGAATTTCTCTTCAAAAGCACTTTTTCTTTTTTTCTCATTATTCTAACTAGTTTGGGGGTTCCTTTTAAAAAGGGGAAAGACATTTTATTAACAGGAAAATATTCAGCAAAATTGAGTGTATTTTGCTAACATGCTCCCTTTTTTAAAAAAGTAATTGCCAAATAAATCCCAACAACAACCGAAGGGAACAATCATAAAGAGTTATGTGAGAGAGCCTTTCAAACAGCCCGAAGAGCTATTCCCTTTTAGAACTATGGAAGGTCCTTCAAAACATAAATTACACACGGGATGTTAACCCTGCAAATGTAATTTAGTTATTACCTATTTCATATACAGAACAAATGAAAAGAAACACAGAGAAGCACAGAAGAAATGAATCCATCAGAAACTGAAGCATGTCAGCACGAAGCATTGACATTTCAACTTAATTTTGCAAATAAAAAGAATGTTTAGAGAAGGAAAGAACTTAGGAGTGAGTGATGGAGGAAAAGAGGCATTCATTACAAACACCATCATGCAATGCCAGATCTGGTTAAGTACACTATGTCACTCTCTCTACAGTTGGGTGTTTTTCAGCTTAAATTGAGCTGAGTTATGACAGCCATGAGTGGAATTTTTTATGGAGTGCCACAGAAATATAATCAGCCTCCAGAAAACTCTCATTCATCTACCTACAAAGCAGCACAGCAGACTAACTACTACACTCGTGGAGGCTAGGCAAGGCCATGATGATCTAAAGAACCATGCTTCACCTTTCCTAGAAATTACCTGACAGGCATTGTTGAGCCTGAACGGAATTCAGTGGATAAAATTGTTTGCTGGTTCCAGATTTCAAAATTAACAGAGTTTTTTTTTTTTTCTGTCAAAGCACAGCCATTCCAGCCCAATGAACTATCGTCAGAGTTCTTGGGCCTCTGGAAGTGAAAGATTTGATGCGAGCACATTGGCACTAAGAGGGACCTGCACACTGAGATCTTGCCTTGCTCCCACCTCTGCTGTGCATAGAGTAGCTGCAGCTATATATCACAGTCTCTGGCTTTTAAAACCAAAGCTTCCAACCTGACTCATAAAGCAGTTGACAAGTCAGAAAGATGGGACATGTCAGACTGATGGATTTGTAATTACAATGGTGCCGCTCTGCCTCCAAATACATAAATTGTGGAGTTGTTGCATGCAGGATAGCATTGCAAGCTAGAGCAACTCTGAGCCTGAATGGGTGATGCTCATTCCCTACAAGAAAAGCAGCGATGGCTGGTAAAAACGCTGGTGTGTGAGCTTTGTTTGCTTGGCTTTGGCAGAGGGTTCCTGCACTGCATTTTGCCTGCAGTCCGTTTTGTGAGAGCCCTACTGCAGAATGACATCATTATGAATACAGGGATTATTGCTGCTGAATTTCAGGTGACTCGTGTCCGCAAAATAGTGAGCAGCATGAAACGAACTTTCCGAGTATTCCACAACTCCTCAAAGAGACCCACACATCATATAGACCTTCTCCAAAGGACTCCCTCAGGTGCTACTCAGGAGTCTCCCCCATGACAGATATTGCTGCAAACAGCAGTTGCTTTGCCTCTCCTTCTATTATCCTAGTGTGAGAAAAACTGAAAGCTATGAATCAGTCTGCTACTACGAATCCAGGGATAATGAAATAAGGAATAATTAAGGTGCCAGAAGTGCCATTTGGCACATATAAATTAGAAGTAATTTTTGAACACTGGTTTTCCCAGCCCCATAAAGCTTCCATCCTTCCCCCATGAAATTCAGCTGGCATTGCAGCACAGAAGCTGCAGAACAAGTTCTCAAAACGATTATGTTCTACCCATGTTCCTGTTTTGACTTGAGAACAGCAAGGTTTCTGATGGAAGAATGAAGCTGTTTCTGTGTGTTTACAGGCGTCTGTCTCTTTGAGTGACAGACATATATGCTGGAGCAGTGTTAAGAGCCGTCACTGTTTCATGGAGCAGTTGCTTTGCAAAGATTTCATTCTAATGCTAAATAAATGAGATCAAGCTAAAAAGAAGTGGGGTAATTAGAAAGTAAACATTGCTTTCCAATATTAAAGCTTGAAAAAAATTGCCATGTAGACTGAGATGTAAAGAAGACTTTAATAACAAGATCATATTCAAGTTTAGGAAGAAATGCATCCTGTTATCAGGAGAACTGTGAGTATTTGCTTATCAATTTGCTTAAATGAGATGACTATTGCACCAGGCAAGTCCCTTCATCTTCTGCCACATCTTGTCACCTGAAGGGCAACCATCCAATACGGAGTATTTTTTGACTCAGTGGTGCAAGTCCCACAGATGATGGAGGTAACATCATGTATGAAATGAGTGTATGGGCAGAAGTATGAAGAAATGCTGTGCCAAGCAATACAGAAAATAAGATTATTTATTTATTTATTTTGCATAGGAGCAGCTGTGATGCTTTTTCTTTTTGCCAGTGAAAAGTGATTCACAACTGGCTTCAAATCCAGAGAAATACCACAACTTCTAATGTTCTGTAGAGGAAATAATACAGGAACAAAAGCAATTAGGCGACACTGCAAGAGTTGTTTTCATCTTATTAAATATATCCAGGGAAAGGACTCAAGAATGCTTGAGAGAGTCCATTGCAGAGCCACAAAGATGACAAAGGGAGTGGAGCACCTCCCTGATGAGGAAAGGCTGAGGGAGCTGGGTCTCTTTAGTTTGGAGAAAAGGAGACTGAGAGGTGACCTCATTAATGCTTATAAATATGTGAAGGGTGGGTGTCAGGACGATGGAGCCAGGCTCCACTCAGTGGCACCCAATGATAGGATAAGGGGCAACAGGTGTGAGTTGGAACATAGGAGGTTCCACATCAATATGAGAAGGAACTTCTTTCCAGTGAAGGTGACAGAGCACTGGAAGTGGCTGCCCAAGTGAATTGTGGGGTCTCCTTCTCTGGAGACGTTTGAAACCCTGCATGACTTGATCACAGAATGTTACAGGTTGGAGGTGACCTCGAAAGAGCATCTAACTCCAGCCCCCTCTGCTGGAGCAGGGTAAGCCTACAGCACCTGGTGTACCCAGAGTCTCTCCCATCCAAGTACAAACCAGGCCCAACCCTGCTTAGCCAATCCAACATTCCATCTCTATGTCTCTTTGCTCACTCCTCTGAGTCATCCTGCTCTGGCAGGGGGATTGGACTGGACGATCTTTCAAAGTCCCTTCCAATCCCTAATGTTCTGTGACTCTGCAACTCAGCTTTTCAAAAAAAATTTTTTTTCCTTCCAAACTCTTTTGTTCCTGTGGCTGCTCTTCTAAATTCCCACATCCCATCTGACTTGAACTCAAACAGCACAAACACACTGAATTTTCTGAAATTAGCAAAGCCAAAAAGTCTTTCTAAAGCAAGTATTGTGGAATTTCACAGCAGGGTGAAGGTTTCTTTCAGCAAAACCAAATTCCTGCATTTCAATATTGTTGGTCAGAAAAAAGTAAGACAACAAAAGCTTCAAGTGCAAGGTGGGGGTTAACATACTTTTATAAGATTTTTATGCTGTAGTGAAGAAAAAAATGAAGTGATTTCTAGTAACAAGAATTATTACATACTTACCAATGACACTTTCAATTGAGTTTATCAGAAAATCAAAGATCAGAAAGAATGGAGGTCTTTCAAGAGTTTGATGAGAACAGGCCTGGACTACTCGAATAAATCAATGACAGATTTTGGAAGTGAGTAAGAGTGCAAGTGCCAAACCAGTATTCAGGACGACCAAGTGAGATGGCTCAGTGAAGGCTTGTTAGCTTATCATAAAAAGTCTGAAAAGGAATTCACCTGATAAAGGATTGAAAGGGTTGGACTCACCATGGTTCTGTGGAAGGAATTTTTGCCAGACTAATCTAATTTCATATCCTGGTAAAATTGCAAATACAGTTTTATGGAGCTAACACTCTTACATTCCTTTAAATCTAATGTTAGACTACTGTAATGCACACTATTCTATTCAAATTTAAGTTGTACCTTCCCAAGTTACACATTAGAAGGATTAACAGCCAGCCATATGGTAGATTTTAAAAACCTATTTTCAAGGAAAGTTTTCATGGAAAAATGGAATTTCATTGCATCGCTGCCTACTAGAATTCAATCTCTTCATCAATGATCCAGAATTAAATATAAAATGATTATTGAGAAAATTGGTGGCTGCCGTAGCTATTGCATGAGAAAAAAATTGGTAAGTAACCAGAACAGAACTGCTTGGTAAATTGGGGGAATTCAAGCAAAGGACACTTACACCCAACCAAATGTGAGTGGACACAGCTAAACGCAAGGAACACTGGCCATGCCTGTCACACCAGCTTGGAAAGAAATCGCTCCAAAAAGATTTGCTGCCCACAGTGAATGGAGCTGAATAGATGAGTTTCCAGGTTGATGCTGTACCAATAAAATCTTCATATAAACAGAGGCAATGTGAGTAGAAACAGAAATGTGATTTTTTTATCTCCTTGCTGAACACTCAAGAGTCTGACAGAGAAATTCTTGCATTCAAATAGATGCTTTACAATGAGGTGCTTAAAAGCTCCCTCCATTTAGCTTATCATAAAAGAGAAAAGAGGTGTCTTGAGGACGAAGAAGAAGATAAAAATGCCATGTCCTATAGTTTTTTAATCTGGTGAAGTAAAAGACAGGAAGATAAGAGAATGGAATAGAGGCACAAAACCCTAAATTATTTCTTTTCTCAGTTCAGTCTGGATGTGCCTTTACAGAAGATGTTTTACTAAAACCTTCCTCTGCTAGAGCAGCATGGGAAAAATTAATGATCTTTCGTACTAGAGATGGAGAATTTAGATCAGTTTAGGCAAGGTGCAGTCACGGGTCAGATCTAACCTACAAGGTACTTCCATCCAGACTAGAATCTCTTCTCCAAAGGCTGTAAATATAGGCTCCTTCAGGTGGTGGACACTGTTCTAGCAGCCACTTGGGGTATACATGAGTATTTTGGATGACTCTTCTGCTTCCACAGATCAGTTAAGAAGAGGAAGAAAGGCAGTCACCCTATACTGGGATTGGCATCTGTGATATTGACGTTACACTGCATTCTCTGAAAATGCTCTGCTAATAAGTCAAAACCAGGCAATTTTCCTCATGACTTCTTCTGGTAAGCCAGTGTCCAAGGCTACCCTAGCTTCCATGTACTTTTGAAACATCTACAATTTCTATACTTGAAAGTGCAATGGCTTAATGCCATCATGTCTTTTTCCAAGAACAAGATTTTCAACCAAAGAAAACACCTATTTTGACATAAACATAAAAAGCTGTATCTTTCTCTTCACTTTTACATCCTACACAAGGTTCTGCAACATTGTCCTCTCAGGAAAGTCCCGTTTTCCTCTAAGGATTTTCTTGTCTGTTCTAATAAACTAGTTTCTGCTGTGTTAAATGCTAACTGCTCTTAGACACACTATTTTTGGCTGAGTGGCAGGCTAAAGTTTGGGGAGACAAAAATCCTTTTCCCTGCAAAGGCTATTCAAATCTTGTTCTTAGACACTTGAGTCCAAGAGAAGACTACCACAGGCTCCACTCATTTCCGCTTGCCTCTTTCAGAAGAGAGACAACACAATAGTTTCTCTCCACTCACAGTTGATTCACTTTTCTATTTGTGCTAATGAATAGAAGTAGAGCATCCAAAATGAGATCAGGGCTGAAGGATATGTATCATTACTCTTCACGGAAGAAGCAGAGTATTTAAACATTGATTTATCAATGTTTTTTAGAGAAATTTAAGACTATATGTAGGTTTGCTTGCACCTTGGTGTGACTAATCCATTCATCTGCATTTGCCCTTACCCTGCAACTCAGAATAAAACTAGATTCCATGTTGAATTTGACACCAGTTTATTTTATGGTCTGCACTGACAAGGTTATTTTTTATAAAGACTTCAGCATTTAAGGAGAACACAATCTACTGACAGTGAGATGGACTTTTTTAAAATTAGGGCCATTGGATGAAGAGATCTGAATAGGCTGATTGTAGCTACTGCTGCACAAAAACTGAAAGAAAAGATGTCCAACAAATCTGGTGGAAAGGGATGCTCAGTGTAAGAAGTACAGTCTGTTTCTATAAGGCAAACATTTAATTCTAGAGTGCTGCCATCCAGATAATGAGGCTGGGAAAAAGCATGTAGGTGCACGAGGACTGCAGTGCATAGGACTGCATCGTACTGCGCCCAGTACCATGGAATATGTTGGAAGGCTGTTTTCATATTGAAGAGTATTACAGGAAGGAAATACATTTTGTATTGATGGCATTTTAACCATTTCAAAAACATGTTTTTCCTTTTTTGCATAACTATTGTATGAGATTCTTCCCAAAAAACAACTGTGGCACTTCATTTGCCACAGTGCCATGTCCTAGAGCAGATGGTGAGAGACACTGGGTCTTGTCTGGGTGCTGCCAACCACAAATGAACACATAAGGAGGGACTTTATTTCAAAGACTGCTTTGGGACCTGAGAACAATCAATTTAGATGAAATTGTGTCCTCCTGAAAGCAGCTTACAAAGAAACATGATCCTCAAGTGCTGCTGAGAAAAACACACTGCAGCACATGAAGTGGTGAAAAAAGGTGGCTTTAAGCTGTGTTTGAAATTCCCCGAGGTTTGCTGAGTTTCACTCTGCCAGCACCATGAGAGCTTGTCTGGGCAAATGGCCTGAAGAAAGGGTCCGACCACACCCTATTCCTCTAAACCAGAATCTTATTTCTCTAAGCCACAGTTGGTGTTGAAAATGAAGTGGCAAACACTCACTGAAGTATCTCCCTGGAGGAAGCACTTTCTGGGTTGGGTTTCCCCTCCCATCACCATCTAACTCATCTCTAGAGGGAGAGGGTGAAAATGAGCTATTTTACACCAGACACACAACCCAAACTGGTTGCAACACAAAGGAATCACATCTAAGGAGTCATCTTGGTTTTTTATTAGCAATGTCTCAGCATAATATCACACATATTCAGCACCCAGGCACTCAGAAAATCACCCCAGAAAGGATTCATCCTTTTGCTACTAATGACAGACAGACAAGAGAGAGAGAGAAAACAAAGATAGTGGGAAATAAAGGGACCAAGGAAGTATATATCTTATAGAAAATTCAAGCAAGTTGTAAGTTGTTTCACCTCTTTCCTTCTGTTGGATTGTACAGAAACAGCTCATAAGTTTCTGACGTCATTTCAGTGCAAATAAATTTACTTGAGCAGTTATTGGCAGGGCGCTCGCTTACAAATTTTCAGTACTAAGAACATGAATTGTTTCGGCTGCACACGTAGAGTTTGTTGTGTATTTCTGTTTCTCCAAATTTAACATTTAGATTGAGGTTTCTGGAATGAACACTGACAGCTACAAATGTGCCTTCCGTTAAAATTACTCCTAGGTTGGTTATTTTGATTAAGATTGCTTGGTGGAAGATTCACAAGAAATGAAGTCTGAAAAAGGACTGAGCTCCATTTTGATGAAAGTTCTTTTAAGAACTTAAATAAGTATTCAGGAATGATGGGAGGAGTGGAAAATGAAAAGTACTCCACCAGCCTTCAGTCCAGTAGGCTGAATAGAGCAGTTATCGTCAATGTTCTCAATCCAAACCCCAGAATGCACACTGAAAGGAAATATACTTTGCAGTGGAGCTGCATTTCACTAATGAATTCTAATTAACATCCTAAAATGCATTTACTAGAAAGAGACAGTCATTCTGTGCTCGTCATATTTCATAGATGGCTACAGCAACTGTTATGAGAGTATCGGTCTGGGAGGAAAGGCTGACCTGGGATCTATGGATATCTACCTCTACTTTTTTTTTTTACCTAAGCATCGGAAAAACAAGATTCTCACTTGATCTCACAGGCAGAACTAGTACAGGCTGCTCATCAAACTCCAAGCTCTTTTTGCTATTCATCTTTATTCAGCAAGACCTTCTGATGCTTCAAAGTCCTCTAGAAGGTTATGTTTAGAAAAGATGTATGTAAATAGCCAGTCATTCAACAGATAATTCACTTCAGCATCTTTAATTCCTGATCATCCTTCCTCCAGTGGCTGCTATTAAAAAGTCAGTAATACCGTGGTTACTACAAAGGTTCACCTACGACTATGCCTGGTGCTTGGCTTACAATGTGTGAGGACTTTTATTGGAAGAACATGGGCCACTTGTGTGCTGAAAACTGTGTGAATATTTCATTCCCTTCCTGAATCAAAGCTTAAGTGTCACAGGTCTTCCCTCTGCATTAAATAGTAAATCATCGTATTTTATAATCCATCATAAACATAAGCTACCAACCAAAATAATTTCTCATTCCAATCGCTCTGTCTCTCTCCTACAAGCAAATGCTCAATCTGTGGATCCACTGATGCAGTAATCACTTCATTCTCTTTGATTTCTCTTCCCAAGTAGAAAAACTATGAAAATATCTTTTCCAATTTTAAACTTCATTCTAGTCCAATAAATGGAAATAAGTAACATTATCAGAAAAAGCGAGAATCTCCTAAGCAGCACCGCAAGCCATTTAGTATACATTATTGGTATCTCAGTTCATACACAATAAGCGTAAAGGAAAAAGGAGAATGAACAGCACATGTATAATTTATTTGTGTGGGGGTATGCATGATCTCACATTAAGAGTCTCATCTAGGAAGCCACAATGTAAAGGCCATATAAAATATATGTAAAAGAACATGTGCCTTTAGTGAAAGTGCAGTGAAATTCTGCATAGATTCAAAATGGACTAGAACTAGAAGATAAGATCCTGCTAAGGTTGATTGCTTGAGTAATGCCAGTTATACTGGCAACTTATCATCTCTCCAAAGAATCCAAGTAGGATACTCCTGGCTTCTAATAACCTCCTTATTACAGTCTCGCAGGTGAACATTTTTTGTAACCAGGGAAGGAAGCATCACTGAGCATCGTAACAAAGATAAGCTGGAGAAGACTCCTGAAAAGCGGGGAATACAGTTCTGTTTTACCTTTAAGGGCAAAACCATTGGCCCTACTGGTAGCCAAACTCCCAGAAACTAGCAATTAAAACAAAGGTGGATGATCCCACGTGTCTGCCATTTCTGGGGCTGCAAGTTTAGATGAGCTGGAATTCAGATGTCATTGGATTGCATCCATGACAAGGACTGTAGCGGGAGAAGGACGTACAAGACTGAGGCTGATAATTTTCAGGTTTATATTGTCATAATTTTTTTGCCCCTCAGTGAATAATTCACAAAGGTGAATTGCTGCCTTCTCTGAGTAGTAGACAAGTGATTCCTTCACCGTTCCAGTTCGTTAAAGGGCACAAAACACACAAACATACAAATAAATTGTTTAAAGAGACATTACCATTTTTCTGGAATATTCTGGAGATACCTATGAAAGTCAAAGAGCAAAAGGAAGAAACAAAAGAAATTCAATTCACCTACACAAGCCTGAAAATCATGTGCACTGGGTCCTTTTTGTTGGTTAATTCAGAGACAGATTAAGACCCAGGTGATGATTTTGATGTCTCATAACTATCCCAAGGATCTTGAGCACCCTAACCTGGTCACTCTTCTCCATACTAACTGTGCAACAGCAGTGCGAGACTTTTTATTAAATCTATTAGGCAAAAGCACATGAGCTTAGCACTTTAAAACACTGTTTGCTTCGTGCAAATGGAGATGCCACTCAGGACCGCAAGCAAGTCTGGGAACTCCTACTGCTTGAAATATTGACCTAATATAACCATTTAGTATATGAACTTAATTAAAAGTCTACTAATTAGACAGCTTCTTTGTAAACTGCCTGGATTATCATATGAGGTTTACAGAATCGCAGAACATTAGGGATTGGAAGGGACCTCAAAAGATCATCCAGTCCAATCCCCCTGCCACAGTAGGATCACCTAGATCAAGTCGCACAGGAACGTGTGTTTTAAACGTCTCCAGAGAATGCGATTCCATAACCCCCCCTGGGCAGCCCCTTCCAGTGCTTTGTCACCCTCACCATGAAGAAGTTCCTTCTCAAATTGATGTGGAACCTCCTCTGTTCCAGCTCACACCCACTGCCCCTTGTCTTAGCATTGGGTGCCACTGAGCAGAGCCTGGCTCCATCCTCTTGACACTCACCCTTTCCATTATTCATCAACATTCATGGGGTCACCCCTCAGTCTCCTTTTCTCCAAGCTCAAGAGCCCCAGCTCCCTCAGCCTTTCCTCAGCAGGGAGATGCTCCACTCCTTTCATCATTGCTGTGGCTCTGCGCTGGACTCTCTCCAGCAGTTCTATGTCCTTCTGGAACTGAGGGGCCCAGAACTGGACACAAGATTCCACATGTGGTCTCAGCAGGGCAGAGTAGATGGGGAAGAGAACCACTCGACCTACTAACCAGTCCCTTCTAATCCACCCCAGGATGCCATTTGCCTTCTTGGCCACAAGGGCCCATTGCTAGCTCCTCGCCATCCTGCTGGCCACCAGGACCCCCAGGTCCCTTTCTCCTACACTGCTCTCCAACAGGTCAGCCCCCACACTATCCTGATCCCTGGGGTTGTTCTTGCCCAGATGCCAGCCTCTACACTGCCTTTGTTATAGTTCATTAAATTTCTCCCTGCCCAGCCCAGACTCCATTCAAAAAGTAATTGTTTGTGATGAAATCTGTGCAACACTTGCTGCTACTACTACAACTGAAAGCAGCACCAGCACAGATGTTTTCACTATTTCACACAAGCGATGGTGCAGATGGTACAATCTCTTTTCACTTGTGCCCTGTGGTAGGACAAGAGGCACTGGGTGTCAGGTGGAGCAGATGCGGTTCCACCTCAACATGAGGAAAAACTTCTTCCCACCGAGGATGACAGAGCACTGGACCAGGCTGCCCAGGCAGGTTGTGGAGTCTCTTTCTCTGGAGACTTTTAAGACCAGTCTTGATGAGTTCCTATGTGACCTTCATTAGGTTCTACGGTCCTGCTTGAGCAGGGAGGTTGGACTCAATGACCTCTGGAGGTCCCTTCCATCCCCTAGTGATCTGTGTATCTGTGTACAGGTTCCCACTGGTTTTTATGTCCCTTGCTCTAGAGTAAAAAAACCCCACAAGTATTCAACAGATTGTGAAACAGAAATTTGATGTTTGGCATTTTAAAATATCCTTCACATTCCAATTCTTATCAGTGATGTCTCACAGGGCTGATACCTCCAGCTTTCAACATAGAAAATAGTTTTAAAATTGAGCCTACTGCTGATTAGGTTGTTTTTTAGCCCAAAGTTTTCAGAGATGGATTGAAATGTCAAGAGGAGGAAAAAAACCCAAACGTGGACATAATTTTCTGTATCTGACTGCCTCATTTCAGGAGAAGTCTCTTGCTGCTACCAGTAGGTCTAGACTGAAAGAAATAAAAGTATAAGCAGATAACATTTTATTCACTCAGATCTTTGGACTCTGGCACTGGAGCACAAGAATCCCAAAGTATTAGAACTAAAATACTGTTTCTTCTACCAGCAGAGTTCTATGTCCTTACAGACAGCTTAAAAGCTCTCTCTAAAAAGTAAAACACAAATATAAATAAACAAAAGGGATAAAAAGTGCCAGACTCATGCATGTGCCTGGAGCCACCGAGTAGGAGCTGAGAGGCACTGGGGCCTGTGTGCCATGCAGCTCTAGAGACCCTCTGCCCATCACACTGTTCTCTCTGAGCCCTGAAAGCAGTCCTGGAGCTGCCTTGGAACTGTGACCCTTCGCATGGGTTGTGGTGGAGGCTGAGGAGTTAATGCAGCCCATAGCTTCATTAATGTCTATAAATATGTGAAGGGTGGGTGTCAGGAGGATGGAGCCAGGCTCTGCTCAGGGGCATCCAGTGATAGGACAGGGGGCAGCAGGTGTGAGCTGGAACAGAGGAGGTTCCACATCAATATAAGAAGGAACTTCTTCCCAGTGAGGGTGACAGAGCCCTGGAACAGACTATCCAGAAGGGTTGTGGAGTCTCCTCCTCTGGAGACATTTAAAACCCAGCTGGATATATTCCTGTGCGACTGGATCTAGGTGATCCTGCTGTGGTGGGGGGATTGGACTAGATGATCTCTCTAGATCCCTTCCAATCCCTAATGATTCTATGACTCTCTCAATCTCTGGGGAGAGTGAGCGCGCTGCTGCATGGGACACAGCTGCCCACCGGGCTGAAACTATGACAGATATCTACTGTCAGAGAATTTCAGACTATGGACACAACTCTAACAATCCCTGATGTTCTGTGACTCTGTGAACTCTAGTGAGTAGCCCAAATACTACACCACTGAAATCACCTGAGAAGCCTAGAGCACTGGAAGCTGTCCCAGAACGTTGCCTACTGGTTTTTAAGTGACAAATCAAGTCCAGTTTCAACAGCTTATAGTTTTGAAAATGAAAATCTGATCACAGACTCCTGAGGACATTAAACATAGAATCATAGATTCATCACTGATTGGAAGGAACACCAAAAGATCATCTAGTCCAATTCCCCCACCACAGCAGGATCACCTAGATCCAGTCATTAGGGATTGGAAGGAACCTTGAAAGATCATCTATTCTAACCTGCCTGCCACAGCAGGATCCCCTAGACCAACACACAGGTTTTGTTTACCCCACTGCACTACACAATGCACTATGTCCTTGGATTCTGTCCTCAGCTGCATTCAGGATGCTCCACACAAAGCCATGCAGACCAATGCTGGACGTAATTTGAAGACAAAGCAATGTTCCTCAAAATTGGGGTTTTTTTCCCCTAATGGTCTTCCTGATAACACAGCTGCTATCCAGGATTGGTTTTTTTAACTCCATAGGGAAGCTAGGTTAATAACAGGGGGTGGGGGGGAACTGTTAAATTACCCTACCCAAGTAAAAAAGGAACAATAATAATTACGGATCTGCAGAACTAAAGAAGGGCAGTTTTATTTTCACATCTAATTTTAGAAAAACAACTGTTAAAGAAATGCCATGAGTCCTCAGGACACAATTACACAGTTTAATGTGTCATGTGGCAGGGCTTGAATACACTTCACACGTACCCAGTATCCACGACATAACTTTGCTCCACTGTCGTTAATTACCCCATTAAGCAAGCTGGTATTTGCCTTTGCGCTGAGAGCAGCTGCGCTACAGCTGCAGGGCAGAAGGATATAAAACTAAGGAAAAAAATTAATAAAACATTATCTTATCCATTTAATAAGCTCCCCTTTTTTATTGGAAGCATATGTATTAGCAGCTACTACTGCAGCACTGTAAGGTAAGAAACCATATAAACCTTGTATTATTCAAGCTGGCTGAGCTGCCGGATAGAAGAATCACCACTCACTAAGAGCACAGCTTGACCTTAAGTTTTTCTCATTTTGAGGTGGTTCCGAGGACTCACTAGCTATGCAAAAACGTTATTCAAAACATAGAAACTGGAGCCAGTGTAAGAAATCAGAAAGCACAGAATCACAGAACATTAGAGATTGGAAGGGACCCAAAAGGTCATCTAGTCCAATCCCCCCACCACAGCAGGATCACAGAACATTAGGGATTGGAAGGGACCCCAAGAGATCATCCAGTCCAATCCCCCTGCCACAACAGGATCCCCTAGACCAAGTCACACAGGAACACATCCAGGTGGTTTTTAAACGCCTCCAGAGAAGGGGACTCCACAACCCTCCTGGAGGGTTAGCAAACAGATATTTACAGTAAGCATTGATGCAGCCCATTGCCAGGAGTCATGCCACTCAGATCTGTGCATAGACAGCACCAACTGCCACCAGAAAGAGAAAGTAACATTAAATTAAAAAAAGGCAAAAGCAAAACCAAGCAACACAGCAGTAAAACCCAACACACCCTTCCTCCTCTTCTTTCAGAAATCCTAAACTTAAAGTAAAATCTCATTCTCTCTAAACTTTCAATGCTAGCTGCAGCAAATGTGATTCAGTAAAGCTGTCTGGCTGAATCACAGAACATTAGGAATTAGAAGGGACCTCAAAGGATCATCCAGCCAGAGGAGGATCCCCTAGATCAAGTTGCACAGGAAATGTTGAAGCAGAGTGGAGTATTGAGCAGCCACCACTTCAGGGGGTACTGATGTACACATTCAATTATAGAATCCTTAGGGATTAGAAGGGACCTCAAAAGATCATCTAGTCCAATCCCCCTGCCACAGCAGGATCACCTAGATCAAGTCGCACAGGAACAT
>JAOXOE010000720.1:12598437-12616182 GCA_028565055.1 Phoeniculus purpureus
ATTTATAGACATTAATGAGGTCACCCTTCAGTCTCCTCTTCTCCAAGCTAAAGAGACCCAGCTCCCTCAGCCTCTCCTCATAAAGGAGGTGCTCCACTTCCTTCACCATCCTCTTTGCTCTACCCTGGACTCCCTCCAGCAGCTCCACATCCCTCTTGAACTGACAGGCCCAGAACTGGATGCAGTACTCCAGATGTGGTCTCACCAGTGCAGAGTAGAGAGGGAGAAGAACCTCTCTTGATCTGCTGAATTGGTATCAAACCTGCAGTGGTCTCTTTAGAAAAAACACAAGACCTGCCTAATCGTTCTTTTGTTTCAAATGGGCTCAGTTTCACCCTCAGCTAACTCTCAGGGCCATCCCACCTGCCTCAGACACTCCACAACAGTCCCAGCCACTATGAGCAATAGACACTGTCTGTCCTATGGGGATTTTTCTCTCAGGAAAGTGATTCTCTTACACAGTCTCAATACGGAAAGCCTTTTGTGATAGTTGGGGTGAAGAAGGCTGCAGGAGACTCTGAGACTGCCATATTTCAGAGGTGTGAAGAAAGCAAGTGTCCTTCCTCTGTTACCAGAGACAGTGAAAGCTGTTTCATACAGCTAATCAGCAGCAAAGCCATGACTTTTTATTTGTAATGCAACCAAATTACTGTTTCCCTCTCTTTGCCTTGGTTTATGCTCTGCTATAAACCTGTAGGAGCCCCTCAGCTCAGTCATCAAGTAAATAAAGTGATACTTCGTGCCTAATAAACACAGGGCTACACCCATTGATCACAGGATCCTTGCCAAAGGTAAATGAGCATTCAAGCCACAAAGGAAAACTATATCCAATTACTGAAGACTACAAAATGAGGCTGCATCACAATGTAAGTACCTGAGCACAAAGCACACTCATGCTCCCTCTTCCTGTCTTTTAGGGACATCCTTCCCAGAGGTAATACAGCTCTTACTCAATGTTTCCACGAGTGCCTAAAACTTACATTTCATGGCATGTGGTGCAGAATCATCTTTTTAAGAGAAATGGATTTCTTGCTCCTGGTTCAGGCTGAACAACTTATGCACATGATTACTAACACAGCATTCAGCAGAATTTTTGATTTGGGAAAACCTGGTCAAAAAAACCAGCCTCTGCCTTGCAGAGAGGGTGGTGATACTGCTCATCCCTTGACTGGTAGTAGCCTATCCCTTTCAGATGCGTTATTGTCCCAGCTCCCCGTAAGTCTCTGCCATGTTGCTTACCTATAATTCATGAAAAATACAAAAAGTAAAGCCTTGTGTGTTACCGTGGAAGATTTCCAGCCTCTGCTTTAGGAACAACTCCCGTTTGTATCTCAGAATGATCAGATGCATGAGTTAGATATCCACTCTTTGATTGTAATGGCTATGGTTCACCCGTGCCATTCCTCTCTGCAGTTCAGTTTAGTGCAGAACAGCTTTATCCTAGGGATGGGGAAAGGGTCTGACAGAAAAGACTTCAGAGGAGGAAAGACTGTCACAAAACAAACACTACCCTCCGAGTGTCCTTTTAAAGCTGGCCCCTGTGCAGAAAGGAATTCAAGGGTCATTAAATCAGAAATAGAAGCACTCAAAATCATACCCAATGTCCATCTGGAAGAGTTTGGGGATGTAATTTAAAGATTATGAACAATGCTCAGGATATTAACTGCATGTGGGCCCGAGTCACTTGTCCCATAAACTAGTGTTAGAGATCCTGATGCCTCTACAAGTGCCTTATCCATGTTCCATAGACTCCTCTTTTACTAGCTACAACTTTTTATCAGTTCCACAGAAAATTAAACTGTAGAAGGGAGGAAAACTCCCTGTTCTTTTAGAAACCAAGAAAGCAATAAAGAAGTTACAAACTTCAGGACTATGGGAAGGAAAAGCCATAACAAAACCTGAATTCCTTCAGAGCCTTCCCTGACATTCTGCTCAGGGTCACTAGGACTTCTTGTATCTTACTTTACTAGGACTTACATCTTACTTTTCCTCCTCATAAGGAGGAATCTAAGACTTCTTGCTGCCCATGAGAGATGTGCTGACAGACAACGCTGTGACACCCTATTCTTAAGGCAGGAGAACAGAATGGCACTACAGGGTACACGATTGCTTTGTATTGGGAATATTAAGTGATAACTTCATTGATGATATGAGGGGCATCTTCATACCCTGTCCTCTGTTCAAAGTCAACTGATGAAATGCTTTGAGCTTATTCACAGAAGTATTTGCCATACATTCCAGAACTTTACCCATGCTTTAGATTATGTCTCCATGATACAAGCTGCTACCCCACTCAGGAAAACAAACAGCATGTCTGGTAATCACAAATTCTTGTTTGATGCTGTCCAAGTGTGCAGAAGGAAACTGTGGGAGGAATTTGAGTCTCAAGAACTATTAAAATGCATAAAAATAATATTTAAGTTTTGATAGTTGTTGCCACTCCCACAAGTCAAGCAAACATGCTATTTCTGAATGACAACTATCGCCTGTATCTTCCCCCTCAACACTTTCTGCCCCAGCCGTTCTGACTAGAGAGCACCCCAGCTCTGCAGGGGACTGCTCCTGACTTGCCACCTTTGCATCACAGACAAACTACATCTTCCCCAAAGGCAACCGTTGGCACATCAGATTGGTGAGAGTCAGGGACTTGGAAAACAAACTGGACCTAGATTCTAAGTTGAAATTAGGGGCACTTTCCTACAACAGGAAACATGCTGAATTTTTCATTCACTCCTTATACAAAACCTTCCTGCCCACACATTTCTGTTTCTCTGTGTAGTTATTCATTTTGGTGGGGGGAGTGCTGAGTGCTAAAAGCACACACGTCTGAACAGAGTGTGTGATGTGGGTGTTGTTCTGAATTACCTCCTGGCTGAGGTTTCTTAACAGTTCTATGAGGTTTGTAAAAATGTTGAAAAAGACCTGTTGATTGCATCTGCTTGTAATTACTGGTTGGCAATGTGAATGTGCAGCATCTATTTATTGAATTATGCTCTGAATGTGAAGAGTGTACTGCTGCTTCTTAACTGCCTGCTCCAACAGGTGTCTGACAACGGGGCTTTTCAGTTCATCCCGCTTCTTCAGCGGTAAGTAAATGATGTTTCTTTTTCTCTCTCTTTTTCAACAAGAGTATGCTGGCATTTTGTCAGCTAGGGCACAGGTTTTAGGGAACCTCACTTCAATACCACTGTTGCTTAGCAAAGCTGGACAGCAATAACAGAGACAAAATTAGTCAAAAGGAGCTATTACGAATAATTGTGGCGCTTCATGAAATGCTCATGGAGGTCACAGAGACTTTCCAAGAACTTAAAGGAATTTTGCTACGTGTTCTAAAATGTTTAGATTTGTCTTGTTTTTGCCAAAACAAGGTCAAATCTTCTGCCAATGCTAAGTGATTAAGCTTTGCTGGACTCTCTGGAAAGGCAACAGTTTATGCCAGAAGCACCTCGGCTTTAGTATTTCTACAAAAAGATCAAACTAAAGCAAAATTAGTTTATGTAAAGGTTCATCACCCATGTTACACAAGTTGTGTAGCGATCATAGAATCATTAGAGATTGGAAGGGACCTCAAAAGAGCATCACATCCAATCCCCCTGACAGAGTAGGATCACCTAGACCAAGTTGCACAGGAACGTATCCAGACGGGTTTTAAATGTCTCCAGAGAAGGAGACTCCATAACCCACCTGGGGAGCCCATTCCAGTGCTTTGTTACCCTCACCATGAAGAAGTTCCATCTCATATTGATGTGGAACCTCCTCTGTTCCAGCTCACATCCATTGTCCCTTGTCCTATCACTAGATGACACTGAGCAGAGCCTGGCTCCATCGTTCTGACACCCACCTTTCACATATTTATAGACATTAATGAGGTCACTCCTCAGTCTCCTCCAAGCTAAAGAGACCCAGCTCCTTCAGCCTTTCCTCATAAGGGAGGCGTTTCATACTCATTTACCCATTCACACACACACAAACACCACTAACAAGTGGCTCAATACTTCTCTCTTACAGTATTCCCTTTGTTCCATTTCTTAATAGATATCTTAAATATAGATGAAGATTCATTCATTGCACCTGAAGTCTTTTTCAGAGGCTTAAAAACCAGCTTCAGCAAAGTGCACCTTAGGAAACAGTTGAGCGATATTGCCAAATCTCCTGATTCAATGCATTTCCACATCCCACATGCGACTGTAGCAGGTTTATATCTTTGGCAATAAAGGAGACATGCAGCCTAATTGAAATCAGTTTAGACAGGCTGTAGAACAAGACAGATACAGTGCAAATTCTGTATTTTATAGTAGCATTAGGGCATTTTTTTAGCAGTAGCTGAAACTAATTTCCACACTTCTGACTTAACAAAAGAAAACACAGTCAGAGCTCCCAACTATAATTAAATTGGTATTAATCATTCAGCCATAATGAGTACCACAGTACTGTGAAAGAAAACCTCTTGCAGGGGGTCTTAACCCTTTTGTTTCAATTTCCTGAAGGCCAAGACAGTTGGAAGAATGTACGTGAACAGCTGTTCAGAAAAGGGAAACAAGAATGTATTCAGTGAAAGATTGGACAAGCAGTAGCAGAGCAATGAAAATATTGAGGGGTTTACAAACACTTCAGAGGGATGCTGTGAATTTAGGAGACAAGGACTCTGCATACAGATACATAAACTCCTTTTCTTCTGAGGAGGTGTTCCAAATACTGCTGAAATATTACATGGATTCAACACCATATTAGGTGATCTAGTCCCACCTGTGTCACCCAGACTATGGGATCATGAGGGCATTACAATATTTCATAGAATCATTAGGGATTGGAAGGGAACTCAAAAGATCATCTAGTCCAATCTGCCTGCCAGAGTGGGACCACCTAGATCAAGCTCCACAGGATATATAGGAAACTTTAAGTTATAGACATCTCTGTGGGCTAGCAGCATAAAAAGTGTTTCCCTTGCACTTTTAAATCACTAGGATAACCACAGAATTGCTCTTCTAGGAAAACTGGAGCAAGTAACTAAACCCCAGCAGTCTTAGAGACCAGAAAGAGATACAGCTGACAAGGGCTTGTTTTCACAATCACTGTCATCACTACAAGGTAAATAAAACACCAAAACCCACTGTATTTCTTTGAGCAGAATTCTCTCAATGCAAGAAAACACTCTTGTTTCATGGCTCCATATGGCTGCAGCTTGTTGATGCTCTGAAGCGCAGCAGCAATGAAGACAGGGGTAAGGAATGCTGTGTGAGCAGCACCGTTACTTTCACTGCACCATGCAGTGTGTGTGCCCTGGTGAAGCATAAGCTGCAATCATTTGTGTAAATGTATGATGTAGCACTTTACGGCATATTAGTGAAGTATTGATTGCGGCTCGAGACTCGTGTGTGTGTGTTCTGTGCTAATTAAATTTGTACCAAAGACCAAATTGGACAGCAGTGTCGATACACATGCATATCAACGAGGGTCATTTCGCAATGGTTCACTCCCCACAATTATTTTAAGTAGTTTTATGAGGATAAAAGCAGTAAGCAACAAGCTAGTTAAACTATTCTCTAATGACCAACGAAAACAGCCTAGATTTTCTGTTTTAAATGCTCACTTCACAGAATCACAGAACATCAGGGACTGGAAGTGACCTCAAAACATCATCCAGTACAATCTCCCTGCCACAGCAGCATTACCTAGATCCAGTCACACAGGAACATGTCCAGGCAGGTTTTAAACATCTCCAGAGAAGGAGACTCCATAACTCTCCTGGGCAGCCTGTTCCAGTTCTCTGTCACCTGCACCATGAGGAAGTTCCTTCTCATATTTATGTGGAACCTCCTAACGTTCCAGCTCAAACCCATTGCCCCTTGTCCAACATAAGCATCAGTCAGGGAGAACTTTCTCAAATCTTTTGCATTGTCGAATTTTGGCTCAAGACAAATGCTCAAAGAGTGGTCCTGAGATACAGGCAAAGGCACCTGTTATGCAGCATGTGACATCCAAGAGCCACTGGTGTGTTAACAGATAATGAAAAGAATTTGTGTGTCAGAATGGATCCTTCATGGCATTGTCTGAATCTGTATCTAAATACATTTCTTCTGCCATTTCATGGCACTTCCAACCAAAATGATAACATGATTCCTCTGAATCTCTATTAACTGCCCCAATGTATGTTTTTCACCTGCATATCTGCTTTGATTTACATCACCGTTATTTTTTCCCCCTCTTGCTTCAGCTAGGATTTCTTATTTTGCTGACTCCCTTGCTTTTGCAGAACCTTTACCTCCCAGTTCTCCCACACTTACAGATGACCTGGACCAGAATTCAGGTGGAGAGGATTCTCAGATGCTGCTGCTTTCGCAGTCTATACTGGCTCTTCAGTGTTGCTCAGAAGACAAGACGACAAATAAAATAGCCAATACTTTGACAAAGCAGCTGAAATTATGGTCACTTCTCACCACATTCAATAAAACAAGAGCCAGAGGAATCCTGGCTGATGGATGAAGGAGGCAAAAGAGTGCCCTGGATGCTCCCTTGTTTCTGTTTGTGACAGGGCTAATACACTAAATTCTCCCTTAGAAGTGAGACATCCTTCCTTGTCAAAACTAGCAAACACACTCCCATGAAAATTTTACCATGAGGGTGCTGAAACACTGGCAGAGGTAGCGGTAGATTGGTGGTAGATGCCCCACTTCTGGAAACATTCCATATGAATTATCGAATGGGGCTCTGAACAACTTGATCTAATGGAGGATGTCGCTGGTCACTGCAGAGGGGCTGGACTTGATGACATTTAAAAGGTCACTTCCAACACAAACTACTCTATCCTCCTCAGAAAACGACTTCTAAGAAAATGAGAATAAGAACGCTCTGAGGGACAAGAAGATGGCTGAGGATAGAGTCTGGTCTACTTTGCAACTTTAACGGCTTCAAGCTTCAACAGGGTAGGTTTAGACTAGACATCAGGAAGAAATTCTTCACAGAGAGAGTTGTCAGACACTGGAATGGGCTGCCCAGGATGATGGTTAAGTCAGAACCCTGCATGTGTTTAAAAGATGCGTCGATGTAGTGTTGGGGGGTCTGGTTTAGGGCTGAACTTGTAGAGTAGGGTTGACAGTTGGACTTGAAAATCCTAAGGGTCTTTTCCAATCTAAACGATTCTATGATTACCGTCTGTATCCTTTCTTAAAAAAATACCTCAAGACCTTGTTTAAAAATATTAGCATTCAATAAACAGACTACAGTGATTTAATGAACTTTGGTGCCGATACTGGACTACAAACATTAAAGACTGAAGCCCTGTGTCCTTGCTAACGAGGCAGACCCTGTGAAAAAGCTCAGCCACACTGCCAGCCAGCATGCCCCAGTTCAGTGTAAAGGGCAATTTCCAAACAGAGCCATTTGGGTTCTGTACTGACACCATTAACAACAATGCCAATGGCAATAACACTTTCCACGCAGTGGACACCTGTATGCTTGGAACAGGATAAAGAACATCAGCTCATTTCATTTTGGCTTGCAACTGGCTGCAGGTGGCAAAGCTATTTGCTTGCTTACAGCACAGAAAGGACTTCAAGTATGAAGGAGAATGCTCTATTATTTCACATTCCCCTCATGTCCTTTCCCTACAGGAAGGGATTTAGGATTTAGTAAGACCCCGATGTAAGATGAAACATGTTCCTCATGAAAAAACATCTGAAGTGACTGTATACAACTCTGTAAATAGTCTCAGGCCACAGAAATCAGAGCACGCGGCACCGCGTGCCATGACTGTGATTTGTCACAGCACAGTTGTCAAAGGCACAGCACTGAATTTAACAGAGGTGTCTTGACAGAGCAGGAGTGCTCTGTGGTGAAATCAAAAGCAAAACGCCTGAACTGGATCTAAGTCCTGGTTCTGACTTGTGTATGAGTCCATAAAGATCAGTCACAGCTGTGTTATACTTCTTTTTAAAACAACTCAGATGAAGTTTGTGGGGTGGGGGGGAATGGACACAGTTGGGTTCTGATGGGCAGCTGTCAATATTCTGGGGGTTTCAAGGATAGCAGCCAAGAAGCTGTGGCTCATAAGATGAATGCAAAGAGATAACTGGGCCACAATGCAAAAGGGAAAACACTTCTGGAATCATAATGAACTGCATTTGCTGCAATTCAGAAACCCACTAAAAAAATCAAAACCAAGTTTGGAGGCAAAAGCCATCTGCTTGGACACAGTGGACAGAGGCAGCATCCTGCTGTCCCTCCGTTTTTAAAAAGGCAACAAACTACCTTAAACAACTCTGAAGAAACAGGAATTAGTGAAGTACTTTTAGACTGAAGATTGTCCTAGGGAGGAACTGCAAACAGCAAATGAAAGAGTGGTAGGAACACAAGAGAAAAGAAATTACACAACATCCCTGTACAATCATTTCCTGTGAAGGGTACCAGACGGTATTCAAAACATAGTAAAAACTGAAATGACTTTCTCAGCCCAGGGCACTTCCCCACATTTTTTCAGCCACCAGCAAATAGGCCCTTCAGCTTATGACACGCAGAGCAGAACAAGACAAGCACACTACATGTAACAGAAACTCATCTTTTGCCAATAAAGGAAGCAACTATGAACAGCAAGTCTTCCACTAGGACAGATACAGCTCTACCTATCAGCAATTACCTACCCTTGCCTCTGAAGTCCCCATGGTCAAAGAACATTTACTTCCCACCGTACCACGTAGGCGACCGCAAATGGAAGAGAAAGGTTTTGGAAAGGTAAGACCCGGGAAAGAGGAAGAAAGCAAAACAAAGAGACAGAGAAAACTCAGTGTGTTCCATCTTAGCTTTGCAGGGCACAGTGGCAGCTTATAAAGAAAGACTGAGGGATGCAAAGTGACAGTGGCAGACACAGAAATCGAGCAAGTGCTGAGGGAATCATCACAATGGTGTGACTCAGCAGACACATGGAAGGCAGCCTCTACAAGAACACTGAAGCAGGATGCAAAGACTCTACCAGCCCTAAAACCAAGAGTTTTGGGGCACACAGTGCCCTTGCAAAGTCCAGGACAACATCTCCCTTTGGAGGTGCAGATGCCACTCTGCAGACTGGTAATGCACCTGCACTGAACTGCGGTGTATTTTTCAGAATAAGAGTTCTCCCTCCTCGATACACATATGCCAAATAACATGCTCCACTTGTTTTTGCTGCAAAGCTGCCTGTCTCTAAATTATCCCAGTTTTTAAACAGACATGATTTTTCTTTTCATTTCTGTCATGTAACAAAGCCAGATTTTCCTAGAAATATTGCCTTAAACAAGAGAAGCATAAATAATTTCCTATAGAAGCTGCTATGAAATAGGAAAAGCACCCATTATTTTTTCCCATTACTAGGTAATCTTAAATGATTATATCTTTACAATGACTTTACCTTATAAAATCAGAACTCTACTGTTTACCTTGTTATGTCTGAATTAGCAGCATCCCCAAGCAGGTGTTACATTTGGAAGACAACATATTGTAAGCAATTAGAGAATTGTATGTAAATACATAATTTGTCTGAGGAAAAGAAAGCTCTTTGGTGTGATTAAGTGTCATTTAAAGCTTTTGTGTTAAAAGAGGTAAACAGCTTCCAAACTGGATGAAAACGTGCTCCGCTGAAGGAGCAGCCTGGGGAGCACATTGTGTCTCTCTGTGATCAGCTGGTAGAAGTTCAGCTCTGAGTACACCATCCAATTTCACAGCCTTCATTCCCAAGTGGGAACTGATGAACTAGAACATGGTTACTTGTCCACTAGCTGCTCCTTAATATGAGTATGTAGTTGTGGCTCACACACATGCTCTCAGGACACCCTCACTGGGTCAGAAGGAAGATGGCTGAGATAAGCAGCACAAGCAGACACGGAATGCACAAGCAAAGGTGGACCAACATTGTTCTCATTTCTCACTGAAAATCTACGGAAGTTAAAACTGATCCCAGACAGAGATATTTTTTTTCCAGTAGATTTTACCACAAGGTGTTTTCTCTCATGGGATTCAAAACATCCTAAACTTTTTAGTACCCAGAAAGGGAGGCGAGCCGTAGCCTTCAAGACAGTTGCAAACCCATAATACCCACCCATGGATTTGTATCTTGGCCAGTATAAAGCTCTGCAGGAAATCCATGAACTCCTGCACTCTGCAACACTTCTGTGAGACTGTAACTGGAATTTCTGTTGTTTCACTACTGGACAAGCCATTGCAAAAGAAGGAAAGGCAGCAAGCCTTTCCAGATCAAGGAAAGGACTCACCCTGATGGCTGTCTCCCAAGATGAACACATTTTAACATGAAGCACGATAAAAAAGGAGTTATTTTATCCCTGTTTCTGCCACTATATTGTAACCTCACAGGCTCTGTGGAGACTCGCCACTTAAATAAGACCCTCGAGGCCCTGAGTGGTTGAAACCACTTATCCAGAGTCCTACAGCAACAAAGCAGTATTAAAAGCAGAATATTTGATGTATACCACCCTGGTGTTTATTGGGATTTTCGGTTGGGCACGCTGTGTACTTGTAGCCATATTCTTAATATTAGAACTAGAGACTTCCACCAGGGTTGAAGTTTCTTTCTCTTAAGTCAGCAGTCAGTTAACCTAGTGATTGCAGCAGCATAACCATCATAAAGAGTGACTACAGCACCATCATAACCACAACAGCAGAAAGTAGCTTGGCATTAAAAGACTTACCAGCCAACCAATGCAGCCTGTTCAGCCCTGGAAAAAGTTCTCCATGAGTTTAAGTTGTTTTAAGGGCATAAGCAATACATTCTCCCTTCTGTCTTCCCTACCTGTCTTAGAGACAGGTTTCCTCCTCACAGGGCAAGGGCTGAAGTCCAAGAAGCAAAGTTTTCCTAAAGAAAAGGCGTGAGACATTAATGTTAGACCTAATATAACAAAGTTAAATACTTGGGCATTTTCCTTACAGTCTATGACAGAATAAATCAGTTTAGGTTGCGGTACATCACTGCAGCTGCAGTGCCTTTAGTATCTGACCTCATTCATTTGAGCTTAGCTTGGGTGTCATTACTACACTGCACTGAGCAATGCAAACATACCCTGATGTTCAGTGATTCCACTAACAACTGGAAATGCCCTTCTTTGCTAGGGGCAAAGATAAAACCATGAGTATTTCTTTGGCCACCTCACAAGGAAATATAAGGAAGGTCACAGTAGCTTAGGAGAGGAAAAAAAAAAAAAAAAAAAAAAAAAAAAATCAGTAAACTTGCAAAGGCCTTGGACGCTCAGACCTCTCCCCTATCAATGATCACATCAAGCTGGTTCTGCAATAAGCTACAGCAGTGCTTTGAAGGTTAGGTAGTGGTGTCACCTCAGTATTTGTGCTTGCCAAGCAAACGGGCCCTGGACACTATGTCTGTCAAGAGATGGGGGAAGACATGAGTCTGAAGAACAGGCAACTCTAAACTCAGGCTGAAAAATCAGCACCTTCCTTTTACTCTGGAGCCTTGATTTTGCCTTGCCTCCACAGATTACAGAGTTGCACATGACGAATAGCATAGAGCAAATTAATATTTAAGAATTCAGCACCAAGAGGTAATTACTCAGCTTGCACAGGCTCACATTATTGATGCTTGGCTCCTTAAGAGGTTTTTTTTCTTTTGGAGTGCCTATAAACTAAATGAAGACACTTAAAAACATTATAGTATTACAGATCATTAGTTTTCCTGATCTGCGTATTTTAGCAATTGTTTATGCTGTACGGCATGAACAGCTATTTCTTGCAAGTTATTTCTGACAAAAGCTTAAGCTTGATTATTTATTTGTAATCTATGACTGTATCGTCCTCCGTGCTGCCGCCATGGGTTGCAGGTGAATGTAAGAGGTACCTCGTCTAAGGACATACTCTGAAGTGGAAATGTCCAAAGCTCTGGTTTTCCTATGACAACAGTACCCAATTTCACCTCTTTCAACCTCCTAAGACAACAGAAACTCTGGGAGATATGCAGCGACACCAAAGCACAAGAACCATGGGCCTGTTAGCCTTAGCTTTAGTCAAATTGCACCATCTGAGGGGTCCTGAGTTAATCTTAGCAGTACAGGAATGGGAGGAATCTGTTACTGCACTTCAGTTGACAGGAAAAGCTGTCCCTCTCAGCTCAGCAGTACAGTCCAGCACAAGACATCAGATTTGTTTTCCACTTAAAGAGTTCACAGAATCACAGAATATTAGGGATTGGAAGGACTGGACTAGATGATCTTTTGAGATCCCTTCCAATCCCTAATGATTCTATAGAAGGGACCTTAAAAGAGCATCTAGTCCAATCCCCCTGTCACAACAGGATCACCCAGATCAAGTCACACAGGAACATGGCCAGGCAGGTTTTAAACGTCTCCAGAGAAGGTGACTCCACAAACCCCCAGAAGTACAGTTGAGGATTTAAGGATTCCAGAAAGCAAGAAAGGAGTCTTATTAGACTGAAAATATTTACAACATATTCAGTAGCCTGTATTCAACAGAAGGATGTAAGAATGAGCACCACAGTTAAATACCACTGGGTCTCTGGCAAGAAGAAAACTTTTACATCAGCACACATCTTTGTAGAAAAACGAACTCTCCCAACAGCAAAACATTGTCTCCTTTCCAAAGATCTAAATAGTGTCACAAATTTCAAGCCAGAGAGTTTCATTCTCACATTCTTCATTAAAAATACATTATGTGCCCCTTCCCTGTGAGGTAAAGTGAAAAGAAACAATCCATATCCCAGATCTTGAGAAATTCTACAGAAGGGACCTCAGGAGGTCTAATCAAAGCTCCTGCTCCAATCAGGTTTGGGTCTGACATCGTGCAAGGCTGCCAAGGGCCTTGTTCATCAAATTCTGAAAATGTCCAGCAGCCCTTCTCTTTTTGATTCCTTTGGCCCCTACCCCCAAGCTTAAAAACCCTCACTGTGAAGAGCTTTTTCTTCATATCTAGTTGGAGACTTTAATGTTAAAACATGCTGCACCTCGCCATTCTACTGTGTACGTCTGAGAAGAATTGACTCCAATTTGTTTATAACTCTCCTTCACGTATTTGAAGGCTGAAATACCATCTTTTCACCAGGCAAAACAAATCCAATTCTCCCACCATCTACTTACATGTCCCCTGCTCCACCTCCCCTTGGAATTGTGTGTTACTCAAAATGCCCTGGGTGCCCTAGTGCCCAACAACCCACATTACTTCCGTACATGGCTGCTTGTGTGTGATGTAACAGATGTATCAGGAGTTCAAAATCACAATGAGGCAACAGCTCCAAAAACTACAGGGGCCACAGTGGAGAAACACTGTCCCACAAAGACACTCAAGAACTTAAGAGTAGACCAAACACATAGGAAAAACCTGTTAAGAACTGGCATCATACAAGAGATTTGTACCAATCTGACAACTAGAAAAACATTTGTGTTTCCCTGCGCATGTTGAACCAAAACCACACACACACTGGTCATAGTTAGTTGAATGAGAGAACTGGGATCCTCACGGCCATATGTAGAACGGTCTTGGGTTAGAGCCAGGTAGATATGGAATCTCATTTGGATCGATGCCACAGGGCAAGAAGACTGCACAAAAATAATTATACCAACAGTATTTTGCACCATTAAGTAGCAAAGGCACGAATTTGAGCGTAGAGCGTCTGCTCTCTTGTAATTGGATCTAAATGGGACGGTATTCGTCAAAAGGGTCTTGGAGAAGGGCCTGACAAAGCATCAGCTTTGTGCCATACCGACATATGTTCGACAGCATACAGGGGTATAATCCTAAATTAATGCATTTTATAACTAGAGCAAAATCCATCTAGTTCTGTGGTGTAGAACTGAATGGCTGCACTTGGCAGGCAGTTGTGGGCATTTAAGACCCCTCTTTATAGGCAAAATAACAAGACTCATCAATCCCATATTGTGCTCTTTGCAAAAAAACCAAACAAAACAGCAAAAATTCTGAAATTGGAAACAGCATTTGTGAAGTAACTTTGCGTTAAACAATGGGCTTTAACTGACCTTGTTAAGTTTTATCTGAATAGATGTGCAACCAATGACTCCGTAGAACACTCTACATCAGCTACTAGTCCTCACTCAGCCAATCAGCTTAGCAAGTCTCCTGGGGTTTAACTGTTGTCATGGCAGCTTCATAATTTCATGTTATTATTGTTTCTAGTTTCACCCCCTTTCATAATAATAAACAAAAGACACTGGCACTTGGCACCAGTGACCAAATAAAAATGCAAAGATCGGTGCATCCATGTTGAGTTAAGAGGTTTGCTTGAGGCAATAGACAGGTTCACCCGAGAGGTGGAGGGAGTGAGGAGGGTAACAGAGCCATCTGCCGGAACATCGCTGCTGGGTTCTCCTCCACCTCACCCGTGCTCAGCTGCCTCAGCAGTAACAGCTCGACATTTCCATCCATCTCGTGTTTGCTGGCCTTCCCCGTGCTGCGAGGGAACTGCTCTCAGCTGCCAGCTGCCTATCACAGGAAAAGAACCTGTGTTCAAGCTGGGTTTCCTGAGGACTGAGATCCCATGTCTGTTATGAGCTGGTGCTTTACTCAGGTGCGCCCTGCCGCTGGCCGCACGCCAGTTAAGACAAAGAAATCAAGGAGAGATGTGCTGTGTTGCAAGACCGTAGCCTGCTTCTACAGAGAAAATTAGAAGTTTATTTTGCTTTCACAATGCACTAGAACTTTTACAATAGTTTGATTCAACAGTGGCAAGTATTGTCCTCCCTGATTTGTTATAAGAAATATTGAAAAATCTCAGTTCCTACAGAGATGGTGTTTTATTTTCTTATACTCTTATTCTTTTTCTTGGTTTTTTCCCCTGTATTTCTTCTTTTTTCTTTTCTGAAAGCTGTTTGTCTACACACACAGGTGTTTTTTGTGGGTAGCACAAGCTACTTTCCCCCCAGCAACTGTTACATTTCTTTTAGTAATTTTAAATGAGGTCTTGGATTACAAGACTTAGGGTCAGCCACCATTTTAAAGGTAGACAGTTGCATTTGCATCTGTCTTAATCAAAGTGCTTGGAAAGTGGAATGGTACTTCTAAAACAAAGCTGATCGCTTTCCATGCCCTCTAAAATGACTCAAAGAGATGACACCTGAACAAACAATATCTAATTTGCTTTGATAATATTTTTTAAAATATGTTTGAGCTTACCTTTGCATCAGTGCTTCTGTGTAATAACGCTTCATCCAGTGCAGAGGAACAGTTGAGGACGTCAAATAACTGAGGAAAGAGCAAAGCTGTAATTTAAACACAATTCACAAAAATCACAGAACATCAGGGATTGGAAGGGACCTCGAAAGATCATCCAGTCCAATCACCGTGCCAGAGCAGGATCACCTAGACCAAGTCACACAGGAACATGTCCAGGTGGGTTTTAAGTGTTCCATATAGCTAATCAGATTTTAGTCTTACTAAATAAGATATACCATACACATGTGTATAAAACAAATCATTAACTACTTAATTACTGTTACATGTTATTCCTTTAAAAGAATTTTATGCACCCCAGTCGGACAAAGTCATTCTTTGTGCTCAGCCTAAACTCTTGAAGACTGAAAGGACAAGCTATGCCAGAGTAAGGGCAAAGAACTGCAGGGTCTGGATCAATATAAACAGAAAAAACATAGAAGACTCTGTAGATGCAACATAAATCATTATGTTCATTAGGAAGCCTGTCTTTGGATGCCACACCAAGGAGAAGGGCTTTGTGGGAGCACACAAACCCAAAACACAAGCTGGCACAAACCCAGAGACTGAAGCAATAATCCTGCTTTACAGCTTACACGGCAGGTAGATCAAAAAGAAGGAGCACAGCTATCAGTGAGAAGATAATTAGTTGTTTTGCTTTTGAAGGAGCATTTTCAGAAATATGTCAATAGTGTATTAGAATTGTACATAAAACTCGCCTGGCAGCTACTGACTCCCTCCTGGCAGACAGCTGTCAATAAGTGGTTTAATTTGCTTATTTACTCTTGAATTGACCCTTTAGAGTAGGCAGTGGAACAGCATCTGTCCTACCAAACCTGTGGGTGTGATCTAACTGAAAAACGTGGGCAGCGCAGCCCTGCTATCGGATTTGCTCACATGTCTTTGTCTCAGAGCATCCGTGAGAATGTTAACAGTCAAATGGGTTGACACCAAGGAAAACTATGATGAAATCTTAACTGCAGGAGTGAAGCAAAGATTTCTTTGATGGGAACTTAGGATACAGGTTGTGCTCCCAAAGCATTTTGAAAGGGAAGCATACACCTCTGAGTAGAGCTGACTACCAGCTTTAAAGAAATAATAACTATAGGCTACCATCTTTCCTCCCCTCCACTGAAGCAATGTGTGTCTCTTGTCTCTTTACCTTCCTAAACTTGTTCCTCCCACAGATGATGCAGTTAGAGGAAAGCTGTCCCACAAGAATCACAGAATCACTCTGGCTGGAAAAGACCCCTGGGATCATTGAGTCCAACCCTACCTTACAAGTTCACCCCTAAACACATCTCTCAACACATCATTCAAATGATCTTTAAACACATCCAGGGATGGCAACTCAACCACCTCTCTAGGAAGCCCATTCTAGTGCCTGACCACCCTGTCTGTGAAAAAAATATTCCTAATAGCAAGTCTAAACCTACCCTGATGTAACTCGAACCCACTCCCTCTGGTTCTGTTGCTAATTACATGTAAGAAGAGACCAGCACCAACCTCTCCACAACATCCTTTCAGGTAGTTTTAGAGAGTGATGAGGTCTCCTCTCAGCCTTCTCTTCTTCAAACAAAAGAGCCCCATCTCTTTCAGTCTCTCCTCATAAGACTTATTCTCCAGGCCCTTCATCAGCTTAGTTGCCCTATTCTGCACCCCCTCCAGCACCTCCACATCTCTCTTGTACTGAAGTGCCCAAAACTGGACACAATACTCAAGATGTGGCCTCACCAGTACCAAATACAGGGAAAAAAGCCTATTTATTTCCACAAAATAATTTTATCTTTGAAAAATGATCTTTCACTTCCTGAAGGACTTGTCTCAGAACCATTTTATAACCATTTAATAAAAATCATCTTTTTTTTCTTCCCTTAAATCCCGATGAGCTTGTAATTAACCACAGTTTGTAGGGGATTTGTGGAACTATTATGCTGTGCTATAAGGACATACACTTTATCAAGGCTTGAGCATGGTCCAATTAATAGCGATCGCATGCAGCCCATTAATTAACTCAACATGGTAATCAAGCACTCAGAAACACTGCTTAACTAACCTCTGGTGTGCCCAAGGGCAATGCACTCACTGAAGATGTGGCATGGCACATTGCTGCATGGAATCCAATGGTGTTACCTTTGAGGGTGGAGTACTTGGGGGTTAATTTGACAGAAGCCTTACAACAGCAAAGAAGGTATTTTTATGTGAATTTAAGTGCCCATGAAGAATACCGAATTAGCCTTAATGGAAAGTTAAAGATTTCCTGGGCAGCAACCCCTGCCTACTCATCTTCTTGCTGTAATTATTCCCTGCCATCTCACCATCCTCCTGTCATGCCCTTGCAGCAGGGAGTAGGACAGTTCTACAGTGACTCATGTCACAACTCAACAAAGGGCTGCTGCTACAATGGGCATAAGCTGGAACGTAAGAGGAGGTTCCATGTAAACATCAGAAAGATCTTCACAGTGAGGGTGACAGAGCAGTGGAACAGGCTGCCCCAGGTGGGGGTTGTGGAGTCTCCTTCTCTGGAGATGCTTAAAACCTGCCTGGATGTGTTCCTGTGGAACTTGGTCTAGGTGA
>JAOXOE010000720.1:12616282-12638633 GCA_028565055.1 Phoeniculus purpureus
CTGGCTCCATCCTCCTGACACCCACCCTTCACATATTTATAGACATTAATGAGGTCACCCCTCAGTCTCCCCTTCTCAAAGCTAAAGAGACCCAGCTCCCTCAGCCTTTCCCCATAAGGGAGGTGTTCCACTTCCTTTATCATCCTCGTTGCTCTACACTGGACACCCTCCAGCAGCTCCATGTCCTTCTTGAACTGAGGGGTCCAGAACTGCACACAATACTCCAGACATGGTCTCACTAGTGAAGAGTGGAAGGGGATATTGGCGAATATCTGTTAGAATTCTGGGCTTTTGAGAACTGGGATTTACAAAAACCATTTAAGAAATAAGTACTTACCCCAAAAGTTTGGCTCTGGCACTGAAGCACAGTGATGGAACATGTCTCTTTGGACATAGCTTCTGGGGACATCTGGACTTTATTTACTCAGTGTGCTGGCGGCTCAGTCTGTGAGATGGTGCTGGGATCTAAAACCCAAGCCCTGACTTTCACTGCATCTGTTCAGATGCTCCTGAAAATGAACAGACCTGCACAGGTGGGAGTCCCTAAGCCATGTTTTGGTAGTTCACCAGTGTGAGGACCTGGATAAGTAGAGACTCCAGAAACTGAAGTGGTCAATCAGCTAGAGGAGACTAGCGAGAACTTGCAGCCAAACAGCAACAGTGCTACACCAGCAGGAATCATGCAGGCAAGGAAGACTTGAATTTGGCTCTTCATACTTAACAGCTTCACTTCAAAAGGATCCTATTAGACCCAGCCCATCGTCTCTGCTCTATGTAAAGTCAGGATTTGATCCACGGGGTCAGAACTTTCAGACAACAATTGTTCACACAATCTTTTCTTGTTCCAGCTGTGGTGGCTAAAGAGGTTATTCCCTGACCCTCAGCTGCATGCTGGTAACCTCTTGCTGCAGGTTGGTGCCCCTTCCGACATGCCATCCAAGATAGGTTTTTCTCACAATGAACTGGTTTGGCTCAAAGAGTTTAAATGCCAGTGAGGTCTTCAGAACCCTGAAATATATTTGTGAATAATCCTGGCAGCCACTGCTGGAAGGCCTTAGGGGAACATAACTTCAGAAGCGATGAGGAGTATGTGGGTGGATCATACCTTGAGGAAAGAGAGTGGGCAGGCACACTGCTAGGGAATGTGGCATCCAGCTGCCATGGAACTTCACTAAAGTTCAGGGTAACATTTCAGGCTCAGTTGACAGTTATCAGTCTAACATGTCATCCCAGTGCTTCAGCTTTTGGTTTTACTGTTTTGCCGTATGATACTGAGAGTGAGAAGCAACATACAAATGGGAACAACAGGAAATAATCACTTTGTTAAAATGAGTGCCCTATTGGGTCTGATACCAAAGAGCAGCATTCCACTTGAATGGATTCTGGCATAGGGCCAGCGGCAGTAGATCCATGTCAAGGTAGGTACAAACAGCTCTGGCAGTGACAGAGTACAGGCACTTTCTGTTTTGTAGTTTCCTTATCCCCCTTAGCACATGCAAACCTTTCTGTGTCTTTTGTGTTCTAGCAGCCTCAGTTAATTCCCTGATAACAGATTATTTCAGTCATCCTCAGCAGACACTCATTTCATTGGGGTTATTTATTTTTTTTCTTTTTAGGTGGAGGCAAGAGAGAGCAAGAAACATTGATGGAGACAGATTGAGAGTGGCAGAGTAATAAAGCACAGGGATGAATACTGCAGCTACTTATTCTTATGTTAAGTAAGATCTGAAGTAATGGCTTAAAACGTACAGTATGGCAACACTCAAATAGCAGAGGTGTTTGTACACTCTTGAATACTTGTCAGGTAACTCTGTGCTGAGCCGCATTTGTGCATGTACCCCTACATCTGTTTCAGAACAATGGCCTTTACGTATGCCACAATTATGCTTTGAACATATTTTGCAGACATATGCCATTCAGTGGTGGTTGTTAAATGCTCCATCCATAAACCATTATGCTCTTCTATATTGAGGTTTCACTGCAACAGGCAGCTGTTTGACAGAGAATAAACTCCTGGGGATAGCAGCAAATCAAATTAAATATATCTCCACAGAGCTATCAGAGGAGGTTGCATGACTTGATAGGCTGCATCAAGAGCAATAAGCACACAAAGGAAGAGCAAACCTGAGATAAATCAAGATAGGCCAAATGAGCCACCAGACAGACAAATCACTGTGGGCTCCACGGAAGTCATTAGGAGCTGTGATGTTGATGTCAATGGAACCAGTACTTCAACTGTCAATCTGTGGGCAGGTTTTTAATCCTGTAGAAGTCAGCAAGATTATCTAATTGTTGTGTTTTTCTCAGTCACTTTTATAAGCTCACTGATATGCCAAGGAATAAGCACTGAGGAAAACAAAACAGGAGAACATGCTAATAGTTACAACTTTGTTCTCTCCTTTTTCTAGGATTACCTTTTCCTCATACAAACCTATAACCGCCCTACAGTTTAGCTGCGGCTACAGAAAGAAAATGACTGGCTTACTTGAAGGAACAGAGCCACACATGTAGTATCTTAAACACCGGGTTACTCTCATTAACATTGCTACAAACGAGACAGTGAGTGATTTCTTTTCTCACAGAATCACTGAACATCAGGGATTGGAAGGAACCTCAAAAGATCATGTAGTCCAACCCCCCTGCCAGAGCAGGATCCCCTAGACCAAGTCGCACAAGAACATGTCCAGGTGGGTTTTAAACGTCTCCAGAGCAGGAGACTCCACAACCACCCTGGGCAGCCTGTTCCAGTGCTCTGTCACATTACATGTGCATCCAAGCCCATCACATACTGGCAACATGAACACACTGTGCATTAGGGACGGACAAGAAACACCAAGAGAGGTGTCAACACAGTAAATAAATTCCTCTTAACAAATCCCATTACTTTATCAATGGCTTAAGCACAAAAGTGCACACTTTAGGGAAGAGCAAAGACCTCACACAGTGTCTTACTTCACTAAATTTTATATCAAAACCCTGCTCTTCCAATACTCCCTTTTCTTAGCCATTTGATGTCCTCCAACCCTCAGAATCATTTCCTTCCGGAAAAGAAATGATAAATCTGTGTACAAGTGAGAACAGTCTTGTTCTGTTTTAAAAGCAATCCTTCCCACATCGTTCATTCTCATAATGCTCTTTCTCGACTAACACTTCACAAGGTCCTGATCGAACTGTGTAACTGGAGTCTACAACAGTCTTTTTGGGGGTTTATGAGTCTTCTGACTCATAAGTGTGCATCTTCATCGGATGCACACTGGAAAACAGAGAAATACACCTATGCTGCTCAGGGTCACTGAATCACTTCTTATAATCAAACATAACCTTTGTTTTCCCACCGTGGATCCATCAAGCATCCCCTCCACGGGCTGAGTGGGAAGAAGAAGTGTGGAAAGAGCAGACACATGGCCCTAATTGTGCTAGCCCAGTATTTTTACAAATACTGTACATTCACTTGCCTGTGTCCAAGCACAGTGAGTCCATTCAGCTTCAAAGTGCCTGTGCAACTCTCACATCCCTGTTACTGTTGTTAAAAACCTTCAGCAAGGACAAAAGCCGGAGATGTTGCAAAGAATGAGTAATGCTTTGCTCAAGTGTGTAGTACCCCTTTTTCATAGAGGTGCTTTACCACCTTTCCCCCCAGTGCTCTGGTGATGAAACTAGGTGATCACCCTGTTCCTGTGAAAGGTGGGCAAATTTATCTTGATTTGAAGCCTCAAAAATTCTTTGCTTGCACAGGCTCAGGGGAAAACTAATCAGACAGCTAAATCCCCTGAAGCATTTATTTGTGCCCAGCATGCTCTGTTGCTTGAGACTACAGGCTTTGGGCAAGAACTTCTCCTACAACTGTGTTCCTGGTACCCAGAGCAGTGTGTAGCACTAGATGCAATCAAGCTGTCTCCTTCAACATCCTAACAGGCATCAAAAAAGCTGATGGAAACAAAGCAAGAAAAGAGGGCCACTGCAAGGAGGTCAATAGGCAGCTAAAAAGCAGAGACCTGATGTCCACCCACAAAGCTGAATTTTGCTGGGGTCTCTTCCCATATTTTCTCTCAGATCCTAAAAACTTCGCCCACATCCAAGCTTTTGCAGACACAGTAGTGCTTGCTTCCCACTGTTTTGGAGTGTCAAGCCAGAGTCAGCTGAGTCCTGATTCATAAAGCTGTCAAGCGGCATAGCCTAGTCAACAATCAGGAACTCCACTTTGCACAGATAATGTGCTACAAAAGAACTAGCTAGAACCAATTGCAGTCATCTTGCGTTGGGCTCTCAGAATTAGTGGGATATTTCTGTCAGGCACAGCTCAGTGGCAGTTACCCCGCTGCTGCCGGAGCAGAGCTAACAACCCCATCAGGCACCACACCGACACGCATCTCACAACAAAATCTGCAGCTGTCATGTTCAAGCAAGGCTCGAGTAGCAGTGTGCCATAAATAAAGCATAGGGCTTCAGATTTTGAGTACGAGATCAAAGATCTGTGGTGTAATATGTATTTCAAACACAGAACTATCTGAAGTTTGGTTAGAACTCAAAAGATGATTATTCAAAAGTCCAATTAAAAATCTATCCTTTCCCTAAAGGCACCCTCTTAAGTTTAACGTAACTCGGTATGAGAGCTCGGCTTGCATTAAGTACATTAATTTTCAAGGCTGTCTTGTCAGGAGAATATTCTTGGGGAAAAAAAAACAAACCCACAAACCACAACAACATTTATTTTAAAAAACTTAAGCAAACATATCTTAAATATGAAAATTGCATTTTAAATACCCTTCCGGAACATAAAGCCTATCTAAGAATATTCTTAGATACGGACCGTAGTAACTTAATGATTTTCTAGCTATTTAAAGTTCTTGCATCATTTCCTTTCTTTCATAGTTAAGCAGAAACAACCGAGGTCATTTTAATTCCCTTTCTTTCCCTTTCTCCACCACTCTCCAATTCTGACTCTGGTTAAGATTCAGTAAATGATTCCAGCCTAATCCCTAGTAATTTGGTTCATGAGTTGTCTGGTTTAAAAATCACATTTAGGGGAGAACTTTGCATATCTGTTCAGTAAATGAGTCACCTTAATTTTCCGCTGTACTTCCCATTCCTTCCAAGATAAAAGGGCCCATTAGTTTAAACGTTTGTAGTAAAATTCACTTTTTTATTTTCTCAGTCCTACCGACCCAACACCTGCCTAGTCTTTATCTTTTAGCTACTGGTTGTAGGTGCTTTCAGAGATTACAATGAATTCTACGTACAATTAGAAGATTTTAAGAGATGGATATGGATAAATATAATATATAAACCATAAATGCACTACAATCTGCCTCTGTTTTTTAATAGCTGAGCTATTGCTGTCAGCTAATGCATCCAGCAGGGAGTTAGCGCCTCTCCAGAAATAGCCACATGGAAAACAAACACAATTCCTTTTAAAAATACAAAACTCTGTATTTGCAGGTGTTCACAACAGCCCTGCCCTCATACAGGTCTTGAGTTTGCACTTGTCACTGTGACAAATTCAATACAGCCCAAACCCCACACTTTTTAAGGAAACAAACCTCCCATTGGCTTCAACAATGGGAGAACATAAACAAAAGCAGCAGACTGCAGCATTTAACAAACCAAATTAAAAGGGGACTTTGGAGACCTTAAGCAGTCTGCACAGCGAGCAATCATCTAGGGCTGGAACTGCACTAAGACGCTTGTTGATAACGAGGGAAATTGGCTAAAGCACCAGAAGCTTCTCTTCCAGCCCTGCACTGCTGAGGGAATTAAGAGAACCTCAGGAAAGTGGCCCAAGATCTTTCTAGGAGTAGTAGTTAATGACTAGGCTGGTTTTGAAGCCCAAGAAACCAAAGAATTGTGACAACTTCAGCAGGGTTTGACATGTGTTGTGTGAGCCACCCTCTACTGCAAGGCTTATCAGGTGGGTAATGGCTCCCAGGCATTGCCATAATAAACCGCTGTTGAAAACAGTGACTGGAAATCAGAATCCCACGTTAAGCTGTCCTCAGGCTTTCAGCTACAACCTGAGTATAAGGTTTAATAACTTATCCAGCATGTCAGATTGCATATTGCTCGATCTCAGCATTCTCCAAGTGCTTATCAGTCCTGGTACAGGTTTATTTTAAGAGGAATGTGTACGTGTTCATTTATTAGATATAATGTGGCAAGAAGGCATTTTTTTTCCTGAACGGTTTCAGGTATCCTCAATAAAAACTTAAAAGTGCCTTGAATCTAACCCATTTATACTGTGCTTAGTTCCCTAGCTTGAATGTAACACATCAAGACAATTCAGACGGCCCCCTGTACCACATTGTTGATGCCTTGATGGAAGATTTTCAGCAGCTGCATGTGGAAAAATAGCAACCAACAGACTGTATCTTGAATTAGTGCAGGCTTAACCTGAACAGGCTGAAGACAGGCAACCTCCCTTTAGGTCCATTCATGAGATGAGTCCTTTTGAAGACAGGTACTAAGTGGTGATGCACATATATACCACACATATGCTGCGCTCTTCTCCTGGGTTACTAGTGATAGAATGAGAGGAAATGGCCTCAAGTTGCATCAGGGGAGGTTTAGATTGGATCTTAGGAAGAAGTTCTTTCCTGAGAATGTTTGGGCACTGGAACAGGCTGCTCAGGGAGGTGGTGGAATCACCATCCCTGCAGGAGTTTAAAAAACGAGTAGATCCAGCACCTGAGGCCATAGACTAGGGGTTAGGGAGCTGCTGGGATGAGGGCTGGACAATGATCTTGGAGGTCCTTTTCAGCCATAATGATTCTATGATTCTAGCAGTCAGCACATTTGCTTGAGAAACGCCTGGGGCTTTCACCTGTGTGTGGTATCAGCATAGACTTTTCTCCTGCCTGATCTCTGTGGTGTTTGGAAACAAGTATCTTTTGAGATTCCTGCAGTTCTATCAAATCTATTGAAAAATTCAAATGCTTTTGGAAGCAGTAAAAGGGATAATAAATGTGATTGCTTATTCCTTATTTTCTAAAGAAAACAATGCTGAAAATGTGTAAACAGCTCCTGACATGCTGACCATAACCCTGATCTCTCCCTTCCCAGGGAGATATTACCACTACCTTACTCTATCCAGCTTAATAAACCTTTGCACTCATTTCCACAGGGAGACCACGAGGCATGTTTTGTAGGTTATGACAGTCAGTAACTAAAATAAACTACAGTAATATACATGGAAAGCTTGTCTGATCCAAGAAGCACTTACTCCTTTCTTCTAACAGGACTTTGTGATGGCTCAGCGTTGCAAATAAACTGAATATCCTCCATCCAAGCAATAGTTTGACCTATATTACCCATCCAGGGCATGTTAGAAAACAGGTTCTACTCAATTCCAGACAACTTGTACAGAGAGGTCCTATCCCTGTGACAAGAAAAACGGTGTAAGTTGATCATAAGACAAGCATAAGTGACAAAGTACATAATTTCTATTGATTTACTTTCAAAAGCAGGATGCAGCTGTGAAACACAGCTGTAAAAAAAGCTGTGCATGCTTTTATACGTCACACCTAACAGCACAGCAGCTCCCACTGCTTACAAAGGAGCTGAGCCACTGACAACTGCTAACACAGTTCCTTTCCAGACACGTGGTAACAGAAGGTGACCTGAAAAGGTCAGGGATGCAGGTTGCTGTTCATTTCAGCAGCAGTGGTTAAAAACCAGCAGGCAAGCCTACTGCCCTGATGGTAAAAACTTGCACATCCCCATTTGAAAACTGAATACAATTAGAACTGTGAAAGCTGCTGAAAAGGCAGCAGTGGAAAGCTCTCGTCTTACCAAATAATTCTCTCTTTACTTTGCCTGATCTTAGAGCCAAATGACGAAAGAAGTGATAGAATCTGATGTACATGAGCTGTGCCAGCTTCTGCTGCGATACACCCCGGCAGCTATCATGCCAGACAGTTCAGAGCTCACAATGCAGTCCGTTTTGCTCTTTAACATGACCCACACGTGGCTGCAAGACTTCTCAACTGCTGGCATAAAACAGCATTTCCTATGAAATGAAATCATCTGAGAAGCTGTGCAGAAAAATGGGAGGGTATTTACTGGCTTTTTATCCAAAGAACAAACCACAGAAGGAAAAATTCAGACGGGATTTCAGCCTCAGCACTTCAAAGTGAAACACAGCACAGTAGTAGGTACTCTAAATTAAATGTAAAATATTGTCTAAAACACATTCCTACAGTGACAGGAAGCACTGGCTTCCAAAACTTACCGTGTTTCAACCTCTTTAAAGGACAAGCAGTTACCTCTCCTTTAGCATTACAAGCGTGTTCTTCATGAACAGTGTGACCATTTTTACACACTGAAGGGGAGAAAGAAACTGGACTTTTCTTTCTCAGCTGTGAAGATCACTTTGATAGCATAAAATCCCTCTCCAGTGACACAATTACTGACTCAGTAAGGAGTACACATGCTGAATATTTGTTTTCATCTCTTCAGTGTTGTTCATGCTAAAATCACTCTTAAGAGCATGTTGGAAAATCCAAGCATTAAAAGCCAATGACCAGGAAAAGTAACAACACATCATAGCTGATAGCTTTTATGAATATACTGTCCCACCTTCATCTTCTCATGATCCCTTCAAACTTACATTTGCACTGATTCGGATACATAACTCACAGTAAGAATTTTCTGCGTCACATTGATAACCTACAATAAAAGAGATGAAGTGACCTCAGGGAGCAAAATACAAGCAATAACCAGAACTGTGACATTGCTTAAAAAGAAAGAACTCTGCAGGTACCAGGGTTCTGTTGGAGAACTGATGCCAATGTCAGGTAACAAAAGTACTATTCTGTAATAGCTCCAGCGAGATGCTACTACATCTTTGTCTGCTTCTGAGCCCCACATCTCAAAACACCTTAGAGTAGCTCCTGTGGGTGAGTGAATTAACAGGTCTTACGCATGAGATAAGGTAAAGGGGCAGACCTGTGCATGACATGCCAAAACTACACTGGTAAGCAGCTGAGCCATCAGTCCTGGCACCACAAGGCCAAAGTCTGAACTTGAGAGATACTCCTATGGCTGTTTGACACACCCAAAATGCCAACAGACACTGTCCTGACTTTAAGATTGGCAAGAGGAAAAAGGAGAAACTGAGGGCAGCTCTATGTATCTGATGTGCCTGTGTTAGACATAAGCCTGAGGTTGAAGGAAGCATTTGAAATGTTAATGAAGTGAAACTTTTCTTAAAAAATATAATGAAGGCAACACGGCAAGGGACAGCTGCCTCTGCTAACTTGGCATCACCACCACTGATGAGCTGCTGCTGTACAAAAACGTCTTTGAGAGAGCAAAGAAAATGTAATGACGGAACATACCCTCTCTTTTAACTATCAGTGTTGCAAAAATCTGCCATGAACAGAAGCTGAGCTCTTATCTGCTTAGACGGAACATAAAGCAGATTCTCGCTACAGGCAACCAGCTTGGGGGATGGGATTTTTCTAATAAGTGATACCAAGAAAAGTTTACCCAACTATGTAATTTAATTCTAGGAGAAAGGCTAACTGGACACATACTGCTTTCTTCACTTCTGTTTCATACACAAGCAGGAACTTCCAATTCCTCTGTGTAATTCTTTTCTTCAAAGCAGGACTGGAATTTGACCAGAAACTGAATAAATCAGAAATGACAAAACATTCTGTTAGGAGGGTTCTTCAGATGTGGTGATACTGTCATCAAGGAGAGCTGTTAAGTGAAGGAAGGAACACAAGACATGACTTACTGACAAAGTTTCTTTTATTGGTTTATAGGTCACACCACCTCTTTATTAAAAAACTCTTAATCAACTTAGAAAATGACCAGAGCCTAATAAAGAAACTTCTCGATTGATCCTCCAGAATCAGTCTTACTCCACAGTCCTATTTCAAGCCTTCCTTCTTGCTCATTTCATCAGACAAAGTGCACTGAGACATTCTGATTTGTCAACAACTGTAATGCCATACTTTTCCGTGCTTCCACAAAGCCAGGATTCAGTGAGATCTTTACTAGGTTTGAAAAAGGAAAATAGAAGAGCCTTTACACGAGGGTTGAGGGTGAAAGAGACAGATACTGAAACAAAACTGTAATTACTGTTTTGCCAATGTATCTGACCTAAAATTTACCTTCAACCAGCACTTCTTTCCAAGTAACTTGGTCCTGATGTATAGAGGCACAGCAACGTGCAAAGACACAGTTTATACAGGTTTATTACCAACAGAATCCTAGTAGAGTAGCTCAAGCATTCTCCATTGAAGTTACTGCAGAGTGTTACAATCAACTGAGATAATTTTACTCACCCTTTCATATAAACCTGCAGCCCATTTGCACAAACTTCCAGTGACACCATCTCAGCCCACAAGGTTCTGAGTGTATGTCAACATGAGCAAGACAATTGATAATCACTATAATTTTGCATTATGCTGTGCTGAGCAAATTTGTTTGACAAGGGACATTCTCATTTAAATACAGGCACTGCAGAGTATTACAGCTCTTTATAGGTGAGGAACACTAGTTCTTAGTTCCCATATTTCATTAAAGCTTGCTATTTTGCTGAAATTGAGACACTAACGAAAGAACCTGCTCGGAGGCTTTGATTTGTTTACTCCCCAGGTACGCTGCACTATTACTGGCTGTATCCTCTAAGAAATACCGGTAGTTCACCATGATGCCACAGGAACCAGAGATGCCCCGAGGGCTTGTGTCTGCCATCCAGTTTATCCGCCACATCACAGAGCCATTCTGGAGATGAAAATTTGCCACTGGGTTAAGAGCATAGCCACGATGTTTCTCTCCATACAAATACCAGGCACAGAGTCTCATAAACGGAGAATGCAGCACTTCAACTAATTTTTCTGATCTCACCCACTCATTGTTATTTAAGAGTTTCTTTAGTGTTTCCATAGTAGAGTCTCCTGTGATCGCAGAGATTTCTTGCCATTCTGATTCTGTAAAAAGCTCATTTCTTCCCAGTTCTTTTGTTTGTGCGGAGAGGACACCAACAAGCCATTTTGTGAAGCCTGGGATAGGTGAAAGCGTAGAAAAAGTTTTTATCTGAGGAAGTTCTTTCTGCAGACAAAAGGAGAGAAAAAAATTCATGAGTTTTGCCATGACTGACAATGAGAAGTTTGAGTGAAAGACCAGCCTTTCACTCAAACTTGATGTCCTTTCACCCTTTACTTGATGTCAAGCAAAGCCTAGAGAATCTGAAGATTAACTCATACACACAGACAAAAAACCACCCCATACAAAATCAGCCTGCCAGTGACAGGTTGGCGACCAGGAAACGCTTGGAGCACGCAGGAAATTTTACCGCTGAGTGAATTACAGTCCACTCACACAATCTATATAGAAGTACTTATGCAGTACTATAGTGCTGCTGTAGCGTTTTATGGGCTGAAATAAACAAATTTAATCACATGTCGTAAAGAAGTTATTCTGAGGAGTATTTTTTTCAAGGAGCACACAAGTTTTACCAAACCTGTTAAATACAATTTATATTTCATATCTACTTTCTTTATACTCAAGGGTAGTATATTATTTTAATTTATTGTAAAACCAGAAGAGGTACAAGTTTTAGATTTTCATGTATTTCCTGAAGTTTTGAACAAGACTCCTTACACAAGTCAGCTGTTTTTCATGCTACTCCCAAACTATAAACTATACTGATGAAATAGCAAGGTAAGAAACACACTTGTTGCAGCAAAACAAATTAATCATACAGTTTAATACTTGCTTTAACAAACTTAAAACTTCTCCACTTCTACTAATTTATGAATACAAACTGTTAAGCACGTAATCACGTAAAGGCAAATGTGGATAAAACTGTGTGTTAGTTTTGGGGCACACCAGTGTGAAAAACAAGAGAACCTGTTAATCTTCTTGTCATCAGAATTAACAGTTACACCAGTCAAGCCTGCTAAATAGCAGGATAAGGAACAGAGGGAAGATGGAGCTGAACTGAAGCACCCACAGTGTTAATTACTGTTCGTTTAGGAAGAAGTGCTAAGAAGGAAGACATTTATCAACATTACAGAAGCATCTCAATGTCAAAACAAAATTGTCTTTAAATGACTACAAAACGCATTTTTTCTACTTTGAGTATTACTGAGATAACTCTTAAAAGTCATCATCGCTCACATGCCACCTTACATCAGCATACAGTAACAGAACTCATGCTGCTCAGCTGTCTGAAGCGTGCCTGCACTGTCACATCTGCAGGTACTGCTGTGCTCCACACAGCGTTACTGTCAGCATCCTGTGCCATGAGGATGCAGAAGCTATCAAATGGGCCTGAAGTTCCTCTGCTACAGGCTGGAGCCCAGCCCCTTATCGGAAGTTCTCTGTTATATACCTACATAAACCAAAGAATTCTCTTCTTATTGAGCCAGACAGGAACAAGAAAAGCAAACCAAGTCACAAGGAAGCACCCTGTTTCATCTCCTTAGAGAACTGGATAAAGAGCAATTTATTCTACAAAAACACTCATTCCTGTATCTTACTGAACAAAACAACTACTTCTATAATCAGAGTACCCAGGAGGTCCTGACTGTCAGGTTCTTGATTGCTACAGCTACTATGGCCAGATAGTGCAATGCTAGTAAAACACTGATCTCCAGCGGCTTTTTCAAGTGTCTACTGAAGGCCATGATGATATTTTCTTTCTAAAAATTATTCTGAAGCAGAGAACTGTAACAAGATCTGTGAAACACAACCATGGGGTTTCACTGCATCTGCATTTAATAAAAGAAAAAATATTCTTTGCACATCTATGAAAAGAACTGCCTGTGGAAGGCAATTTCTGCTGGTACCTTAGCAGCTATTTGTACAGTTTTAAGCAATACAGCACTTACTAAACAAACCAGTTTATGAGGTCTGTGCTCTCTACTGCAGAGCAGGGCTACCAGGTATGTAGACCTTGAGAATGTTTTAACTGAAAGAATGTTTCTTGGAGAAAAGAGTTCGCTCTTGTTACATAGGTTTCCCCTCTGCTTTTGAAAAAGACAGCAATGACTACAGTAAATTTAAAAATACATATTTGAGGGAAAGAAATGGGCAACAATGAGAATAGAACAATGCAACTCTACAGACTTCAAGAGTCTTTCCAAATCTATGCTAAATGCTTCTCCATGGACTACTTATCTACAAATAATGCAAAATAACTTCATAACATTTGAATACATAAATGCACTCACTAAGTCTTCTTTTGGTCACCTCTCCTCTGCCTCCTTGTAGTGCTTCCCAGCCAGGGACTACACCTAACCACATCTGGAATCACAAAGCTGAATTTTCTTTAAAACAGCAGGATTTTAATTAGTTTGGGAGAGCAGAGTTACGCTCAGATGTCCCCTTGCCAGCTGCACTTTCCTTGACTGAACACTTAACTCCTATCAAAGCACAAAACCATGGACCTCCTGGAGAAGGGAGAAAGATGGCACAGAAGAGAACTTTTAAAAGATGCTGGAAAAATAACTTCAAGGTATTTTCTGCTGGAGAAAAAGCTAATAGCTTTCAGTTTTGTTAAGACAATAACAACCAGCTGTACCTGCTACCTTCTTTTCTCCACCTCACTGGCCAGTGGTGCCTGTACTGTGACCAGCCATAGCTTAGGGCTAACCCAGTCTGCTGTCAAGTAATTTGACCTTTTGTATGTTAGCTCTACTGCAGTTAGATGAATTTCTGCCCCAAAAGGAGGCCACAGCTCCCTCCGAAGATTCAATGACCCAGTACCCTTCTGCCTGCCCACGCGATGATGGATGACAACCCAGCAACTGTCTAGGATGTGACAGACTTGCAAATGAACCTTAAGGTACAGAAACACAAACCTGTATCTATGAGAAGTACCATTTTTATGTCAGTATCCTTAAGCAGCACCAAACTCCGCCTCAAAAGAGACTGGATTTCAGAATCATAATGGGGTTTCATTTTTCTAGGTCTTCATTCCTGTGCTTTAAAGCTGCTCTTTAGTCCGTAACACAGAATATAAGACATAGGGATAAACTGGTAAAAGTTTTCAAATGAATGACCTATCAATGAGAAATCCTAGAGGTGCTGCTAGAGAGAGTACAGATGTGACTATTGTGCAGTAGGGGTGAAAAAGAAGGCAAAAAAAAAAAAAGAGAGAGAAGAGAAAAAGGTTGTTAAAGGCTATTTTGCACGAGGTAAGGATTCAAGGAATGCAGCATGTGTTTCTTTTTGACCTCATGATGGCATTACATTCCTAAAAGGATTTTCTTTTCTAACTATATTACTCATCCCAGGAAAGATAATGCCTTTGAGAACATATTGCTTAAGTCTCTTTCATGATTTCTTCACAGGTATTCGGGGTTAAAACCTGAGAAGGGAAGAAAGAAGGTATTGCTGAAATTTGAGAACCAAGAACTCTTCTTTCAGGTAAAAGGAAAAACTGACACGAGAGAAAGACTAACTGAGAGAAAATGCTGCTTACCACAAAGTCACATCTGGAAGTCTTCTGCAGCATCTCTGCTAACAAATTTCAGTGTTTGAAAATGCTGGTTTGCTACCAAACAGGGCCCTTCACACAGGAGCTGAGCCATTCCCATCACTTCCAGTGTAATAATTTCAGTCCCAGCTCCCAGCCTGCGTAGCCAAGACAGTAACAATGCACCATCCACAACAACCAATGCGAAAATGAATGGTTTCTTCACGTATTTGAGCATGAGTAAGAACCATTACTGCAAAGCTCCTAGTCAATTCACTGACATTTTGCTTCCTTGTGATGTTGACTGCTCTTTGCTTATCATTTGCTTTCACCAACCAACCCAAAATACCTATTACAAAGTTTGTACTTCCTACAAAATGGGAAATGATGCATATTTTTTACTTAGGACTAAGACATGGGAAAGTGACCCCATCTGGAAGCTACAGTACTGACTACTACATATCTGATAAGTGCTTGAGTTTAGGAGCTTTTCCAAGGCGGCAGTTTCTCGTAGAAAAATAAATAGACGCAGCGAAGTGTGCACATTTATGTTGTTGCTGAATTGATGTGCTAGTTTCTTAGGCTACTGGTGGAGATCCATTAATGTTTATTTGCTTGTCAGAAACCCACACACCATTAAGAAACAGCTGCTTATTTTGTTTTGGGGTAGATTTCTGGTTTAGACTGTCTTTTAGTTCTTTTTTTTTTATTATTATTGCAGAAGAGCAGAGACTTCTCCTATTACCTATATCTCATCTCAAACTGTCTTGCTCTCCGAAAGCTGCAGTCCAAGGTCACATTTTTCATCAATGAAAGCAAAGACTGGTTTGGAAATTATGATCTCCCCAGGTCACCTAGATCAAATTAAGGGAGCAATTATCAACAGCCCAACCATAAAGCTAAAATCTGCCTCCAATTGTTAAGCATTGTATTGAGTCACATAGTAGCTATCAGTTTTCCTTCCCAAATGCCATAGGCTATAAAATTCTAAGCAGTTTTCTCAAAGCCTTCACCAGTTATCTGTGTCTGTCATCTGCACACTGAATTGCTATGATGTAGCTTCTGCAGAGCTAGAGACCATTTAGAGTGGCTACAAACACATTCTGATGACATTTTATTCTAAATGTCTGTCTAATGAGAAATCTATCTGTCTGTGCGCTCACCAGCACTCATCAGCTTACTAGAAACATATCTGCCTGCTTGTTTGCCAGCACCCAATTTGGGTTTTGTTTGCTTACTAGTTGTCTGAAATTGTTTCAAAACCCAATTCATTGCTGAGAACAACACGAGCTTAAATTAAAGAAATACAAGAGAGTCCTTCTGTCGTCTGCTCCTGGCTTTATGTACTAGAACGCACAGGGAGCCTATTCTCTGATTCATGCAGGGAGAACTGGGACCAAAGCAGTATCAGTGAAATAATGCATTCATCCCACTGGTTACCCAAAATAATGCAAACAGGAGATGTTCAGATAACAAATCTGTTTACAAAACCCTTCCATATTATTTGTGTAGCAAACACTTGTCATGCAATTACCAAAAATAACAAATCTCCCATTTCAGACAGCACACCTTCTCCCAAGATAACCTTCGTATGCCACACAAACTGCGTCCCCAAGGTCCTACTCTCACCTCTATTACATCCTTCCCCTTCACCTCATTGTATTACAACAATGTGGCAGCAAATGACAAATCACAATGTCTCGGTAGAGATTATGGCTTTAACCTGCTAACTGTGCACGTATAAAGGCATGAAACTGAGGACCCATTTCCAAGACTCAACTTCATACATCCTCCATCTGCTTAAATTAGCAAAACTCAAGCGAAGGGGCCATTAAGTTCTGCACAGCACCTCAAACTAACAGTGCTTAACACTGAGGGCTGTAATCTCCACCAGAGCCTCTGGTGCTGCAGTTTTCCTACCAGTCCTAATAAAAACCCATTTGCAAAAAATACTTTCAAGGGGGAATCTGTACTTGATGTTCTTTGAAGGTGAGAAGTGCCACACTCCACACGTTCATGTTTAACTAACAGTGTATGTGACCAGTTCAGGCAAATTGCCAATAAGATTTCTACAAAAGATTAAGCTCTTACTTGTCTATCAATGAGATCTTAAGGAATCTGGTACTAACTGAATTTATAGAAACAAGTTTACAGCGTAGGTAGCTGCTAGATCCATGTTTCAGCACTTGCCAAATAAATAGTAGGGAAAAGGCTGGCTATTAGCATATTTGTAACTTGGTGCATGCCTTTTTTTGATCTAATGATAGACATTCATGACAGGTCCAATTTGGAGTTTTCCTTATGAAGAATGACAGCTGCAAATACAGTTTTGAGGTTACAGTGGCACCTACAAGTAGAAGTGTCAGAGCAGGTTAAGTTAAGGCAAAGACAGATAAAGGATTTTTACTAGAGGATAGAAAAACTTGTAAGCGTTCGCAGTACCTTGGGAAAACATGAATCAAACAACACTCCGCAGATCAAACAGATGTCCGCAGAAGTTAACTCAAAGAAATGGTGAGTTACAGAAGTGTATTTAATCATCAACGATGAAAAACAAAATTCTCAACCCCTTCAAATGGTCTCCCCACAGGATTTTATTATCAGTTAAAGACAGTCTCCACTCACGTAACCTGGAACACTCGGTGATTTAGCAGCACTCTAAAGAAAGATTTGTTTATTGCAAAGCCATGCAAAGGTTATATAAAAAAATCCCCTTCCTACCAGAGATCTCAACTATCCATTTTCATAAGGCTGCTTAATGAGACGTAATTTTTGACCAAAGACTTTTTTGCTGAGGCTGTATTGTTTCAGCTGCTATCACCAAGTCAACTCAGCACTACTGCTACACCATTTGTCCCATTTAAAGTGACTATAACGCAGCTCCAAAGAATTATGTCCATTCTGACCACAGACAACCTTGGAAAGTCCTTTGTTTACACTGGAACAGAGAGAAAGAGAATGCACTGGTGCAATTAATGCACTGAAGTAGTAGAATTGTGAGAAAAAGGTCACAGAGGCTGCTGAGAACACTACCCATCACATGCCCTGCCTTTGCCCTGAAACACCTAGCTGTAGAAATTTCACAGCGTATTTTGAAGCTGAAATACCCAGGGCTCCTCTGCACAGAGAAGTCCACTGAGGTGTGAGTCACAGTATTTACAACAAAAGCTGAATGTGTGGGGGTTACAGAAGCGCATCAAAGAATCCTCGTAACAGCAGTATGATAATGTTGGGTCACTTCACAGATGTAAATATACAATGGGAGATGGTTTTTGCAGAATTCAAGACAAGTTCAAGAACAATAGCTGGGAATGAAGAGTAAGCAGTGAGGAAAAAAATGGAAAGAGAAAAGAAAAAATACCTAACATGAAAGAGTGGAAGAAACATTATTACAGAGCCATAACCATCATGGGTAAACACTCTTAGATTATCATGTGTTTAGTGAGCACTAAAGAAGGGCTGGATTTTACAACATGGAAATGTATAAACCTTGTCAGAAGTATAAATACTGGACACAATTTGCACACAGTTTATCTAATAAGGTAGGTTTTCATTTGCAACTCACTCATAACTTTTGTAGTACATTGCTGTAAACAATTAGTGATTGACAAATGCGTTGTCAATTGGGTTGTTTAATGACATCAAGTCAATTATCCAGAAATTCTTTTTCAGATGTGAAACCAGGTAGCTGCATGAATTTATTCCACCTCTGCCTCAGTCAATATCAGACAGATGGCATGGCCTAATTACACCTGGACTACTGCACTTTAGACAGTTAATCTAAAAGTCATTTTGAACAGAAGTACCAACACAATTCAGCCAAAATATCCATTAAAAATAAAATAAAAAACTTCAGGACAGCCAACTATTATGCAGATGACTAATCAATCATTTTGTAGCAACAGAAATTTGAAGCATCCAACTTTAATACATAGTAAAGACAATGAAATAATGTATCAGCACAGCAATGTGCCTCTTTCACACCAATCAGTACTGAAATTAATGACTCTTCATTCTTTCTCCAGTTGCTTGGGAGAAGGTTCTACAAGAACTCTTAAAGCTATTAACAATAATCCCAAACCATGCAACAATATTATATAAATAGAACTGACTTCTTTAAGTGTGACTTTCAAATGCTACAAGACATCACCTTTAGCAGACTGCAAGAGATGCCCCAGCAAAGAAAACCCTCTCCATTTTTTTTTTTAATAGACATATGCAAGCTACATTAATTACTGCATACAAAGTATGTTTGTTACTTCCTATCGGCAAGTGCACCCTGCTATACCCACCTGCAGCTCTTTTACAACCCGCTTGATGAGGTGAGTGCCAAGTTCCACACCTTGCAGGCCCTGCTTAGTCAAGCTGATTGAGTAAAAAATCGCTGTTGTGATTTTGTCCATATCTTCTTTGTCTAAAGGTGGCACTTCTTTCACTATGGCCTGGGAAAATAAGTATTGAAACACAGATCGTGGTACTCATCATGTGCATGAAGGAGGGAGCCTTTCTTTTTCATTTTCAAATGTGTTGAGGCTTTTTTGCCTCTCTTTTGTTCACTGTCTCTGAGACACAACAAAAACCTAATCAAAAAGTACAAAGAGTTGTTGACAGAATCATACCATAGAATCGGTTCTGTCCCACTGCTGCTGAGCTCTCAAGTCTGGCTGCAGTTCAGCAGAACAGATAAAACACACTTGAATCATAGAATCATTCAAGGTGGAAAAAACCCTTGGGATCATTGAGTCCAAACATCAACCCTACTCTACAAGTTCACCCCCAACCCAGATCCCCCAACACTACATCTAAGCATCTTTTAAACTCATCCAGGGATGGTGACTCAACCACCACCCTGAAATCCTTCAAGAAGTACAGGAAGTAACTGTAGCAGTGGTTTAAAATTTTCACTTAAACTGGCTTTAAGTTTTAATCTCATTCGCTGTCTTTTCCTATTCTTCTCAGACTTGAGCAAAACCACATCATTTCAGCTTCCCTAATACAAGAGATATACAGAATGTTCCTGTAGTTTTTTAATGCCAACTGTCTCACCTCTTAAACAAAAACAAACCTTCCCAAATTGTAAGGAATTACAAATTGTAATTTACTTATTTTTACATCTAAGCACTTTTCTGTGTACTAAATGCATCAGTGTCTGTACCTGGATGCTGCTGGTGATATCACTGGTTAGTGCAACATGCAGGACTATCAACGGTTCTCCTGGGATTGCACAGTGCGAAAAAAAGTAGCATCTTCTATAGGACCCAACACGACGTTTCATATCAACCCAGTTTCTAACAGGATGCACAGCTTCAGAACTCAACAAGAAAAAGAAAGTAGATTTATTTAAAACTAGAGGTCAGCTGCCAACTCTATAAGCTCAGTACTCTTCCCATCGATGACAGTGACAAAACTCTCCAAAGAATCAGGCTTTAATTGGAAAAAGTAAAATTCATCATTAAACAGTGTCAAAGTAGGTTGTAAAGGTGAATACTCACTCTCTCCAGGTTTTGGTTGGGATTTGCTTATTATGTCTCTGATATGTCACTTGCACTTTCCGTTCAGCAGAAGACACAAGACTCAGATGACCATGTCACTGAATTTGAGTCTGAACACACCTCTGAGGAATTATTTTCCCAAGCTATTTAGCAGTTGGGTAACCCTCCCACAGCCACCTCTTCAATCAATTATTCAAAATATTATTTCACTCTTATATACTGCAAGTCTAGCGTGTCTTTCAAAATACCTTGAAGACCAAGTAAAATATTACTATTTTAAATTTGAAAATTTAGTTGTACAAGGTTTCTTTCCTTTGCCTCATCCATATTTGTGCTTTCAGAACTCTTCAGACATTCATTTCTCTTCAAGCTCTTTTAAATAACAAAACGCCACAAAACATAACTTCGACTCTATCACTTTCAACTTTGTTACTACAACTTTTAATATTCAACAGGAATTCTGAATAAAATGTTGTAGATTTTACGGAATGTTTAAAGAACCAATGTGTTCACCTGTAATTTACAAGTGATATCTCACCAGTTCCAGCCAGGAAGGGGAGCCTAACTATATCAGAAGCAAAACATGCTTTTGAGTACTGGGCACCCCATGCTGCATCCCACTTAAATATTAATTCTCCACCTACACTGCTGGTGTAGACTGAAAGGGAGAAGGTGGCAATGGTGACACAGGTAGCAGTAGCTATAAGAGGAAAGGAGTGTGAGAAGGTAGTGCCGGAAGAATATGAGTTTGAAGGAGAAGTAACAGCAGCACCTCTGGGAACATGGCAAGAGTAAATGAGAAGGTTGGGAGAAAAGACAGCACCCTACAAGTGCAGCATGTCAGGTAAAGGATCAAATTATGGGACAAATTAACCCTCTACCATCTTCTTAATGCGGTTTTAACGTGTGCTCTTCAGTGTATCAAACGTAACTATTCCTTAGTTTGTCACTTTTCCATCAACAAGTGTTAAGAACTTAGAGCACTTACTCACTGATTTTCTGGAGCACTTCACAAGGGGACTGCCAAGTGACCCGTTCCAAGTTTAGGAATCCTGTGGAGAACCACTCTGAGAGCATGTTCTTCAGAACTCCATTCATTTCCTGCAACCAGAATGAAGATGAACTTACCTGCTTCTGTCAATAACAATTTTATTGGACAAAGCCGAATTTTCGTTCAAGATTGTCACATACAGATTCATCTGGGTTTTCTTCCCCCCAGTACATTGTTCCTGTCATCTGTAGAGGTCAGTGTAAGTGTCCTAATCAAGTATATTCTGATTGCTTTGTTTATTCTGGCTTTAGGATTCTTCCCTTGCGAACCCCTGGTTTTGCACAGCTCTGAAGTTTTTAGACAATAACCATAAATAATTTTGGTCAAATATGCCTTGGCATAGCGGACGTCTTCAGGAATTTTAGGATCTTTCTTTTGCTTTCTTTTTTAAGGGCACATCGTAAACCAGAAAAATAAGCTTGAATTGTCAGATCTGGAGTCAAACCAAGAGGTTCCTATGGCTCTCCTGGCATCTATCTGGGTTTGGAAGACCGTTTCTCGCTTCAGTCTAGCAGTTAGAAAACTGCTGATGGCTGCACTCCTACTAGTCATTATTTGAAAACACTGCTTTGCTCCTACTGGCAGTAACACAGCTCAGATGGCAACGAGCAACTTGGGAGAAAGCCAGTTACGCTACACAGAAACTGGTAAAAGTGGAAAACACAGGAATCATGCATTTTGCTTCTCTGAAACACCTACAGCTTCAGCAAGCGCATTCCATACGATGGGCCATAACAACAAGGCTAATTTGCAAGATGCTCATTACAGAGCTACTTCAGGTCCACAATAGTACTGTGTAAAAAAAGTGCAATTCAACCAAAGAAGTGAAGCAGATGTGCTTTCAGTAATGGTTTTGGGAGACAGCAATATTGTTTGTGGGGAACTAGAGCTCAATTCAAATAATCCATCAGCTGTAAATAATACTGATGTATAAAACCACTGGGCAGCCAGCAGGCCAAAGAGTTAGAGAAATTACTGCTGGGACTTCAACCATCATCTAGTCCACCTACAACTGTCAATGTTGACAAAACTTCTTAGTACAGGAAGATATAAACCCCTTCATAATACCTAGAGCCACAAAGATTATAAAGGGAGAGGAGCACCTCCCTGATGAGAAAAGACTGAGGGAGCTGGGTCTCTTTACCTTCAAGAAAAGAATCAGAAGTGACCTCATTAATGTTTATAAATATGGGAAGGGAGTGTGTCAGGAGGATGGAGCCAGGCTCTTCTCAGTGGCATCTAATGATAGGACAAGGGGCAATGGGTATGAGCTAAAACACAGGACATTCCAGATAAACAGGAGAAGGAACTTCATGGTGAGGGTGACAGAGCACTGGAAGGGGCTGCCCAGGGGGGTTGTGGAGTCTCCTTCTCTGG
>JAOXOE010000720.1:12638733-12652101 GCA_028565055.1 Phoeniculus purpureus
AGATTGGATGTTAGAAAGAAGTTCTTTACTGAGAGGGTGGTTAGATACTGGAATGGATTGCCCAGGGAGGTGGTGGTTTCACCGTCCATGGAGGTGTTTAAGGAACGGGTGGACGCGGTGCTTAGGGATCTGGTCTAGCAGTTAGATACTAGGGTGAAGGTTGGACTTGATGACCCTGGAGGTCGTTTCCAGCCATGATGACTCGGTGATTCTGTGAAGACACTGAAGGGACCTTTATAGCAAGCTTCCAATCCCTAAAAGGGGCCTCTGTGAAGGCTGGGGAAGAACTGGTCACAAAAGCATGAAATGATAGGATCAGGGGGTCATGGTTTTAAGCTGGTAAAGGATAGGTTTAGGTTAGACATGAGGGAAAAGTTCTTTAAGCTGAGGGTGGTGGATCATTGGAACAGGCTATCTGGAGAGATACTTGAGGCTCCATCTCTGGAGACATTCAAAGTCAGGCTTGGTGTTGCTCTGTGCCACCTACTTGTAGGTCAGGCTGGACGATCTTTAGGCCGATCTCTTCCAGCTCAAAATATTCTATGATCCTATGATCTTTCCTTGACATAGATGGATCTTGTCCTCATCTATGTACTAATAAGAAGCATCATAGAGTTTAAAAGCTTTAGTATGCTTGCCTCCAATACTTGCAAATAATTTTATTATTAGACTCAAGCAAATTTTTTCCCATAACTGAAGCTCATCACAGTAGTTCAGGAGAGAAGGTGGCAGTAGTTTGTCTCTTATCAGGTTTTTTTGGTGCAACACGTAAGAGCTGTCTGGTGTTTACTAACACAGTGATATAGGGAAAGGTGGTAGTTTTGAAGCATGTGAGGAAGCTTTCATGTGAACGATGAGCACATCCAGAAACAAAGTGACACTGTATCTGCAGGCATGAGCACACATTATGCACCAGCAAACACTTGAATTTCATATGAAGCGGCTCATTGTGTTGCATTGAAAATCAAGGTGGAGAGCAAACACTTCTGTATCAGTCAGTCCAAGGGCCAAGGCTCAATGTAATGTACCCAGAGTGTAGGGAGCCCCTTCAGAACTAAGTTTTGACTGTGATGTGGTCCTTACACATAGGCCTCATTCTTTACAAGCCTCATGGCTGATGTGGTTACTCAGTATTTGTGAGGCTTCTGAACAGAGATTGAAATGTAAATGTCTCCACTTTTAAGTGGGGAATGGGGCAGGGGTATTTCCTAAATTCCATACTAACATGTACAAAAGTGCTGTTGTGTCTTTACCTGGAGATCTAAATGCACCTGGAGTATAGTTCATAGTTTTCATTTAAACTTTGATTGATTACTGACCCCAAAGAAATTACCTACAAACTAGAACATGAAAACCTCTGCTGTGCAGAGGTGTATTTCATTTAATGTGATAGTAAATATAGTTATATAAGATGGAGAAGGATCTTAGGGAGACTTTGCTGCTGCAGATGGCTTCTTGCAAATACTGTGCTGGTGGCTGGTGAAATCTCCAGAGAACAGGAAAAATAAGTTGAGGCCACAACCTCAATTTACAGCATAACAAAATTAGAAATTGAGAGGATTTGGGGGGAATTCGTCTCTTAGGAAGAAACTGATTCTGTCTCTCTTGCTGTGCTGCTGTCTCTCTGCCCTTGTAATTGAGTGTGGTGCTGAGAATGTATGGAGTTTCAGGTCTGCCTTTTTATAGTGGTGAGAGACTGCAGCTAGTGACTTCAGTGTCTTACACTGTTGTTATGGTGTAGGAGTCCTCGTGGAGATCGGCACAGTCACGTGATTTTTAACAGATCATAAGGCAATGTGTATGTAATGAACTCATGGTATGTTGGAAGAACTTGGGTGTTTTCTAGTTGTTTTCATTGATAACTGAGTGATCCTTGTTCCTGTCATCTGGTATTTACATTCACATGGAACCACCTGGCTCTGATGGGCATGGATCAATGTGATCCATGGGGAAAATAATCTTATTTTACACTCTAATTGCTGTAGTAATTTTTAAAGTAGAAGCTTTTATTACCAGTCTAAGTTGAATTTGTATGGATTAACAAAAATTAATATAGGAGTTGTGTTTTTTTAAATCACCATAATACTTTGAATCATTAAGTCAGAAGAAAACACTTAATTGTTATTCTGCAACTTAATCTCTGAGATACTTTTCTAATTAAACAACTTGTACATTTATCTTCAAAATATCTATTAAGCAAATTTCTATGCTACAGATGAGTTGTAGGAAGAAGAGTGGAATATGTTACCTACATAGTGATCTAGCTGGGATCAACACATAGGAAAAGAAGGTCCATGTTAGGAAGTGATGTAACTCTGGAATTGGTAAAGATCTTTGGAAGTGTCATGTGGTGTTCTATATGTGAAACAAAAGAAAGAAGGTTTTGTGATTTATTTTTTTTCTGGTGGATGTTTTGTTACTGCTTATTGGAAGTGTTGGCTATAGTCTTCTGCTTTTCTTTATTTGCCTGTGAATTATCATTTGCAACTCAAACTGCAATTTATTCTATGGTTGCTGTCTTTTCTCTGGGATGTTAAGGACAAGATGTGCATGATCAGACATTCACTTGACGTTGGCTGGTAGGGCTATCTATGTCACTGAACAAAGACAATGTAGGTAGTATTGGCTTTTTCTGAACTGTAGGATTTACTCTATATGCAAACTTCCTGCCCTGTCTACTGTCATGCCTCTCTTAATGAAGCATTTATTTGAATCCCCTTCCCATTTGAATTTTTTTTTTTACTTGCATCCTAACAAGATGTGACGGGGGTAGCAGACTGGTAAAGCATGAAGACCTGTAAATAAAGGAGCTGGTCCATCTTATTAAATCTGTGCCAAAAAAAAAAAAATCAGAACTGTTTTGTATGCTATTAGATTATTTCCTTGGAGCCACAGGTATTTTTGACATAATTTCAGTTTTAGTGTTTTTAATGTAGCGAGCGTAATTCTCTTCCTATGGCTTTGTCAGTCAGTCTATTTTAGTTGAACTAAGGTTTTTTTGCTTTTTAATTATTCCACAGATTAATATACTGTGAATGGGCATATTTCTGTGCCTCAAATTAAGCTAGTTTTGTTTCAGATTTTTCTCAATAATTGCTCTAATTAAGACCCATAAACCCATAGCAGAGAGTAAAGAAAAATTAAATAATAAAAATAACAAAAAAGGGAGGAGCATGTAATAAATCACTTAAAACTTTCAGAAAAACAGCCAGTACAAGTCAAATGATTAAGCAACTTGACAACCTCTGTGTAGTTTTGAAAAGAACATCAAGTTTCAGATAGTGGTCTCACCAGGGATCTTGGTTTTAAAGACCGTGGAGTGTACCCACTTAATTATATGAAAACTTGGCATAGTGCTCTGGGGAAGAATTAAAAAACACCAAACCTGCATCCCACACTGAAGTGGGATATTTAATCAAGTCAAAAGCTTTGTTGCACCCTATAGCAAGTCCAGTTAAATCTAGGCTGTTAAATATTTTATTAGTGTTGATATTTATTCTAGCCATATATCAGATCATGGTAACAACAACAGAAGTATTTCTTTCACTTAGAGTGTAGGGCTCTGATACGTAATTTTCCTTGACGCTTAACGATAGTTACTATGGCAAGCAGCTGCAAGGAGAGCTGCGCTTGAGATACGAAGCAACCCAGGCTGAAATGTGTTGAAATGGCTTGGATACTGTAGAGGAAAGAACAATTCATAAATGTGTGTACCGTTCTTTATTTTCACACTGCTAGGCACCATTAACTACATTAATATAAAAAATGAGGCTGTTGTAGTCACTCACTGACACACCTATTTTTACTCAAGCCCAAGGACAGCTCTAAAGAAAAAACCTACAGCACAAAACATGTACTGTTCTTCAAAGCGAGTTCATATAACTGAAAAATACAGATTTCCTTGTAAGAAACTTGTGAAGCCAGTTGGATTAAAATTATTTATTTTTAACCACTTCTAGCACTTTCTGTGCTTCAGCAGACAAACTTGCACAGAAAGGGAGTTTTGTGCTGCAGTTTGGGTCAATACTGACCTTTATTGGCCCTAACTGATTTGTTGGGTGTTCAGTGGTTTATGATGCTTGCACTGGAGGGCCACTATATAAAAACGGTCCTACACACAGTGTGTCAGAAATAAGTTTTTCATACTGTTAAGGTCTTCTAGGATATCACTGTGGGATAAATGCATGACTGCCACAAAATTAATGTATAGCTGTCATCTTCCTAAAGTATTTGTTTGAAAATGCACTAAATCCAGGTAGAAATATTTCTGGACACTACTGATTATTACAGATCTGTCATTGTCTTTGGCAGCTTACTATAGATCAGCTTTAAATGGCAAAGTAGTAGCCCTTTTGTAAAAAACAGGGCTTAGTTTAAGCAGGTTGCAAAAGGCCACGTGTATTGATAGAATTTATAGGTTTCTAGTGCCGCTCAGGTTTCAGAAATGCTGTTGCCTCCAGGTAAACAGAAATGCATGAGAAATGCCAGTTAACTGGAAGAGCAATTAAGCTGTAGCTAGCTGAAAACAATGCAGACCTAAATCCCAGTCTGACATTTTACTAATTGTCTCATTTTTGTTCCCACATGAGCCCAGCATCAGGTTGGGGCCAGGAATTAACACAAGATGTGCTCTTCTGTGTCCACAGTCATTTAATTTACTATAACAGAAACAAATCAATTTTTTATTGTCATCCTGTCATTTGATGCCTTTTGAAAACATCTTGTCCCAGTGATCTGCAGCGATGAAGCCTCTACTTTTGCTCCTTTGTACTTGCTTGTAACCAATTTGAACTTCAAATAGTGTCTTGTTTATTAGTCTTTAAAGCATCAGAGCAAATACTTGAAGGAGGGGAAAAAAACACAAACTCTGTATTTTTTTTGTAATTATGAATACCACACTGAATATCCCTCTGACTTTTATCCTTTCAGGGATTAATTGTTCTCATTAGTGCCGCCCCTGAGGTATGTCCTCGTGAAAAGAGAAGCGGAGTTGCCTGTCTTCAAAATGGTTGCATTTTGCAGTGCAGGTGATATCTAAATATAAAGCTGGTTGTTTTGCCAGTCCCAAAACTTCCCAGTTTAGCTTAGTGATTCTATAAGTATTGGCTTTAATTTTATGTTTACTAATACCAGGACTTTAAAATTTCATTGCACTTCTGAACTTCTTTGTTCACATTTTGTAACAAGTCTTGTATTTCTGGAAGCTTTAAGTCTCATGAACAACCGAAACTTCCCTTTTGCATGTGATGTGTTTTGTCTCCTTTTTTTTTTGTACCTTCTTTATTCAAAAAGCAAACACCTCACCCAAATCTTTTATTTAAACACACTTAACAATTCTGTGTGTAGCTTTCTGAAGGATATGTATAAACTTATGAGAAACAACATTTCTGATTATACAATCAAATATACAGGGCTTTGTAGTGAGTAGACTATGATGAGAAAAGTTCAGTTGACTTTTGACAACAGTATGTTGTGATAAGACAACCCTGGCAGTTCTGAAAGTAGGTCTAGTTCTGTCTACAAGTATATACTAAACCTCATGTAGGTATCCTGTGAGTCTGGTCTCACATCCTTGTTTCTTTAGATGAACCCCTTTTATTTGTGATTGAATTTACTTCCCCCCAACCCGTATTCTTTGGTTCATGTAGGCATTACATCGCTTGTCATGTTGATTGAATGTGCTGTGACATCTCTCAGTGCTGTTCCTCTTGGTCACTGACTGAAGAGCAGCGCTGCTTGGCTTTACTGGGGGATCAATGCATATTTATTGCTATGAGTCTGAGCTCTTTTGGCTACTCAAGGGAAACCAGCAATGGGCTGTGAGGAAGCTGGTGTCTCTTGATGGATAGCTGTGCTAAAAAACTTTAAACTTAAAGGGAATAATCTTCTAGAACGGATGTGCATATGGGGAAGGCATCTGCCTCACTGAATGGGTGACCAGAAACTTACGGAAATAGGTTCCTTTCCTGTTTGTGCAGCTTGAAGGTAGCAAAAGCTTCTATGAGTGCAGGATGGGTAGCTTGGCTAATGTAATTTTACTGCTTTATAAAGCAGTGTATGTGGAGATGGTGCCTGTCTTAAATACCTTGCAATTGAAATACTAAGAACTCGATGGCATTTATCTAGGGAGGGAAGAAAGGCTGCATTGATGGCATCACCCACAGACTTCCCACTTAGATTTAGGGCTGTGTTTTGACAGAGCAGAGAATGCCAGCAATAGACAATGCAGTGTATAGCTGTAAATGGGATGGTCACTAATGTGGAGTTGGTTTTGTCCAACTCCATAGCTAAACTCATGGAGTTCCTATCTGAGAATTTTGCGGATCTCATACTTACCTTGCATTAGGTGTGTCTTAAGACCATTTGATGCAATGATGCAATTATGATGCCTGATTATTGACATTCTTCACTTTACAAGTGTTGTCCTACTGTAGTAAACCAATACAGGTGTATCATACCCCACTAAGTCTAAGCAGGGCTTAAGACTGCCCTGCCCTGGCTATGCTGTCAGTGTGTTAAGAGAAAAGATACTCAAGTGTAGCCAAACATGGGCTGAAGTCTTGCTAAGAGGACTTTTAATTATATGAAAGCTTCTTGAGTATTGTAATTGGAATGTCTAGCACACGAGCAGTCTGGCAGGATGAGATGTGAGAAGATAAACTCTGTTTCAAGCTATGTTATCCATCCATATAGGAAATGGGGAGGGGGGTTGTTTTCACTGCAAATGCTTTCTTAGAAACAAACAAGAAGGTAAGGCAGGAGGTGATTACCTTAATTTCATCAAAAGCTGTATTCCTGCAAACATCCATTTGGGCATGGATATTATTCCCCTGGATAAGTACTTGAAGGATAAGGCCTTGCAGTCCTCTGAAACAGTGTTTCTCTGCCCATGCAAACGATTGACACTTAATAATTTCACTGCTGTAGGTCATTGTGATTCTTGTGTGCTCATTTATGCAGAGGAAATAAATTCCTGATAAGCAGGTTTGTATCTTTTATGAGCAAACACGGTGTTGGCTGAATTGTGAGTTTCCTGCAAAGGTGTCATTTTGATCTATGAATCTTCACTGTAATGAGAGCAGAGAATAAAGCCACCACAAGAAACTAATGAAAACAAAATCCAGCTGTAATAAGAGACCACTAGGAAGAACAGGCTTTAGATAGCTCTGGCTTCAAAAAACTGACAGTTTAATTAAAATTCTTACTGGGAAGACAGGGTAATATAGCTTTGCGTTTAAGAGGAATAGTTTGCAAAGCAAATGTGTGACTATATTTCGAAACATAAACTAATTGGTTACTGGCTTGAGAAATGATTTGGATCGGTAGGTGCTTGTGCCATCACCTTGCACTGGTTGGTGGTTTGCGATGCTAAAGGTGCTATGAGATGGTGGCCTGATTTTGCTTGAGTAGTCTTGCAAAATTGAGCTATTTCGATGGTTTAATAGTTACGGAGGCTGGTGAAACAAGGCTGAAGAAATACATACTTCTAGATAAGTCTAGAGCCTTATGTCAGGAAAGGGGCAGGGGGAAAAGGGTTATTGAGATGTCTTTTTTTACCCCTGCAGACACAAATCAAAGATGTGCAAATTGTCTTTAAATGCTTCTCACAAAAATCAGTGGCTTTCAGGTAGGATTCCTTTGGAATGTAAAATGAAACCTCTTTGGAATAAGGATATTGATAGTTCCCCTTCAAACCTCAGAGACAGTTGTTTCTAAGCTTATCTTAGCGGAGTTCATGCAAAAGCCTGGTGTATTTCTTACTTATCTCTCTCATATTGTAGTACTTCAGAATATTCCATGACAATCATGTATTTTACACCACTTTGAGTGGGTAAGAATTAATTCAGCTTTTACAGCAAGGCTGAAAGAACAGAGGCAAAGTGATTTGCTTAAGGTCACCCAAAAGATTATTGGCAGAGCCAGGATTAAAACTTACTTTTTAAATCCTAAAAGAGGTAACAGGGCCTTAAGGGGGTAGGGGGTGGGTTGCCTCTTATGAATTTGAACAAATTGAAGCACTTTCCTGTGAGTTTGCTTCTGTCCACAGTAAACCATGTTGGCATACAAGAAACAAGACATAATTTTTCTTATCTTGGCTTTTCACTTTAATTTCTGGTACTTAACATGAACAATTACAGCCAAATTCCTCAAAGCTTCCTTGTTTGTGCCCCTGGTAGGTAGGTCCTTTTAGGAGTTCATGTTTTTGTCAAGTGGGGAATGCAAAAACCAGAGTGACTCAAAGCCATATTTATGTGTGCTTTATTTTTAACCATCATATCAATGGCTACTGTAAGAAGATTAGAGTCAATGTGAAAATTTGAGGCATTTATGAAATGTATGTATGTCTGTTTTGATCATTTCAGTTGGCTCTCTGTCAGGTATAACATGATTCTGTTAGTCAGATTTTGTTTGGAAGTGGTTCACTAGCCCTAAAAAAAATTGCTAAACTCTGGAAGGGCTATCTGTCACTAGTAAGATGATTGTTGTGCTGTGGGGGTTAAATGGCAGCAGTTCTCTGTGTGGTTACTGTGATATGTTGGTTTATTGTTACACATTAGGATTAGCAAGCTAAATGAGGGGATGTCTTAATTAGCACTTGTTACCTCTGCCTGCACAGAAATACAGGGTAAAGCAGAAATTTCACTGGCTGGTTAAGACTTCAAGCAAAAATTCTGATATAAGAAGAAAAATAAAAGCTAGAAGTGTTGCTGATTGTTGTGCAATTGAACATGCCAGATATCACGTAGTCTGTAGAATACTTCTGTCTATGGCAGCATTGACAAAACATCGGTACTCGGGTTATTTTAGTTTAGCTTGAAATAAGTGCAATAAAACTCTAAAAACACATTCAAAGTTAAAACTTAAAAGATTTTGTAATAAATACTTCTTGAAGTACTTCTGCTGTGTCCATGTAAAAGCTTTTAAAATCAAGACTCCTTTCCAGCCTTCATTGTTTATTCTAGTGACCTGCTTCATAATGTGGTTTTTCCCTTTCTAGCAAATAAGAGCCCTGGAGCACAGCTCTTTCAACGCAATTCTGAAAGAAACATTCCAGTTTGGGGGTGTTTTGTCACTGAGGGAATCCCCTTGTGGTGTTGTGGTGTGTGGTTTTTGGTTGGTTTTTTTTTGTGTGTCATGCCACAGAATTTCCCCTCTTAGGTAAACCAGAGGCAACATAAGCGGTTGTAAATATCACTCAGAAGCCAAATGATTAACTGATAACTGCTGTTGCTCAGGAACACCAGAGCTGGAAACTCTGACAGTATGTGGCTCTTCTTGAGATTATTGTATGTTGGAGCCAGAGCTTAACACAGACATAAAAATATCTATTTATTCATGAAACTTGCAGATCACAGTTGCCTTAAGCGTATGCGGTAATTCAGGAATCCCAGTCCTGAAAGCATACATGTATCTGCGCAAGTAAAGAGCGAGCTGCATGGCATGGCTGCCTGTCAATTGCTCTCATTTACTGTGATCAAATACTTCAGACTTGTTGTAAAGTGAACCTCAGGAAGAACTGTTCATTCTCAGGCTGATTGGTTATAATTGTGTATATAGTAACTATATTAAGGCACAAGCGTAATAGGATCAGCAAAGCTTGATGATACCAGCAACTTCCCAGAGATTCCGTAACAGCAATCTAATTAAAGGGGAGGTGATTTGAGGATTTGGCAAGAGAATACTTAGCACAAAATTGGACAGAAAAGGAAGAAAAGTCAACAAAAAATCTAACTGCACTGAGAGTCGCATTTGTTAACCAGGGTGCTTATGTCATATTCACTTATGGACTCATTTACAAGCTTTCTTTCTCCTACCTTTTTAAGCCTCTCTGTCCTTGCATGTCTGTGACATTTGCAGCTTCTACTGGATTCTTCCAAAATGAAAACACAAAAGGTGTAAAAACCTACTAAAGAGAAAAAAGATTCTTAAATCAGGGACCTGTCAATATCATCATGCAAACTAAATTTAACAGCTAATTTAGAGGTGACAGAAATATAGTCCATATAATGTATGCATCTAATATAATCTGTCATTTGCGTTTAAGGATGAGAGTCAGGCAGCATCTAATAAAACCTAGAAGAAAAATGAGTTTGTAAGGTGAGTGACAGAAATGTTCATTACCTCAATTCTTTCCTGTGGTGTTTCTCTCTCTTACAGCCAGGAATTTTAAGGGTTTGATCCTTACGAAGTACAGAATTATTACTTTAAAAGACATATTTTCTTTTTCTTCCCTTTCTTGTCAAAGCTTAAAATTGTTCCAGTTCAAAACGAATCAAATAAGAAACAGAAGATTCTGACTTCATTCCTATCCAAAGAGTAAAGCAAAAAAGGCCAAGGGCTGTTTCAGAGATGAAAGACATCTGTAAGTTAATTCGAAATCACAATCAATCTTTCCAGATCACATCCAGGCTATGTATTAGATACACATGGGTGAGCAAAAGCAGTTAGTACATTCTGCAGGCTGTGTGAGATGAGAGGAAATACAAATGCTATACAAAAAACTGTAACTGTGAGACACTATAAAATAACTTTAGGATAATACTAAAAATCTGTCTGAAAATATGCTGTAGGAGTGAAGAAACAGTGGCACTGAAAATACTTGAAGCAAAACCTAAGAATGATTCCTGATTTGAGTTCCAAGTATATTTTTCTATCGCTCTTGTAAGTGGTATGTGATGATTAGTGATGCCAAAGTCCTAAATAAGCGTGGTACAGAGCAGCATCCCATCTGCTGTAGTAGCACAGACTGCCATAGACTTATCAAACTAACTCTGGTGTAGGTCAGAGCTTTTGATAATCAAGGCATTGAATTCAGGCCTCTGATTGTAGCCAAGAAGTAAGAAAGCTGTAAAAGTATTTGCTGTAACTCTTACTTTAAGACATGCTTCCTATTGCACTATCATTTGGTGAGGCTGTACCTTGAGTACTGAGGTCCAGTTTTGGGCACCTTAGTACAAGGAAGAGACTGAGGTGCTGGAGCAAGTGCAGAGGAAGGCAACGAAGATGAAGGGCCTAGGTAATAAATCTGATGAGGAGAGATTGAGAGAGTTGGGGCTGTTTAGTTTGAGGAAGAGAAGGCTAAGGGGAGACCTCATCGCTCTCTACAACTATCTGAAAGGACACTGTAGAGATGTTGGTGCTGGTCTCTTCTCACAGGTCATTAGCGACAGAACCAGAGGGAAAGGCTTCAAGCTTCAACAGGGTAGGTTTAGACTAGACAGTAGGAAAAAATTACTAATGGAGAGAGTGGTCAGGCACTGGAATGGGCTGCCCAGGGTGGTAGTTGAGTCCCCATCCCTGGAGGTGTTTAAAAGTGCTTTAAGTGTAGTGTTGGGGGATCTGGTTGAGGAGTTAACTTGTAGAGTAGGGTTGATGACTGGACTTCATAATCCCAAGGGTCTTTTAGAGTGGGAGAAGACACTGCACCAGCCTCAGAAAGCTGACTTGTGTGGTTAAAGAGTTTTGAGATGGCTAATGTCATGGCTGAGGGAAGGCATGAGTCCTCCAGTTAAGTGCATCTTAATAATGATAAGAAGTTTCTGTGCACAACTGCAGGAAAGAAACTTTCAAAAAAGCATACATCTAGTGTAAACTCCTTCTTGCTGTGACAGGCATTAGTTCCTGTAAAGATGTTTCCTTTTTATTACATGTTGGCATTTGGGATTTCAGAGATACTACAGAATGCTGCAGACAATGTGATATTTATGTGATGTGATGAACACATCTATCCACAGGCGGTATTTTTATTGGATTAAGAGATACTCTTTATTTAAAAATGGAAAAATGGTGTTTGCAGAGTAGACAATGGAGTGAACAACCTATTACTTGGGCTTCTTGTTTTTGTATTGTAATTCTGCAATATTCATTTAAAGGGAAAGGCTGGCTCCCTTGCTGATTGTGTTGTATTTATAAAGACAACATAAAGACATATAATAAAGACAGCAGATTGCCTATAAGCTGATCTTAGAGATGTGGAAACTTGGAACTTGCTTAGCAGTTCTTACAGCTAATACTTCTGTTTGAAGCATGTAAAATTTAAATATTTAAGCTTGAATAAGAAGCTCCAACTTTAATCACTTGTATTTGAAACACAAGGGTGAAACCAGAGACACTGTTTCAGCAAAATTACAGTTCTGTGTATTCCTTCATGCAGCTCTATTTCAGATGTTACTCTGGGGAAAGAATTTACTGCTTTGGATTCGTGCAATATCTGGCTTTCTACCACCACAGTCTGGTTTTGTGTAGACTCTTTGAATATGTATTCTTGTAAAAGTATTGCTCTTGAGCTGATTCCGTAGCCATCTCCCTGACCATTGTTCCTACATAATGATTTAGAAAGAATTTATTTATTAGCATGAACTTTAGGATCCTCAGTGGGATTTGGAGTTATTCAGTTATAAAAGCAAGCAATAGGTTGGGAATTCGCACAGGTAGCATAAGGAGTAGAGGAATGAAGTGCCGTGTGCAGTACAATTAGCACTACTTGAAACCTTTCCAACAGAACATTTTCTCGCAAGAAAACAATTATGCCAAAATGGAAACTTCCCACAAGTCCACACCAACTACAGTAAAATGTAGTTGTGAAAGAGAAGTCAAAATGTAATTTCAGTAAATGTCAAAACATTTCTGAATGATAACTTGTAGAGCTTCTCTAAGTGTTCAAGTTTTATACTGTAGTTAAAAATATGACACTGAAATGAAATGGTTCTCTTGACTCAAAATGCCTAACTCTAGTCAGCTTTACTTTGTCAAGTTTAAGAGAATTGCAATGAAAATTGATTTCGATAAAAGTGTTTTTGGTAGCTTTGACCAGGGCTAAAAACCAGAATGTCATACAGGCCTCTCAAGTGTCAGTGCTATTTTGGGTTGAAATTCCCAGCTTGGATGTATGGAAGGGCAAAGGTATTAGAAACCCTCCCACCTCAAACCCCAAAGGAAGGGGAAAAGACCAAGTGTTATACTGCTAAGCAGACTAAAGTTGAAAGGATAAAGCAAGGTGTGTAGGACCACTACGGCAAAGTAAAGCTAGAGAGGGAGAATGCAAAGGGTAGTTTGAGGAACCAGTGATGAACGAGGCAAATCAATCTATTATCAGTGTCAGAAAGCCATTACTTTTTCTGACATCTTTTATGTTCATTTTTGAGGCTTTCTCACTTCGAAACCTCAAGACTGCGCATTATTATGGTATTTAATGCCATGTGCTTAAGTACTTATATTTTAAAATTGCTGAACCCAAACCTGATACTGAACCATATATTTACATAGAATCATTAGGGATTGGAAGGGACCTACCTTGAAAGATCATCTAGTCCAATCCCCCTGCCATGGGCAGGGACATCCCACCCTAGATAAGGCTGGCCAGAGCCT
>JAOXOE010000720.1:12652201-12687872 GCA_028565055.1 Phoeniculus purpureus
TCAGCCAGGCAGGCCTCCTAGCATTCTTTCCTGCTTTCCTCTTTGTTGGTATACATTGCTCCTGGACACAGAGGAGGCAGTGTGTACTTTCCCAATCACAAGGTTTTCTTGTGAGCAATGTGTCCATTGCTCCTGACACATTTTGATTTTTAAAGTCTCTGTTCTTGACCTAACAAAAAGGATGATCTCATATCTTGCTGTGTCATCAGGCTAAACCTTTAAACATAGATTGCCAGGTTTGTCACAGTTGCTGCCAGTGAACATTTAGCATGTCTGGAGTGAATTAAGGGCAGCCAACAATAACATATTAAGCATTATGAAAGAAAGCTAGGCCTAGATGAAGTCAGAACTCCCTTGTGCCCTTCTCATGTACTGCCAAAGCTGCTCAGTCTGTACTTGCTGTAATCTGTGCCATTAATGCAGTGCTAATCACTCCAGCAAGGGAATAAGGACTCTTACATAGCCAAGTATGTTAGGCACCAAACTGGCTGTAACACTTTCAGGTTTACTTTACATCTGTGTGGTTGTAGCTGTCAAGAACAATGTGATTTTTTTTTTTTTTTTAATCAAGATTTCTTCAGATTAGAGTTACTCAGATTTGAGGAATGAGGCTAAATGTAGCATCAAAAACACTTGTAAAAAATCCTCCTGTATTTTTTTGTATTATCTCTCTTATAAAGACAGACAGAGGGTTGGAATTCTTCAGTCTGAAAAGAAGATGGGGGGACCTTTATAACAAGCTTCCAATCCCTGATAGGGGCCTTTATGAAGGCTGGGGAAAAACTCTTCACAAAGGCATGGAATGATAGGATGAGGGGTCATGGTTTGAAGCTGGAAAAGGGTAGATCTAGATTAGACATCAGGGTAAAGTTCTTTAAGGGTGGTGGAACATGCTGGAACAGGTTGTCTAGAGAGATGCTTGAAGGCCCATTCCTGGAGACATTCAAGGTCAGGCTTGATGGGGCTCTGTGTTATCTGGTCTGTTTAGAGATGACCCGGCTTTTTGTAGGAAGGTTGGACTAGATGAAACTCTGGAGGTTCCTTCCAACCAAATACATTCTAAGATTCTATTTCAAATCTTCTGTGAAACTGTTTTGCCAATTATTTTACTTATAGTAAAAAAAGCAGGGAGGATCAGGTGAAATCCAGAATCCAGTCTGCACTGTGAAGTTACTAGCTACTGTATTTGTCAGTTGAATTTCCAGTCTTTAAAGGTATAATGTGCACTTTGGTTTAAAAAATGTGTATGTATTTCCCTAGTGCTTGGCTGAAATTGGATCGTGTTGAGAAAGACAACCTTGTGATTGGGAAAGTACACACTGCTAATGGAAGCCATGGGGAAATATGAACTTGTGTACACAATTTATTGCTGACGATTCAGTGTGAATGTGGCTGCACACACAAAGTAGTCTCTGTTTTGAGTCTTCCAGGAGAAAAGCACAACTGAATGAGGAACTTTAAACAAAATACTTTTTGTTTTCAAGTAGCCAATGTCAAAGTTCACTGTTTTTAATTATTATTATGAAAAGGATGGTCATGTATCTAGATCTGTCTTTTTGCATCTGTTTAAGCTAGCATGAGCTGTTTCTTCACCTCTTAGGTTTGGTTCCTTATATTTAGTGGAAAAAATTACATCAGGGAATGACAAAGTAGTGGTAAATAATGGTTGATCTGCCTGAATTCAGGACAGGAGCTGCTTCTGAATGGTGCATGTGGGAAGAATGATGTGGGAAGTCCATGTCAATAAATCACAATGATTTCAGGTGAAGTTTAGCTGATCTCTCCTGGGAAACATACAATTTTCTTCACACATATCTGATTCATTCAAAACCCTGTTTCCACTGCCTGCTTAATTCCCATTAGGCTTTGAAATTCAAAAGAAGCAAGTACTGGAAATACAATTAAGTTTCTTAGGGTGGTTTGGGGTCAAAGGGAATAAACTATTCTTTGATATAGCACAATTTGCAACGTTCATGAGACCCTTCTCCAAAAGGACCAGTTACTAAGAGTTTTGGAGAGCAGTTGCCTCAATGATCATAATGTTCAGGAGATTAAAAAACAAATAAAAATGAAAATACCCCATAGAGAGCTAGGGAAGTGAATCCAAGCGAGTTATAAAAGACTTGCCTTGTGATTGCTCTCATTTTGTGCGAAGTGCTATACCTAATACAATAGCTGTCTTGTATTCAATTTACATAAAATGCTTTAGTACTGGACCAAGAGAATCATAATTTCTCTCCCCAAAGGATAGTAGTCTTGCCACAAAAGAAGATATAATGGGTAGAAATAGTGGTACTAAGCTAGCAAAAAAACCCAACAACCCCTAAATAATGCATTTTGTCATCTAAGCATAAAAACCAGAGAAACAACTGCTGCAGTAATGTTATTCATATGAAAAATATAGCTGCCAGGCTTACAGATCAGCTTACTCTCCTACCAGTGCAAAGCCCAAGAGCCATACTGTATTGGTTGCAGTTTGTGTTCTCTGCATTAATACTCAAAACTCTGCCAGAGAAGTTACTCTTCTTGCTCCAGAGTTGAGAGATGCTCTTTAGGTGTGGGTCATCGTATATTGATTATATTCTTTGCAGTCAGCCTCTGTAAATCTCATTAAAGGGGTAATAGTCTCACTTTCTTCTAGATGATTGTTGCTCAAAATGATCAGTAGTTTGTGATCCTGCCTTTCTGACCTGCAAACCTTTCTGAACAGTGTGACTTACTAAGAGATGTCTTCCAAGCTAAGAATGTGTTTGTCTGTGGAATCAAAATTCTACACCCTGGGAAGTGCTTGTAACTATCCCAGGTCAGACTTGGAGACTAGGCAACTTGTTAAGTGCTGGTACACCTCTGTAAGAAAACATGCTGTCACAAAAGCTGCCCAGGAATCCTGAAAGGGAACACAAGTTTCCCCTGTACTGGTGCAGCAGCCATAAACAATTGGAAGAGGCTTATGTGGACAAAATTTTTATTTCTGATTATTATGCTACTTAGAGCTGGTGGCATCTGCATCATCCAAAAAGCAGTCATGTTAGCTTGTCAAACCCTGCCAGCTTATCACTACTCTTGAAGTTTCTCTTGAGAAAATGTAGGGAAACTAAGCAAAGCCACATAGGGATAGATTAACTTTAAAGAACAAAATGCTTTTTCTGACTGTAGGAATACACGCTGCTGGAGAGAGTTCAGCACAGAGCCACAAATATGGTGATGGGAGTAGAACACCTCCCTTACGAGGAAAGGCTGAGGGAGCTGGTATCTTAGCTTTGCAAGAAGCAGACTGAGGGGTGACCTCATTAATGTTCATAAATATGTCATCTAAGACAGTAAAAAAAGGAAGCTAAGGCATGTGAGTAGAAAGTGGCTCTCACTTTAATTTAAAGTGAGAGTAAGAACAACAGAAGAACTGGTAAGTACATACTAGAATTTACAGTCTGCTTTAACAGTAAAGCACACAAACGAGGAAAATCTAGTCCTGGATTGTTCGGCACTCTCAGGAAACATATGCAAACTGCCTTTTAAAAGACTCAGTTGTCTTTTGTTGACAATATAATCTCTTCTTTAATTGACAATCACAGTTACACTTAAAAAATCCATTTGAGTATGCTTACCTCTCTTCAAATTTATCACTGTGATAAAACCTATCAAAACAATGACAAATAGGTGTATTTACTACTGCATGTCTAATTATTTCTACTGGCTTAAAATGCAGTTGTCTAAACCGGGAGCAGCAGTGTTTTCTCATTCGTGGTTTTTAATGTCCCCATAACAGTAGATTTCTACCACTTTGCTTTATAAGCAGAATCAAAACATGGTAACACAAAATGCTGAAAGCTTGGAGTCAAAGCGAGATGGCTCATTCTTCGGTGCTTTTTTCTTGTTTAGCTGTTCTTGTACGGAAACTAATTTCTTGTAAGGAGAATATTCCAGTGCACTTTGACTTCACTGTGTGAATTAATGTTTTCCTTCCAGAAAAACCATAAACAGAAGTATCAAAACCCTAGACCAGACTTATTTTAGGCCTGAAGATTGTTAGAGATAATTTCTAATACTGTATAGGTTTGTAGATGTCACCTTAGCTCTGCTTGTAATAGGCAACTAAAGACAAGGCTCAAATATATAGTAGCAAACATGGAACCTTCCTCTCTCAACAGAAGAGTCAAAAGAAATACTGACTTAAAGCTGTTTATATATAATGAGATGGGGAAATGGACCTGTTGCACTCAAATCTGAGTATTGATCCAAATGCATAATGAAATCTAAATGATAACTTGTTTTAAAACAAGGTATATACATGTGGCTTTTGTTTTGCAAGTGAGATGCTTCATTTTTTTTTATATTCCTGAAAAAAACTGTCCTGTTGATGCCAGACAGTATTTTAAAATTCTGAAGAACCCATTAACTGATTACAATAAAAAGTACTTTCTTACCTTTGTATTAATTTTACACTATGGATTAGTGATTGCTTGTCTCCACTGTCCCGACCGTTATTTTACCAATAAATTGTTCACTCCCTTATGTGCTCTCAATTGATAAGTCAGGGCTGGAGAAATAATAACAATAAGCAAATTGCAATGCAGCTTTAATGGCTAATGTATAGGAACAAATTTTTGTGACTCTCATAAAACTCAGAAGATTGAGCCAAATGACTTCTTTTACTTGTGAATTTGCATTTGCAAGTTCATTTACATAGTGCGTGGAGGGAGATGATAGTCTTTTACATGTAATGGTGTTTCATTAGCTTCCCCGTTTATCCAAATTATGCTTTTACTACTATAGAACTGTTATGTTTATATTTACATTTTATAGTGTTATGTTTACTTAAGAGAATAACTTGACAACATTCCACAGATGTAGCAGCACTGAAAACCTGCCACAATCCAGTAAGAAAGTGCTTAGTTAGTAAATGTCATTTAATCAAAACCATTCAGACTGTTAAGGGGAAAAAAAAACCCAACACTTATCCTTTAGGCCAATGCAATTACTGTATATGCTGTTCTTTCTTGAGTGGTTTGGAGTTGTGGAGTCAACATTCATATTTTTGGTAGCCTTAAATGTAGGTTAATGTCTGGAAATGGCTAAGAGCTCTGAAAGAATGTTTTGGTTAAAATATCTAAAACCTCTTCCATTAGCTGTGACAGCAGAAAACCGACTTGGTGAAGCATTCCACCTTGTGCCTGGTATATACTGGGGTCTATAATAGATTAAGCAGTCACTTACAAGTATTTGTAAATAAAACACCGAAGAGATTTATAGATGTATTTTTTTTTTTTTTTTTTTAGCTCTGGGTAGTCAGTTGCTTTCTACTTCAGGAAGTTGAATGGTTTTCAGCACTAGCTTAGCATGAACACTAGCAGCCTCACTGTGGTGCTTTTTACTGAGTGCTCAATTTCCTATTCTGCTCTAGCAGTCCATGACCAGCATGTGCTGGTCCAGGCATTTCTGAAAGAAACTCTTGAATCAGAATAGTTTGGGTTGGAAAGGGACTTGTAAAGGTCATCTAGTACAACCCTCCCAGGTTTGTTTATCTTTAGTGTGCAGAATTTGATCAGACTCTTCAGGCTAATGGAAGTATTAGAGGATGCTGAGATTGCCCAGTCAAGATGACGCAAGATAATGTGCTAGTTTTAAACCACTCAACATGCTTTCTTGGGTGTTTTTACCAACTTGAGGAAGTCTGTGCTGCTGAAACCCTGCTGGATTTCAGGCCACTGACTTAGATGTAAAGCAGAAGCTTGAGCACAGTGCACTTAGCAAACCTTGATCCAGTAGCTCAAGTACCAACTAACCTTTTCATTCAGAATACCCACATATCCAGCAGAACTGCTGTGGTCTGAACCCCTCTTGCACAATGGGTTTGACAGATATTCTAATGCTGGTTTATGCAAGAGGCAAATAAGTTTTGGGAACCATCTTACCTGCCTTTAGAATTACTTTTCCAATTTATGGGAGCAATGTGTCCATGGTCATTGCAGGTCAAGCTTCTCTAAATCTGTAAATTTTCTGCTTAGCTCTGCTTCTCCTGCTCAGAAGTGCCTCACCTCAATCGGCAAAAGGGTTAAAGCAATATATCCTCTACAAGGACTTGAAGGATTTTACCAGTGTTAGAGCAAGAAGAGTAATGATCATGTTGCTTAATAATTATTTTATCATGTAAGTCTTTCATGTTCTCGTTCATAAGGCTGGGGAAATCTGCAAGTATTTGATACTTCTAGTTAATTGACAACACTTGTAGATAAATTCCAAATGATTAATCCACTTGTTTGGGATGTCAGACTTTTCTGTGTGATTTGTCCCTGAGTTCATAAGGACATGCATTTTGCATTTGGGCTTGCTGAGTCTTTTTAGAGAAAAGTGAAAGTTGCAAAGCACATTTTTAAAACATATTCCAAATTAAATATCATTTGTGCAGCTTCAGGGTTTGTAAATGTTCTCAGACAAACAAATATCTATTAGAATATATTTAAGCAGACATTACAAATGTACATATTGAAAGAACTAATTTGCAATGCTTCATCATAAAGGCATTTGCAAATCGCTTCTTGCATTACTCCACTACTTGCATTTATTTGTTCTTTTTCCACTAGTGCAGACTAAAATCTTCCTTTCCAGCTACTTACTGCTGTTAGCTCTTGAAATGAATTATTTTCCCCATCTAGGCACCCATGATCAATTCAAATACACTTCGATTTTTTTTATTTTTTTTTTTTTCAGAAAGCAACTACCCATAAATACCAGAGTTCATTGTCAGGTTAGGGATGCGTTGTACTACTGCTTGTGAATTGGAGGACTCTTGTAAACACTTTGTTTTTCTGTTGTTATTTAGTAGTTCAATGATGCAATAGTCCGCTGTCAACTTATTTCCAAACACAGTTAAATGCTTTACTCCATCACCTGAATGTAAGAGTCTCCTTTCTCAGGTTTTTGTGTACACACAGATCACTTGATGCGTTCTGTGGTGTGAGGTCTCTTTAAAGAAGTTTTCCCATATGAGGAGCTTGACTTAAATGGATGTAATAAAAATTAAATAGCAGCATGGCATTTTTGGGCTAAATGCTGAAGGTGGACTTGAGAAGAATGAATTGTGGCTCAGCTGTAATATGTGTGTGTGCTATGCTCTTTGTCCTTCTAGAGGTACTGTTCTAAACAAACACAACTGAGGAGGAGCTCACAGTAAAAGCAAGGGCTTGCTTGTCAGCCTACTGGTCTTGCACAAGGATAAAAATGCATATTTGAAATCAGAAGTTGCTGCTATTTTCTGTTTCTTCCAAGGAAACTTCTAGGTAACTTTTAATATAATTGCACAACGTCAGTGTCTGGGGAGATAAACTGCAGCTCATTGAACTTCAGGCACCACACTTCAGAGACCTCATTCCATGTGGAGTAAGGGGAATAAGAAAACTCGTTTCTTATCTCAGTGGAGGATGTTGGGGTTTTAAAGTGCTCTAGATGATTCTGCTGTGGCAGGAGGATTGGACTTAGATGATCTTTTGAGGTCACTTCCAAACCCTGATGTTCTGTGATTCTGTGAAAAGTTGCCAAATGAGGATTTGTATTTCCCTTTTGCTCTGGATTTCTTCCCTAGAGCAAGTTAGTGTTCAGTAAGTTCAATCCCAGGTTGTTTTCACTGGCAAGAAGCAAGGTAGTTTTCCTCTTTGATATCCTTTCTTGTTTCAGGGTTATAAGGGGATTGGCTCCACTACTTTTTTTGAATGAAATTTGGGTTATTCTAGTGAATCAACATGAGATTAATGAGTTTCTGGAAACTCAACATCGGTAAAGTTGAGTTTTTTTAGTTTACTTAGCAATTTTTGGACTTTTCAGCCCAGAGTTACAATGAAGAAGACAAGGAGAGGTTTATTTCTGCACTAACTTCGTATTAATCACTTCTTAAAGCTGTTTACTTGTAACACATCAGCTGTTGTCCTAGAGTCAGGAAAAGAGTAGTTACTAATGCTTTCTTATGGATTCCAGCTCACTCAGCACATGCTTAACCACTATGTATTTATTTTAAAAGACTTTGAAATGGGACACACTAGAACATTCCTACAGACTTGGTGATGCTAGGAAGTGGTCTTTTGATGGCTTTTATTTGCTCCTAAACTTATCTGTTTGGTGTTGCAGACCTGGCAGTGAACATAACTGAAAGCTATTGCCCAGAAGGGAAGTAAACTTAGTTTAGTATTTACCCTTGACTCCTCTGCTGCAAGCAACTCCTCCAGTTGTAAGGAAGAGAGTTGCTGCCCTTGATTTAGCGCCAGTAATACTTTACACACGTTTTCTTAAGGATACATCTCCCAAGATGTAGATGCCACTTAGATTTTGATGAAAGCTTTTTCTGTGATTCAGATTTATATGAAACCTTGTAATTGAGGTTTGGTCCCAAATGCTTTTCGGTCCTAATGCTCAGCAATGAAAGCAGCTTGGCTTTCTCCTGCCTTTTAGAAATGCCTTCTTCATCTGTGGGCTTTCCTTCCTCCCTTTGGAGTTGTGGGCCCTCACTGAGAGGAGGTTTGATACAGAACTGGGGAGCCAAGCATTGTGATGTCCTTGAATGATGGAAAAAACAAGAGACAGACCTCTCCTAACCAGTCTAAACTTTCTAATTTTGAGGTGGTGTCCCCACACACATCTGTAAGAGAAATACAGCTTCTTGTGATGTGTCTGGCCTGGGAGATCGAATGAAAACTAGTTTCAGAAAACTGTGGAGTATTTTCCTGTCAGCCTCAAGATGGAAGCAGTTTTTGTCCCACCTGCCCTCAAATGTCAGGGAATTTTCCATCTCCCCCATCTCAACATGCCAATGCCTTTATGTATCCTAATACTAATTCTTGAGGTGTACCAAAGCACCCCTTCATACTTACTGCTTCAAGGAATGGGAAAACCTTTCAAATTACTTAGCACCTGTAGGTTATTAAGTCTCATTGTATCCATACTCCCGTCTGATACCAAGGAGCAACATGCTGCTCTGTGCAGATGTTTAGTCCCATGTTGTAGCAATGATGACGTTTTTCATTTGGCTACACAGTACTACGCTGGCAGTTCAAATCTGCTTTTTTGTCCATGTTTTCCAGCTTTGTATTGCACCATCTGCATAAAGGGGGAAAAAGTGAGGAAATTAAACCCTGTTCTCTAGCTGTAAACTTTCTCCATGATTCTGCCTTCTCTTGTCGCTTGTAGTTCCCAAATCAAGCTGTAGTTTGAATGTTGCATGTACAGGGATGCATTTAAATAAATCGGTGGTGGTTCTACTGGCTTTTATCAGGTAAAAACTAAAAGCTGAACTCTCTGGAGTTAGCTTATGGATGACAGTCACAGAAAATGAATGTTATCTGTTGTTGAGTGGCACTACTACAGTTATCTTCCAGACTTAATTCTCTGTCTTTTAAAATCACAGAATCACAGTTATTGAAGCTGAAAAAGACCTCTAAGATAATCCAGCCCAGCCCATGACCTGACATCACCCCAATCACCTAGACCAGGGCACTAAGTGCCACAGCCAGTCTGTCCTTAAACACCTCCAGGGATGGGGACTCCACCACCTCCCTGGGCGGTCCATTCCAGTGTCTAATCACCCTTTCCCTGAGGAACTGCTTCCAAACATCCAACCTAAAGCTCCCTTGGTGCAGCTCTTTTCTGGTCACTGTTGCCTGGGAGAACAGCCCTGATTCCAAGGGGAAAAGGTTCCCCCTTGAGTCTCCTCTTCTAGGCTAAACAACTGCAGTTCCCTCAGTCTCTCCTCATCATACTTTCCCTCCAGTCCCTTCCCCACCCTCTGTTGCTCTGGACCTGCTCCAGCCCCTCAAGCTCTTTCTTGAACTGAGGGGCACAGAACTGCCTGCAGTACTTGAGGTGAGGCCTCCCCAGTGCTGAGTACAGGAGAATTACATCCCTAAAAAGTAGATCATTATTACTTGAAACATTTGGCTATTGTTAGAATTAGATGTTGTTGGTCAATATTGCTGAATATGGTAGTTGTTTATAAATCAGTGCAGCATTCCACACCCATGAGAGCTCAGGCGCAATGGCCAGTCATAAAGGTTGTGATGGGGATGTTTTGTCCTGAAGGACTTTAGGATACCAGCACTGCCTCCTCCATACTGCCACTGCTGCCTCTTGCTCTGGAAGTCAGAGCAAGGGATTATTTAAAGGCAGAGCAGTTTCCCAGTGTGGCCAGTCAGCCTGAAGGAATTCTAGTTGTAATATAATGCTGATTCTGGACAAATCTTTTCTGGAGAGTGTATTCAATGCTGTTAGGATGATATGCACATAGAGTATTTTTCTTTCTTGTTTGTGTGATTATGAGAAGTTCAAAGGTAATATCACAAACTCAACACTGTTAAAAGTTGAACTACCCACAGTGATTTAGCATAATAATCAGTTTAAGTATACTCTATATTGAAAAATGATTAAACATTTTCCCTATTCAACTCCCCAGGGGTTCCCAGATTCTCAGGGCTTTTACACTTATGCAAATATAAAGCTCTAATAAAAAGTTGATATATTTTAAAAAAGAACTACCTCCAAATGTGTTCTGTTGTCCTAATAGCTGCTTTGCACTTTAAGTAGGCTTGTTCCTTTTGCTAACCTTTCTGCTGTGCGCATTAAAAGAAATTTGGAAGAAGAAATGTTTTTAGTGATGGTGGCATCATAGTGCTCTGAGTGTGAATTTGCTGCAGTTACCTGATGGGGCAATACTTGTTATCAGGGCATGTTTTGTGTGAGGAATAACAGTGGGTTGGGTGGATTTTTATTAAAGGTTAATAGAGTGTTAGGAGAGCTTTAGCAGGTAACAGTAAACTGCTTTGGAATTATATTTAGAATTGCTGTATAGCTTTGTTTAGACTAACTGAGCTTGCAGAGAATTCCTCAGCCTTGGAAAGAGGAAAACAACAAGCTTGCGCAGCAAGAATCTTGTACACTGTAGTAGCAAAGGTGACAAGGGGAAAGTTCAACATGGAGAAGATGCACCCCAAAGGCCCTTTTAACCTTAATACGTATGCTCTATCTGGGAGGAGTTTATGTAAAACTAATAGTATCTGTATGAACTTTCTCAGAGATGAGGCAGATATGCAAATCAGGAACTCTATAACTAGCGGGCAGTGCTGTACAACGGGGCTTTCTGAAGGTACCACATCTTGCTGAGCCTGATGCCACGTTCTAAATAAATCATTCCGCTGCTTCACAAATTTTTTGCCTCTGTAATATCACAGAAACATTCAGGTTGGAAAAGACCCTTGGGATCATCAAGTCCAACCATCAACCCTACTCAGCAAGTTCACCCCTAAACAAGATCCCCCGACACTACATCTAAGCGTCTTTTAAACTCATCCAGGGATAAACATTTCTCATAGAACTGTTTTCTTGCTGGTGTTGCATCATTTGCCTCCTAAGAGCAAGAGCTGCAAGAGGCACATCAGTGCCAGATCAGACAAGCTGTTGTTAATGGTGTGCTGCTGGCTTTGATTACATTCATTCCATGTTCTTTTCATGAGGAAATTGTTTGGTGATCTGAGAGTAATCCTGGAAGTTGGGATTTTCTGCTGGATTTAAAATGTTACTATCATCAGCATTCTGGAGAATTTATTCTCTGGATTACAGTGATTAGTAAATGTTCTCTCTTCTGTAAAATTGAGATATTTTCTCAATACTCATGGAGAAGTAATATTTGGGCTTTTAGGGTGAAAAGCTTGTCAAGTCTTTGACCTGGTGTTGCATAAAAACCTTTCAAAGCTGGATATGACATTGTGAATTGTGGTGTGTGCCAGCAGGGATAGCTTTTGTTTTGGGGGAGAGATTAAACAGATCTGAAATCAAGCAGCCGAGACAAAAACCTGTGATGACCTGACACTTCATTTAAATGATGATAAAGTCTAAGAGAAATTATTATTTTATATATTGTGAGCATAATTTCCTTTAATATCCAAGTTAACCTGAGTGATACATTAATGTCTCCATATTTTTCCTTATCTGTCTGTGGTCTAAATAGAAGTATAATCAAACAGCCAGGATGGCATTGGGCTTTTCCTGTTGAGAATTTCCCTTTCTGGGAGTTAGTGTCACATCACAGCCTCGTCTGAGCTAATACAGTGAAAAACCACTATCTTATTTAGCCCTTGGAGACATACTTGTCTTGTTAACAGCTCCCAGCCGGCGTCTGTAGAAAGTTTACCTTCTCTGTTATGAATTGTAGGTAGGAAGTGAAGAAATATTAAGATGTTATCAAATGGAAGGTTCTGGAAAATCAGGTCTGCTGTTCACCCCAACCGCTGGCTGGCTGCCTGGAGAGATACAGCTTTTTTATGATGGTTGTTGCCTTCTTAAAGGACTTATTGATCAACGGGACTTAATGTCTTGTGTAATGAGCTTGTGCACACTAATTGTTTCGTACGGGGTTTTATTTAGTATCAGGGTAGCCACTGAAACAAGTCTAGTAGTTTATGTAATTGATCTTTTCCAAGAGATCCTACTACTGAATCAACTAACAATAGTGTATTAAAACAAATAATTTACTGCCTTAACTCTGCCAAGCAAGTTGTGTTCTGCTATGAAGTAATCATTCATTAAGGAACCAAGAGTGAGATCAGCTGTAGGGAAATACCATATTTTAAAGTTTCTTGAAGCCATCTTTTGACTGCCTTACCTTTATATCTAATCTTCCTCTAAAAATAGAGTAGTGCTTCTTCATATATCCTGTAGTAGTGTTTATGCGTGCATACACAACACTCATCTAAAGCCTCTCAAAACAATTGAAGTGTATCTTGCTGCTTTCAGAACTGGACCAGTTCTGGTTTTCAGAACTGCTGGTTTTCAGTGGTGGTTGGTTGTGTAGAGGGAAGCAAGAAGGGGTAAGAGGGTAGAATCCCTGAGATGCTCATTAGAGTAACCCCACATTTATAATGATGCAGCAGATTCATATTCATGCAGATGGACAAATAAATAAATGCATGAGGCTCCATCCAAAATGTCAGAGCTTTGTCAAAGGAAGTTCTGAGCAGGTACTGCAGCATTTTTAGATGGCTTTTGATATTTGAGATATAAATGTGTGGGTTTTGGGGGTAGTGGTATATAGAACAGTTCCCAAATCACTGAATATTTTTTTTTCTTCATATAATAAGCTTTGAGTGTTTTTCGGATCAGGTAGTGTAATTGCATATCCATTGAGTTGTGCATGAACTTAGCAATTGATTCAAAGTTACACAAAAAGGTGATGCATATGGAGAGAAGAAATTAAAATTTTATGAAGTTCAGCAGTGTCAATGCTGATGTATTTTTCACTTTATCTTTTTTTCAACTTGAATTAAAAAAATGCTACTGTTCTTCACTAATTTTATTTTATAACTCGCTTCAAAAATTTATATAGACTGTGAATGCACAGCGTTTTTTGCAAATGTTGACCCATGACCAGTCAATTTAAATTGCAACAAGGTCAAATCTACCACCCGTACTTCACACAGTGAAGTGCCTTATAAAATCTGAAAAATAATCCACCTACAGAGTGTGGAAGGAACAGAACCACCATCAGCTGCTGAAAAAGCCATGAAATGTTGCTGTATTTCTCTCCAAAGGAGCAATAACAAAAGCTTTAAGAGCAAATAATTAATAAACTTAATTTGTAAGAACATTCATCTGCCTGTGTAGCACAGCCATTTGCTGAACATGTTGCATACGTAATCCAGGACTGGGGGCCAACCTGGATAAATAATCACAGAACCACAGAACATTAGGGATTAGAAGGGACCTCACAAGATCATCTAGTCCAATCCCCCTGCCTAGGGGGATCAGCAGGATCACCTAGACCAAGTCACACAGGAACATGACCAGGCAGGTCTTAAATTTCTCCAGAGAAGGAGACTCCACAACCCCCTCTGGGCAGCCTGTTCCAGTGCTCTGTCACCCTCACTGTGAAGAAGTTCCTTCTCATTGTGTTGCCATATGGGAGTGCTGTGGCAGTAAATAGTGACTGGGACTTAACGCAAAAATATGTTAAAAGCAAAGGCTCCCAAAACTACTTTGTGGTGTTTCCAGAATAGCAGTAGTGTTTGTTTCAGTAATGCCATTACACTTGAGTGGCTTCTCACAACATGTTGGGATCATCTTAAACTGTTGAGTTTCTCGCTCTAACTAGGACGGTATCTAAAGAACAAATATGCTTAAAACCCAGCTCTGTGTGTGTGTGTCAAAGTGTTCTGGAATTTCATGAAATTATGAACTTGTGAGAATGTTGTGAGTTATAATGTGTTAACCTGTATCAAAACAACTAAACTCCATCTTCCTTACTACCCCAATTCCTTTGCTCCTTCTGAAGTTTTCTTCTGTTTTCACTGAGATCTTTGAGGTTTCTGTTGTTCCCCAAGGACAGCTGCTGAGGGCACATTTGCCCTGTGACTTTGCTCTGCCATTGCTGCCACTAACACTCCAAATACAGGCTTCATATCTTTCTGTGTCCTGAGGTTGTCTGTGTGCTAGTGATCTATGTGCTTGTGTGTGGATTGAATTACAGATTTTTCTTAATGTGAAGCAAAAGGAGGTACCAATCACTTACTTGTATTTGCACAGGTCTTGATTGGATGAAGCCCCTAAGTGCCATATTGATCAGGAGGATCAGTTCAACATCTTTATCAATGATCTTAATGCGGGAATTGAGTACATCCTCAGTCAGTTTGCAGATGACACCAAGCTGGGAGGGAGTATCCATGTACTGGAGGGTAGTAAGGCTCTGCAGAGGGACCTTGACAGACTGCATCGATGGGCTGAGGATAATAGAGTCAAGTGTCACGTGCTGCATTTTGGTCGCAATAATCCCAGGAATTGCTACAGGCTGAGGGTTCTAATTGATAGGCAGCTGAATATGAGCCAGCAGGGTGCCCAGGTGGCCAAGAAGGCAAGTGGCATCCTGGCCTGGATTAGAAACTGTTTCCAGCAGGAGTAGGGAAGTGATTGTCCCCCTCTACTCAGCACTGATGAGGCAGTGTCTTGAGTACTGGGTCCAGTTTTGGGCACCTCAGTACAAGGGAGATATTGAGGTGATGGAACAAGTGCAGAGGAGGGCAACTAAGGTGGTGAAAGGCCTGGAGAATCAATCTGATGAGGAGAGATTGAGAGAGTTGAAGCTGTTTAGTATGAAGAAGAGGAGGCTGAGGGGAGACCTCATTGCTCTCTACAACTATCTGAAAGGACATTGTAGAGATGTTGGTGCTGGTTTCTTCTCACAGGTAATTAGCGACAGAACCAGAGGGGAGGGCTTCAAGCTTCAACAAGGGAGTTTAGATTGGACATTAGGAAAAAATTCTTCCCAGAGAGAGTGGTCAGGTGCTGGAATGGGCTGCCCGGGGTGATGGTCGAGTCCCCATCTCTGGATGAGTTTAAAAGTCACTTAGATGTAGCATTGATGGATCTGGTTTAAGGTTGAATTTGTAGGGTTGATAGTTGGACTTGATGATCTCAAGGGTCTTTTCTAACCTGAATAATTCTTTGATTCAAGTGTGTTTTATCTGTTCTGCTGAACAGCAAGCCAGATTTGAGAGTTCAGCAGCAGTGGGACAGAACTTTCTTCAGTAGGATACATTACACAGGAAATTTGTGGAGGGAAATTTCCTTCGTATTTCTCCAACACTTAATTATCTACATTTCAAAGTAAAATGGGTAACTCCTGTGTAAGTGAAATGGGATTATGTTGCTGTGCTCTAAGATTGAAGAGACTATCATGTAGCTTTGGAGTTTTGGACAAAAGCTGACATTATAATGGGAAGAGTATAAATGACACATTAGTGCATCATAAAATGTATGATAGGTTTAAAAATTGATCCATATTAAGAAAAAAAGATGAAAGGGCAATAGACAAAATGGCATTGCTGCAACAGCAGTCACTGGATAGCTGAATCAGGAGAGCTAGTGGAATGATTCACATTTGCAGCAGAAAATACTTCTTGACTTAACATCCTGGTTAAAATATTTGTACTCTTTACAGCTTCAGAGTTTTAGTATTAAAAATCAAATGCTGCGAATATCACCTAGAACCCAACATCCTAACGGAAGATCTGATTCCACCGTGAAAGGAAAGTCCTCTCATAAATTCCAAAGTTGCAGTAATTCCCTTTCCATACACAGTGTTGTATCTGTTTCCATATACAATGCTGTTGTATGACTGGCCTCATGTGTTGTTCTTGCACCTTCTCTCACTCTTTTTTTTATGACACGTACTGGTGAACTGTAGTGATTTGCCTGTGTAAGCCCTGCACAAGGAGTGCAAGAAACACTGGTATAATTTGAATCCTTGATCCTCGTACTCACTAATTTATAGTAGCAGGGAAATGCATTGGAACAACTGTTCCAATTGGAAGTTGCTGTTAACTCTGATTAGACCATCAGAAAGGAGTTGGTTTGGTCTTGATTCAGTTACCAGAGGCTTGTGTAGATCCATTACCACACTGAGTACTAGCTGATGTAGTCTGCACTCAGTACCAACATGAACAGCTGAGCAACCTATAGATCCAGTCAGTGACTTTCTGCTCTAAATTGGTTTTAAAACAATAAGTGTTCTGCTCTGACCAAAACAAGGTGTCTTTTCTTGTCTTGAGAAAGACAGAAATCTGAATAATTCATGACTCCCATTTATATGGAAGATAAAGGTTCTAAGTTTGGTCTGATCCACCAGGGAGTTGAATTTGTCTCCATAACTGTGGTATCATTGAATGGTTTGGCCAGCAACTCCACTGCACTGTTGAAGTACTTAAGGAATGGATATACATTTTTAAGAAGAAAAGTTGATTTTCATAAATTTAAGTTCTAATGGGAGAAAAGAAGATCAAGTTCTGACAGCTTTGGTGTTAAACCTCTGTTTAATGTGGAGCTCAAAGGAGCAAGCAACGCATGAGAAATGATAGTTGCTTTCAGCACTGGATTTGTTAGTGTAAACACACAAATGGTTTCTGCAGTTGCCACAGCAGCACCTTTCTATGCCATGAGTTAAAAAATGCTCATTTCATTTACAGTGATGCATACACAGTATCGCATCCAGCCCTGGAGCTGCAAAACACAAATTACAAACAATAAATCCGCTGTACCCTGTGCATTTAATGGTTGTGGTAGTATATGAATTGGCTTTGAGGAGTTAAAACCATTTTGAATTCACCTTTGTTTTCCCATAAATAATCTGTCCATACTGAGAATGTGGTTGTTTACTGTTGGAAACTTTATTTAAATATCACATCAGTTCCTGTAGTTACAAGAGCAAAACAGAGTGATCTTGACTCCTGTCGAGAGATTTCTCAGCAGTAGCTTCTGCCTCTGCATTCATCAAACTCTTTGCTGGATAATTTGAAGACACAAAGCAAACAGCTCACCCATCTTTACCCTTTCACAGATATGAACTTTCTGAAGTTTTTTTCTGAGACTGCCTTTGAAAGCAGTGCAGATGTTAGTACAGTTTGACACGTCAGTAAACTCTGCCTGTGTGTCAAATAATCACAGAGGACAATGCAGGCTTCGGTGTACAACAGGATCAGTGTGTGACGAAAAGGCCACGACAAAGTGTTCGTTATCTCAGATACTTTGAGGGGGATGTTGGCAGTTTAAAGCTTTTGACAAAAATAGTGGTTTTCTGAGAACTGGTGGTTTGGAAAAGATGAGGTGCTAGAAACACTGGGAAAGAGGACTGTACTCAGACGGCTAAGGGGAACAAAGCCCCGCTTCAGTTCCCAGTACTGAGGGAGTTACAAATTATTGCAAAAATGTAAAAGATGAGTAAGAACCAACATTGTTTTGGAATCTAGGTGAGAGATGTCGCAGCTTATGGCAGGAGATAGGAGTAGATAATCTCTAAGTTCCCTTCGACCCAAGCCAGCCTATGATTTTATGATCTGTTCCGACAAGTCTGTTGAGTTTATTTCTTTGCTATAAGAAACGCTTGTGGCTACAGAATAAATAGCAGACACCCTGTCTTGACTTGGGCAAGGGTTTTAAATCTCTTCTAAGTGACACTTTCAAACAGAATGTATGTTGTGGTTTGATTCAAGAATTTTGATCCTTTCATGCAGCTTTTTTCCCTTCCCCAGTAGCTGCAGGTAAGAATCAGCGTTCTAATCCACACCAGCACTGAAATGTTTCTTTAGTAATGCATGAGGTACATAAATCTGGCCACAACAGGGATATTTATCCTGGAAAAATCCAGACTTGAGCAATAAAACAGTGTGTGGAAGACACAGAAACATGTCTGACAGGCTGTGACTGAGCTGAAAATTCAAAAAGCCTAATCCAGGCTCTCTTTTCAAGGGCACTTTAAAGGTACCTTTCACCTAATAGGTTTTAAAGGGTTTGAGCTGCTGCAAGAATAAAATGAGAGGTTATTCTTTTCTTAGTTAAATGGATGGATTGGCTGGCTGATCTTTTCCTTTTTTTAATTTGCACTGTGTACCCAGCAGCTCCTGAGTACAGCTGGAGACAACCACGTGTGTTATAACAGATTACTGAAAGCTGTGTGTTGAACTGTGGCTTTAAAGCTGGGCCGTACAAGTGCAGTAGCTGTATATTTGTATTTGAGGAATCTCAGCCTCCTAAAGCATTGTCCTCTTGTAGTGTTAATATTCACCTTTGGGAATGGAGGGACTGCAGGATAAACCTGCTGTAAATGAAATGGTTCACGTACTGGCAATAGATCTGGAGAGTGGTGGGGTTTCTGCAGCACAGAGGGACACCGGTGTTGGCTGTCTCAGTGCTTAACTATAATGGGCAGCAGGTTTTGCAGTCTCTGACTCTTAATTTTGTCATTGCTGTGTGCAGCCTCTTTGCAGCTTAGCCCTTTTAAGGGTTACGAGCTGAGTAGTACCATGACCAGTCAACTCATTCTCTGTCAAAGTTCTTTCATTTGTGTCAGATGTCTCCATCCCTTGCTGTCTTTCATCAGGCGTCTCTTCTCAGGCATGTTGCAGCAGTGGTGAATACTGATAGCAGGACCAGGCTAAAGGTGAGAGCTACTTCGAAGCTATGTTTACCTTGGCAGCTCCATTGCTCCTGCCAATCTGTCTGCTGCACTCAGGCTGAAATGCCCACAGCTCTTAGCTTCCAGCCAACAACCAAATGTGGTGCAATTAGTAAGAGAGAGAGAGAGACCAGCACTGGTGAGAGGAGCTGAGTTTGTTACTGCTAGAGTCTTAAAATGTTAAAGTAGGTGTCAAGAACCTGAAGATAAGTATGTTTCCTTTATTGTCTGTATTTAAAAGTAGAACAAACCATCTGACTGAGCAACAGGGATGTCTTCCTGGGCTTGTTATGTGGACTTCAGTGCAAAGTAATTGCTTTTTGATGGACATGATTTTCATCAATAAATCATTGAATTTCTTTGACCCATTTTTAAAGGCACTAGAATTTCTCAGCAAACATTTACCTCAAGCTTAAAAACTACAATTTGGTTATATCACAACGATTATAGTGAGGTTAAAAGCTTATGGGGATTTTTCTGGTGGATCTAATTGAAAACTAATAGCATAGAAGAATAGTTTTGTAGGTAAGACATAAGAATTGGTGCTTCTTCTCAAACTCACTACTTTGCTAGCAACACTGGTTGTACATTTCAAACACTTAACATAACTTAGTGCCATTAGTCTTATTACGTGACAGGAAGTAGATCTCCAGTGTTTGGTCCAAGCACTGCCTGAATAATTTGATCTTTGGCTTATTTTACTGGTTTGTGCCTGGATACATCTCTGAAATGTGTATTAACAGAGATACTGTCTTGAGAGTAGATGAGGCACTGCCTTGTGTTGAGCAATCAGAGAGCTTGAGGGTGTTTAGATGAAAGTTGGTATCTCTCCTGGCACTTTCTCCTGGTTGAAATGTAGGGGGTTTTGTTTATTTTACTTCTTAAGAGAAAAAGATTTTAGCGAACATAGAAAAGTAGTTTTCTGTAACCCTTAAAAATGCAGATAGTCTGTATACATATTCCTGTTCCCTTCCAAAGGATGTTATTTACAGTAAGATTCCAATTCATAATGATACTTTGGGGCTCCTAAATGAGGCTTATTAACTGCTGAGAACATCTGTCCTGAGGCCTCTGTGGAGAACATAGGATGCCTCATGGAGAAGGCCTCCTACAATAGTATTTCATCTGGCGTGAGTACTGCTGCTGGTCTTGGAATTAATCTTTAAAAGCACATAAGGGAAGCAGATGAGCTGCAGCATGACTAGGAATGCTGGAGGACTACCGCATCCCCACATTGTGACCTACTGTAAGCCATGTGACCCTCAGACTTGTAGCCACTGTGTTACTCATTGTCAGTCCCTTCCATTCTGTCTTCTGCTGTCTGGAAAGAATTTCTTGACAATGTCCTTTCTCCTCTGCAGGATGTTTAGAAGCAGCTCAGCTTCTTGGTTCCCTTCCACATTGGGTTGTTGTGGCCCTTTGCTGCAGGAACAGCCTCAGATTTGATGCAGCAAATTCTGCTGTTACTCCCCAAATGGTGCTGTTCTCTGCACACTCCTGACTGCTATTGGCCAGCCTCAAAGCCCACAGGTACCTCTCCCTCCTGACTTGCCCTATCTGATGTTTAGGGACCAGTCCTTATTCTTGTCTGGCTTTTGAGTACCTGTCTGTAAGAGCTGTCATCCCTTCTAGAAAGCTGCTACTACAGGATGAGCTTCAGAGCAGCTTTCTCATCAATCCCTTCATTCTGCAGATGCAATAGCTCAAAGTCTGCCAGGTATTCACAGCTTTCAGGCTAATCCTTGTGACAACACTCTTCTCCTCAATGAAGAATGCTTTAGCAGATCACGAGGTTGCAGCCTTCTGGCCCTATGAAGTGCTTTTCCAGGTTGCACTGCTTTGCCTCAGTGCACACGCTGCAGCCTGGCCTCAGCTCTGTTCTACGTTCATAGGTGACAATGTAATGTTAGATTTTTGTGACATTTTATAAAAAGATAAAGATATAGCATTACCTATTGATAGCTGTGCTCTCTGTGCTGCTCGTGTCAGTGTCCTCTGTGTCCGTGTGGAGAGCTCTGTGTGACAGGGATTTGGTTACCTAGAAACAAGAGTTGTAAGGGAAAACTGGCCTTTCAAGAGCTTGAGCTAAAACCTAACATCTGACACAGCCTGTTTCAGATAGCTGTTTGGCATGTGCTGATGTTACGAGCCTGGATAAGATGCACAGATTCCTTCTGCCCTTTCCCAAACATTCCCATTTGCGCAACTGCTTGTATATTTTATTTTCCTAAAAGGTGCAGTAAATTCCAGCTGAGAGTTTTCTGTTAAATACTACTGAAATAGTGATTTAATTGATGGAGAAGTCTCGAATTCTGTTTATTAGGAGAGAAGTTCTCCTCCCTCTCTCTGCTATGCCCTAGTGAGACAGCGTCTGGAATATTTTGTCCAGTTCTGGGTCCCTCAGTTCCAGAAGGACACAGAACTGCTGGAAAGAGTCTAGCACAGAGTCACGAAGATGATGAATGGAGTGGAACATCTCCCTGATGAGGAAAGGCTGAGGGAGCTGGGTCTTTTCAGCTTGGAGAAAAGGAGACTGAGGGGTGACCTCATTAATGTTTATAAATATGTGAAGGGCGGGTGTCAGGAGGATGGAGTCAGGCTCTTCTCAATGTCGTCTAGTGATAGGACAGGGGGCAGTGGGTGTGAGCTGGAACAGAGAAGGTTCCACATCAATATGAGAAGGAGCTTCTTCCCAGTGAGGGTGACAGAGCCCTGGAAGGGGCTGCCTAGGGCATTTGCGGAGTCTCCTTCTCTGAAAACGTTTAAAACCCGCCTGGACATGTTCCTGTGTGACTTGGTCTAGGTGATCCTGCTCTGGCAGGGAGATTGGACTAGATGATCTTTCAAGGTCTCTTCCAATCCTTAATGTACTGTGATCGTGTGACCTGAATTCAAAGATTTCTGCAGTTTTTCTGAAATGCTGAGTCTATTTAAGAAAGGTTTCAGATCCGTCATATGCTGTGATGAGATACCGCATGGGAAAATGTTTTCTTTCGAGCCCCAGTTATATCAGTACAAATTAAGGGACTGGACTTTTAATACACTTTCTTTTAGACTTAGGTCTACGTTCCTTCCAAGTAGGTGCATCCATCTTCCTTCTAGTTTTCTCCCATCTGAGAGCTGTGTTGTCTTTTCAGACTATTAAAGGGTACCAGAGAGAGCATGAGTGTATTTATTCTGCCAAAGGTGTCAGACAGACTGGCACCTACTTGTTGATTGAATAACACTGTTTTGAAAAGGGAAAAAAAAAAAAGGGAGGTGGGGTGGGTATCAGCTGCTTTGTGAAATCATGCTTCCAATCTGTTGTAGAACAGGGTTTGCTTTGTAAAGAGGAAGAGACAGCTCTCATAAAAGATGTACGCTTCATTTGTGTGTTTGCTCATTGGCTTCAGTGTCCTTCTTTGCACTTTTCTTTCAACACTGCATCAGATACTTAATAGACTACAAAATATTAGATGTAATTAGGACCTTTGGGTGCCAGGGCACTAATGATGGATTTACTGCTAAGTTAGCCATCTCCATTTTAAGGGAAGAGTCCAGCTTGATACTTGTCTAATTATCTGCAAAGATTGAGAATTGCAGGCTCAGGCTCATTTTGAGAGGCGGAAGGAATATTTCTAGCTTGCTGCAACTCAAGATATCCTCTACAAGGTGTCTGTTTCCATTTATTGCCCTTATTGAGTTCCGATGAAGAATACTATCTTCATCAATATCCTGAGGCATGTCAAGAAACAAACATAATCTATGTTCAGCACTTCTGAGCGAGGCTCTTAATACAAGTAAATTGAAGTCCTCCCAGGTTAGCTTGAGCTTCAGAAGTCTGCCCATATCCTGGAGTGCAGTGCCATTAATACAGCTGCTTAAAATAATTAGGCATCTCTTTTTCTGTCATTTATGTTAGGGAACTTTACACTAGGATGAGACCCTCTTTCTTGTCTGTAATCCATGAAGTTTAAGTAATACCAGACCTTAGCAGGGGAAAGTTGAGAGAATGGGGAAAGGCAGAGAGATTAGTGCTGCCTAATTTTAGTAATATATATTAGAAGCTTAGAGAAACTTATCTCTGAGTATGTTAAATAGAGAGCAAGACTCTGGAGTTAAGCTCATGCTCTGCAAATGACTGATACATGAACCTACCTTTTTTCTAGGAAACGGTTTCTGTACTTGGGGTAGATGGTTTGGGTCTCTCTTTTTTGCCCCTTTACTGATTTGCTCAGGATTTTGAAGGAAAGAGCTGTAACGCTGATCTGGCTGTTGAAAAGGGAAAACTCTCTGTGGGTTTGATTGTCATGGGATGGATTCTCTTCTGTTTCTTCCCTGTAGTGTTGTATCTTCCTACTGCTCCAATCTATTCTAACCTCCCAACCCAGACTCCTCACCCTCCTTTAGCTGTCCGCAACCAGCCAAAAAGCCCGGTTCAAACTGCACAAAGTCACAGACAGTTTGGATAGTCAGAAGACACCTGAGTAAATTCTTATTTTGTATTTTATGTGCTTTTGGCATCTCTAGATCATATTATATTTAGTTGGGATCTGAGCTTTGGTGGGAAAATTTATGTTAGTGGCATGATTTTTCTTGTAGCTAATTATATATATATATATGTAGTAAAATAGATGATAAAACCCTGTAGCATCGAGGAGACTTGCATTTTCAATCTCAAATATTTATAAAATGAAGGTACTCGGTTTGCTTGAGGTCCCATGGGTAGTATTTGTTTATAATTTTAATTAGCTTCCTGTCTGCTGTTTTTCTGTTTAGCTGTTCTTTTGTTTAAATAGGGGTGGGTTTGGCTGTTTATTTCTGAGAAGAAATTCTGTAGGACCTGAAATTGCAGGTCTAAGCTGGATGCTTCTAAAGGAGATCAGAACACAAGTGCAAACACCTCATCCCTCTCTCACTTCTCCCCAACTAGCTTTAAATTCTTTCCTTTAAATGTAGCATCTCTATTACAACCCTCAGATCACATTTTTCAAGATATTGTAAAATTTCCAGCCATTCAATAATATTTGTATTAATTTCATAACACTGAAAATAAGTAATTGTTCACATCTTTCAAAATGTGCTCCAAATTAAGAGGCTAGACTGCATCTTCTTGTACTAATTATTTCAGGAGAGCTAATCTACGATGTGTATGACCTTTTCTGAATTTGGACCCATCTGGCATTTCCAAATGGAATTGAGTATTGATCTCCAGTCTCTTAATTTATTGTTTAATTAAAAAATCATAGCACTCTGATGTGGTTTGATTGCACATCCTTTTCCACATCAACCAGTTAATGTGGAGAGCCATCACAAAACTATCACTTTTTATTATTTTTTATAATGGAGCTTCCCAGAAGTTGTAGGTCTCCTCTCATGAGCTGTACTAACAGTTTGGAACATACCGCAGTGGAAATGACCTGCAGGAACTGCCACAGAAAGTAAATTCTCACTTTATATTTTCTTGGTAGGACCAAGGTGCAGTGCTTCCTGGACTTGATTGAATGTTTCTGGAACTTAACTGGGCATTTTGGGTCACCAATACCAAGCATAAAATGTAGAGAAATGGTTATTAAAGACCAGTCATCTAGTCAGTGGTGGGCTGGCTGTGCTGCCCTTGCTTATTAGGGAGAAGCAGCTATATTTCTTGAAAGAGGCGATACCATCAAACTTTATATGTCAAGTTCCTTTCCTGTGAGTAAAAAAAAAGTTTAAAACAAGCTTGTGTTGTTGCTAAACTACCTCTGCTTTGGGTATCTAGGCAGGACCAAGCATGACAAGGGGCAATGAGTGTAAGCTGGAACATAGGAGGTTCCACATCAATTTGAGAGGGAACTTCTTCAAAGTGACAGAGCATTGGAATGTTCTGCCCAGGGGAGTTGTGGAATCTCCTTCTCTGGAGACGTTTAAAACTCACCTGGTCATGTTCCTGTGCGACTTGCTGTAGGGGATCCTGCTGTGGTGGGGGATTGGACTGGTTGATCTTTCAAGGTCCCTTCCAATCCCTAATGTTCTGTGATTCAGCGTGTTATGCCAACATCTGTTTCCCAGATGTCTTAAAAGACACTTATGAGGAGTGAAGTCCTTATTGTTCCTGCCTTGTATTTTTATGATTTAATAATTGCTTAAACTGAGGTCTTACCTGAAGTGTGATACCTTCTGCCACCTCAACCTTTTCTTAATGCTTCACCTAGATTCTCCTATGAGTAAATGCTTAGACCTAGAAAGCCTGGTAGGGATACTTTAGTGAAGTAATCCTCTTGCAGTTGGAATATGTTAAAATTGTTATAAAATATTCTAGTTTGACCTTCAGCAAACCCATGTATGAAATATCGAAACCAGATAGCTATTAGGTGTGCTCAAGTAGCAGATCCGATAATGGGAACTTAAATTACATGCTAACAACTTCAAAGTGAGCATTTACTTCTAAAAGGCCGCAGAAGCAATGCAGGACTGGAGCAGGATGTCATGCAGCAAAGCTTCTCTTTGGCCGTGACACTTTTAACTTGTCTGATGTGAGGATTCCAGAAAAAATTGAAGGGAACTCTGAGAATTGCAAGATTACAACATCTCGCTTTGCACACTGGTTAGCTGGGCAGCATTTCAGGGGAGCTCTGAAGATTGTTACCTCATGGTTCACAGAGTGAAAACATCATACGTGGGCCAGAAACCCTAAACTCTCAAGGTGTTTAACAAGAAGGTAGACAAAACATGTCACCAGCCAGGCTGGAGGAAAGGGTGGGAGATTTTTTTTCTTCCCTTCTTCCTCTTTTAAAATTTGTACATAAAAGAATCATTATTTTTCCTATAGAACTTTTTATTTTCACAATTTTGAAAGCAGTAGCACTTCAGTGGTCTCCATTTCTTTATCAGTAGTCAGTTTTGAGGCAACAATTAAGAAAACTTAAATTATAAGTTATTTCTGACCAGAATGAAAAGTTGCCAATGCTAGATTGATTTATCATTTGATTTATAATTTGTGATAGAAGTAATGCGATTACATCCAACATAAAGGCTTCTAGAAATAAATCAGTGGTGTCAAAATTAATTTGGCCTAAACCTTCAAACAAAAATCACTATCTGATAATAACTTGGGATTTGTTTATTCATTTTCCAAATCTGCTCCAAAATAAACAGCATGTTAAAACATTATGAACAGATCATCCCTCAAGAAATTACAGAACCAGGAGCTCCCAAATGATGGCAGTTTTGAAATGAAGAGCAAACTGCATTGTTTCAAGGAAAATGATTAGAAAGCCAGGTATCACTGTGGCATAGAAATGAAACCCTGGTGCTCCTTGCTGACAAAGGTATGTGTCAACACTATCGCAGGTTTGTATTCACCCATTCAGAATCCAACAAAGGCAATTTATCTTTGGTCTTCTGAGAAGAGCCAGCAGTTGAGTGTTATTTAATATCTTATCTGTAATTGGAAATAAAGAAGGAAGGGAATCTAAAATAATACCTTTCAGTTGTATTACTCTTGGAGATTCATCCCTTAAAAAAAGTCAACAGATTCTTTCTTCCAGTTGCAATAATACTCTTTGTAATGCAAGTTCCTTAGTTATGCAGAACTGTGCTGGAAATTATTGTGGAAAGAATTGTCGGTAAACGCAAGCTGTGATTTAATGTACAAATGTCCTTCCATTGGCATCTCTGGCCCTTAGATCAGGCCCTTGGTTTATTATCAGCTAGAAGTTTATAAAACCTACTCTGGATGCAGTGCCAGAAGGAGATTTTCTTTTAATGCACCATGAAAATGAAAAGGAGGGTTGGAAAGCTACAGATTGACCAGGTGGAGAACCAAAAGATTTCTTAGCCAGGTCAAAAGGAAGTCAGTTGTTTTACAGTTAGAAATAAACCCTCAATTGAGAGTGACACTAAGGCTTTTACTACTTCAGTTCAAGGAAGGTAATGGGTGTCAGTGTAAACTGTGGTCTAGAGTGCTTTTGCTGCTCCTATGGCCATTACATAAATTAAAGAATGAGGAGAAATCAGACAGATGAGAGACAGCCACAAGAGCTGGTTTCAGAAAAGACAGAAGGCCAGCAGCAGCAGTTGTGGAAATAGCCAGGGTGTGTACACTCTTGGTTAGGCAGGTTCTTAGCAGATGCTGGGAAGCAGCTGCAAATTCCCTGCTTCCTCATGCATATAGTAAGAATAGAAACCTGTGGGATAGAGTTCCTGGTTTCCTATAGCACATAATGTCCATATTACCCCCTAAAAACAGAACTGCTTTGAACAAGGCCAACTGTTAGAATTTCCAAATGCATTAGCCTGATAAGGCTTCTGTATCCCCAGGCCCACCCAGGAATGACCCCCCAGCCTGTTTTCCCACTAGACAATGTGTGTGCATGTGGCTGGATGAAAACCCAGTAGTGGAAAACACATTCCTATGTATGGTATCAATCCCTTCAGCAGCTGATCTTACAGTCTATCCTCTGATTCTCACCCCCCCCCCACCCCCTGCCTTTTACCCCATTCAGAGACAGAAACACAGATGTGCAAATGCACAGCACTGGTTACTCTTACGTCAACTATTTTCTCCCAGACTTATGGCCACTTCAATACTTGGCTTTCAGGCATTCAGTGCTGCTTTTTATTTAACTTGTTGCTCACCAGCAAATACAGACAAACCAGACCAAATGTACACCCACGCTGTGTGTGAGTACTTAGTCTCTCCGCTTGCTGGTTTCCAAAGCACTTGGACCTCTATGACCCAAGGCCCCATTTTCAGGGGCTGCCACTTAACCTTCCATATGCACACAGCTCTGAGAGCCACTCACCCAGAAAAATAAATGGAAATGCAGCTGAACAGAAGCAGAACAGTTTGTTGTGATGAGGTGAGGGGCATGGCCACACAAGTGTACTGACTAGGCACCTGCTTATGTGTGACTGGTGAGAATATCTACTGAGGAACACATGGATCATGGCCGGCCCATCCACCTCCGATAGTACAAGAAGGAGCAGGTTCAAATGTTTGCTCTCATGAGATACAGGGGTCGTCAGCCTGCTGTTCCTCTGCTCATTTGTATATTTGGGTGAACTCAGCAACCCGCTATAAATGCCATTCAATTATTCCACTTTGTGACCAGACTTTGCATTCTGTTTTCTTTTTTGATGCTGCACCTTGAGTCCAGTTTTGGGTACCTCCGTACAAGGGAGACATTGAGGTGCTGGACTGAGTGCAGAGAAAGGCAGCAAAGCTGGGGAAGGGCCTGGAGAATCTGATGAGGAGAGATTGAGAGAGTTGGGACTGTTTAGTTTGAGGAAGAGGAGGCTGAGGGGAGACCTCATCACTCTCTACAACTGTCTGAAAGGACACTGTAGAGATGTTAGGGCTGGTCTCTTCTCACAGGGAATTAGCGACAGAACCAGTGGGAAGGGCTTCAAGCTACAATACATTTAGACTAGACATCAGGAAGAAATTCTTCCCAGAGACAGTGGTCAGACACTGGACTGGGCTGCCCAGGATGGTGGTTGAGTCCCATCCCTGGATGTGTTTAAAAGTTGCTTAGCTGTGGCGTTGGGAGATCTGGTCTGGTGACCTTGTAGAGTAGGGCTGATGGTTGGAATCGATGATCCCAAGTGTTATGTCATCCTTGTTATGTTAGGGCTATGACAGAGATTGCTTTGTGCTGAGGGGAAGGAAGTATCAGCTCAACCCAGTTATGTAAGAACATATGACTGACCTCTGTATGTCTGTAATGTTGAGGGTTTGTATTGTGTGAATGAAACATGTTTTGCTGGTTTTCCCCCCCATTTCAGACAGTATTTGCTTTTGCCTAAGACTTTATAAGTGGTTTTGAACCCTCCTTGCTTGCTTTTTCATGTGTAGTTGTTTTGGCTCATTAGCACATTAACTGAGTGAGTTAGTGAACCTCAGTCCTGGATGTGATCAAGTAATCAAGCTGTAACATCTATGACTCGGAATCACAGAGCATTAGCGGTTGGAAGGGACCCCAAAAGATCACCTAGTCCAATCCTCCTGCCAGAGCAAGATCACCTAGATCCAGTCGCACAGGAACATGTCCAGGCAGGTTTTAAATGTCTCCAGAGAAGGAGACTCCACAACCTCCCTGGGAGCCCCTTCCAGTGCTCCGGGTAAGCATCACCTTAAGCCCAAAAACATCTATGAAGCCTTGGGTATTTGAAAATTGGGGGTTTTATTTAAGTCCTCTAATTCATTGGAAAAAATATTAACAGCTCTTCTGTGCTGTTAGAATTGTGCAAAAGAGTTTTGATGGAACTGAGACACCAACCTTCTGCTTTTCAGTTTATCAAGGCTTGGCACCATACTGCTGATTCAGTGAAAAATTGTTCCGTGATTGACTGGATCAAGAAAAGCTGGGAGAAAATATGGCTTACAAAGTACTTAAAAGCCTTTTCGAGAACTACTGAAAGGCTCATTTACTTCTAATTCTGTATCTAAAGACACATAAATAGCTTTAAAAACGTGGACAAATTTCAGTGCTTCTGGTTTTAAAAATCATTGTTATTGTTCATTCCTTTACTTAGTGAATTGCTCCCTCAGTGAAATGCAAAGCTGTTTGTATGTGGTTATTCACTTTGCCTACTGAAAATCCTCTGCCTCACAAGAATAATTGACTGTCATTGGTTTTGCACATGCAAGAGGACAAATAAAGATGGACCAGGGTTCTGTTTGTGTTTGGAAAAGAATGAGGCAGGGTGCCCAGGTGGCCAAGGTGGCCAATGGCATCCTGGCCTGGATTAGAAACTCTGTCCCCAGCAGGAGTAGGGTGGGGATTGTCCCCCTGGACTCAGCACCGGGGAGGCCACATCTTGAGGACTGGGTCCAGTTTTGGGCACCCCAGTACAAGGTCTTTCCCAACCTGAATGATTCTATGATTCTATGAAATCCCAAACTCTGTCGCCCACTGGAGTTCAGATACAGTGGTTGTCCCTATCTGAAATAAAAATGTAAGAAGTTTCTGATCACTTTCACAGAATCACTCTGATTGGAAAAGACCCCCAGGGATCATTGAGTCCAGCCATCTACCCTACCTAACAAGCTCACCATGGTTGTCTTATCCTTCATTGCCTTTCACTTATTAGCATGCTATCTGTTGAGCTTCATGCATGTAACAGTGGGATTGGAGGTCTGATGTCAGCCTGTGCTGTCAAATCTGATGAAGTAAACTTTGAAAATATGCATTTTAACCAGTTTTAACGCTTCATCTTAGCAGAACTTTGGAGAGAACAAGCTTTATGTAGAGTTAGTGTGGCTATTGAAAATGTCCTATGTTCTCACAGAATCACACAACATTAGGAATTGGAAAGGACCTTGAAAGATCATCCAGTCCAATCTCCCTGGCACAGCAGGATCCCTTAGATCAAGTCACACAGGTAGGTTTTAAATGTCTCCTATAGTGGTTGTTTCTTTTTCTTACAATCACTGCCAAAACTATGATGTGATTATGTTTTAGCTTGCCTGGTCTTCAGTGATGCAGAGATGGGAACTAATTTGTGTCCTTTATGAACCCATTTCTGGCAGCTTGCATGCAATTTCTTTCGAATCATTTGCGCTGTAATTATTTACTGTTTCTTCCTCTCTTGCCAAGTGTCTGTATTTATCACGCTACCCTGGTAAGACACAGAATCACAGAACATTAGGGATTGGAAGGGACCTCGAAAGATCATCATTACGTGATTTCCTATGTGTCTTATTTCTTTCCTTCTGATTAGTCTGTGAGCCATCCTCTAATCACTGCACTTCTCTTTAATATCACTTGCACGTTTGGGAACACGCTATCAGACTATTTTATTGTCCCCACATAAAATTCACATAGAAATTGTTGATGAGGAATAAAAAGCACAGACAGCGCTACGCAACATTTCTTCTTTCCTACAAGAAGGAATTTATGCAGAAGCAGAGCACCCAGTCACCATGGGGTACTCCTGTGATAACCAAAGCCTATTCTAATCCCTTGGCCATAGAAAGTGGTATTAAATATCCCAAATCGGAGTTCTGTCACCCTCTACATGATAAAATTGAAGCTTCACCAGGTGGGAATCAGTGGGACTGACAACGTGTCTTGTTGCTGTGCTGTGGGATGGCAGAATCTAACTCTGGGCGTTATGGGCAGTTTTCCCTTCCCAAGGTAAGCAGGCAGTTTGAGAGACAAGGAGGGAAATAAACACTCAGTGTGCAAGGGGAGATAAAACTGGTAGATGAAGAAGATGGCTTTTATGCTTCTGAGAATAGACAGAAATCAACAGAGGAAAAGAAAGGTAAGAGTAAGCAGCTGAGCATGACTGATTTGCATTTGCCCACAATGTTATCTTTCAATGAAACAACACTGGAATTAATAAGGAACAGTATTAGCACCATATGGATGCCTGGATCTCTGCCAGAAAAATTGCACCATCTGTCCTTTTACTAAAAAATGGACTGAAACGCTCTCCTGCAAGAAGGAAACTGTTCTTTTCAGTAGGCCACACAGGATTTCGAGGTCCCTTCCAATCCCTAAAGTTCTGTGATTCTGTGGTCCTGACCAGCAAAATACAATTCTCAGTGCAGTAAGATTAGCCGTGGTCTGGAGACAGCGCTTGGAACCAAGTGTGACCTGAAGATACTGCACGACTGTTTAATTACTGTGTTGTACTTTGGGAACCCAGGCCAGTGATACTGAAGTTGATCACCCATAACAAGGAATTGTCATTAACTGCATTCAGAAGCAGCTCAGAGCTCTTCTCTCTCCTCTTTGACTCGAATATAACTGCTGGAGAGAGTTCAGCACAGAGCCACAGAGATGATGAAGAGAGTGAAACACCTCCCTTATGAGGAAAGGCTGAGGGAGCTGGGTCTCTTGAGCTTGGAAGAGACTGAGGGGTGACCTCATTAATGTTGATAAATACGTGAATGTCAGGAAGATGAAGCCAGGATGTCCCTGCCCATGGCAGGGGGACTGGACTAGATGATCTTTTGAGGTCCCCTCCAATCCCTAATGAGTCTGTGATTATATGCTCAGTTACATCTAATGATAGGGCAAGGGGCAGTGGGTGTGAGCTGAAACAGACGAGGTTCCACATCAAAATGAGAAGGAACTTCTTCCCAGTGAGGATGACACAGCACTGGAATGGTCTGCCCAGGGGGGTTGTGGAGTCTCCTTCTCTGGAGAAGTCTTAAAACCCACCTGGATATATGTTCCTGTGCAACTTCATCTAGGGGATCCTGCTGTGGCAGGGGGATTGGACTCGATCTTTTGAGGTCCCTTCCAATCCCTAATGTTCTGTGACAACATCACTACCAAAATTAGGCAAGATGATCAATCTCCTCCATCTTTCTCATCCAGTACAAGCAGTCTATTCTTTCTCTAGGATGGCAGCACCATCAATTTGCTCACTTCACCCTGTTATCAAACATGTAGCAGAAAGAGCCGCACACAGCACAGAGGGCTTACACAATACATCTCATTTAGGATGCCTGACTGCTGTATGGCAAACAAACAAAACCCCATTCCCGCAGGGTTCTTCACATTTGAAGGGGGTTTCATGGAAATTTTAACTCAATTTCGGGAATATAATTGAGCTAACAATTTGTGCTCTCAGACAGGATGTCCCCTGCTTGATGCTACACAGGGCTGGACAGATGCCAAATCAGATCTGAATGTACCTGAACGCACTGGTGAAAAATGACTGGGCTTTTCTAAAGGGAAGATGTGTGTGTGATGTGGCAAGCAGCAGCACTCTTGGCTGATGCTAGTCCTTTCCCTTCCACTTCACATTATCTGGATTCAAACACGCTAGAATTGTAAACAAAGGAAGAAACAAAGCAAAACGCATGTAAACAAGAAAAGCCAAAGTGCTCATTCTGCAGGCGCTCTGCACAAAGCCAACCTGTGTGTGAGTGCACAACAATGGGATGCTTGGGGACCAGGCTCTTTGCTGGAGTACGATGCCAACAGACAACAGAGCCAAAATCTGCCCTCAAAAATCAGGTTGTGGCTTAAGTTGTCCAGATTCAGGACCTCTTATAACACAGACTCACAGAACATTAGGGATTGGAAGGGAGCTCGAAAGATCAGCCAGTCCAACCCCCCTGCCACAGCAGGATCCCCTAGATCAAGTCGCACAGGAGCATGAGAATAGATTTAAACATGAATCATCAAATCACGTCACAGGATTTGCAATAAAACAAAGTACTTCTTGTTTTTTCTGGTTTGGGTTCCCAAGGAAACACAGCGTAGGTAATGATTCTGTCATTTTTACGCGCACCAGCCCGGTGAGTGACTGCCCCCTTCCCATACCTGGTTAGTACACTGGCCGGTGTCAAACTCGATGGAATCGCAGGCCTTTCAAGGATATTAAATTCCTATGGGCTTTGTGAAAGGAGGCAGCCAAGCAGAACAGAACAAGCTTACTAAGTGTCTCTATGTGAGGTGAGAGCTGCAGCGTGGTCTCCCCTCTTACCACACACCAGACGATACACGCGTGAAGGCGGTATTATGGGTGTTCAAACTGTAGGAAGAAGTGTCAATGGAGGCGTGTATTTTATTAGCCATCAGAATACACTGTCGCGCTCCAAAATGTAAAGGAAATAATATCTTATAAGTCTGCTGCTCCCTGAACTACATTTTATATTACTGAAGGACTACTGTTGGCCCTGGAATTTTGACAGCTCTTAATGCAATGGAACATGTCAACAGTGCAAAACCTATCTCAAGGCTGAAAAAGCCATCAAGTCCATATCTCCTGCTACCTCGTGGAAACTGAAGATGAGGAGCATAATACCCAGACACTAGAGCAACTGGTATTTTTTCATACCGTAGAAATGTTAGTTTCACAAAGAGAAGTGTGGGCTGGTACCCATGGAAGATGTGCTTCTCTGAACAGTTTACTTTATAAACAAATGATCTTCTGTGCTTTGGTGGGGATTATCTTCCTGTGCGACTTGATCTAGGTGATCCTGCTGTGGCAGGGGGACTGGACAAGATGATCTGTCAAGGTTCCTTCCAATCTCTAATGTTCTGTGATTCTGTGAATGCTTCATTTTGTTGTGAGCACAACTCAAACCCCAATGAAAAAGATGCACAGACTAGACAAAAGCAACATAATTGAGTCTGCTTCCTGACTAATTCAGGTCCAAGAACTTTTATCAATTTAGGAAATCACTCACTTGCTCTCCTGCAGGGACTACTGGACACAAACACTGAGCAGAGCAGAGGATGGAAAGACTGTTCATGTCAAGGGCTGTTTCTCGATCTGACAGTAACCTCCTGAAGCAGATGTTCCTCAGCAATGGGGCACTGTAGGAATGACTGGAGCCGTCCCTGACTTCCACCATTCAGGAAGGAGTCTGCTCTGATACCCTTTAAGCTTGCTTAGCCCCAGTGAAAGTGACTTTGGATGACAACAGCAGAAACCTCTCTCAGAAAGACTTCTCACAACTCACAGAACATTAGGGATTGGAAGGGACCTTGAAAGAGCATCCAGTCCAATCCCCCTGCCACAGCAGGATCCCCTAGACCAAGTCACACAGGAACATGGCCAGGTGAGTTTTAAGTGTCTTCAGAGAGGGAGACTCCACAACCTCTCTGGGCAGCCCCTTCCAGTGCTCTGTCATCCTTACTGGGAAGAAGTTCCTTCTCATATTGATGTGGAACCTCGTCTGTTCCAGCTCACACCCATTGTCCCTTGTCCTGTCATTAGATGCGACTGAGGAGAGCCTGGATCCATCCCCCTGACACTCACCCTTCACATATTTATAAACATTAGTGATCAGTCTCCTCCAAGCTCAAGAGACCCAGCTCCCTCAGCCTTTCCTCATCAGGGAGGCATTCCACTCCCTTCATTGCCTTCCAGATTCCAGATACCTTTTTTGTAAAGTTACATGCACTTCTTAGTTAAACGTTCCCCTCCCCCTCTATATTTTTATCCACGAGGGAACAGCCTGAATTAACTTCGCTCCCAAGCAGCTGAAACAATTTGCAGCACAAGACTTGCTGATGCTCTCACATCCTTACATAAGCCCTTCTTCACATCCCACATAGCCAGGGCTCCTGAACTTGAAAAACTCACTATGTTGCATGCTCTCATAACCACTACTTTTAGCATCCTGTGAATGTTGACAGGCATGTGACTGTTTGCTGATGGGAAGCAACTGATATAGCTGAACACATTGACTCAGCTTCCTGGAACTTACTGCAGGAACACATCTCCTCACAGCGATGTTGTTATGAGTCTGGCCCTGAAGGTAGCTGCACTGCCAAGATTTCTGGAGAGGCTCAAACAGAATTTAAGATGCCTTCTCACTAGGGCTCAGTCAGGACATTATCATATTCTCTTCAGAGGAAAGGTGGATTTAACCTGCAGACCTGTATATGTAAAGGATTCTGTGATACCACTGGGAATCTGAAGAAAAAAGAGGGTCCACGAATTTGGCCCGACAGCTGAGATTAAACAGAACCCCTCAATTCTCTGACCTGAAGCGATTCCAACAGACATGCTGCTGAGCTGCAGAGATTACATTTGGATCCTGAGGTCCTTGCATGATGCTACTTACAGGACAGCAATAAAATGTGGTTTTGCAGGATCACCTAGACCAAGTCACAGAGGAACATATCCAGGCGGGTTCTCTTGTCTTAATCCACTGTTGGCCACAAGTCTAAGCACCTTGCTGTGTTGTTGGAGAGTGGTTTGCTCATGTGTGACAAAGGAGAGAGAAACCTGGGTCCTTTATGCTCATTGCTTGAGTTC
>JAOXOE010000720.1:12687972-12719343 GCA_028565055.1 Phoeniculus purpureus
ACAGAAGCAGAGGGAAGGGCTTCAAGCTTCAACAGGGGAGGTTTAGATTAGACATCAGGAAGAAATTCTTCCCGGAGAGAGTGGTCAGGCACTGGAATGGGCTGCCCAAGGTGGTGGTTGAGTTCTCATCCCTGGATGAGTTTAAAAGTCACTTAGATGTAGTGTTGGAGGATCTGGTTTAGGGGTGATCTTGTAGAGTAGGGTTGCTGGTTGGACTCAATGATCCCCAGGGTCTTTTCCAACCAGACTGATTCTGTGATATTCTGTGATATTCCGTGATATTCCATGGTTGGTAATTTGGTTGATTACTTCCATTTAGGGAAGGGCACCACTTAGATCTATCACATGAAAAAACTAGCACATCAGTATTGTAATAAATTCCAGCATGTCTTTATAACTACAACAACAGAAAATCACTAGAATCAGGGATTATTTAACAATATAAATATAATTGAATAATGAATATTTATAATATCTAAAATGTGGTGTAGAACTGTTCTTCTGTAGTCCAGTTAAAGTAGCTGCAATCTACTAAATCCTTTCCATGATAATTTTGCATATAAACGTAAAAATGAGTTTCTAAACTTTTTCCTGTTCTGAATTAATAAAAGAACTGGGAAAGAAAAAGGAAATACCAAGCAAATTAAATGAAAGTTTGGTGCCTTGAGTTTATGCAAATATTTTACAATCAAATTTGCATTCGCTGGATCCATAATTTGCCTACAGAACAAATTCTGTGTAGTAGTTAACATACACTTTTCACAAAGTAGTAAAACTAATTAATTTGCAAGAGTTCAAGTCATTCTGTTTCAATCTCTGTTATCTTGTCCTTAGTGTGGAATTTTGGAACGGCGGTAAAATCTAGACAACCTGAAATTGCAGGCACACAATATGATTTAATGTTTTCTCGAAGCTATTCTTTTATTGGGAAACCTAAGAGGAGATGATGTTTGGAAAGGTTTGTGGATGCAAGAAAAAAGCTATTAAAACAATTTGCTCTCCCCTGAGACGTAATTTTCAGACTATTTCTGTTTCTTTTTTCTTTTTTTAAATTGCAAGTCGTTTTTGTGCTTAAGGCATGAGAGAACCTAGAAGTGGATTGATGTAAAATGGAAAACTGCAAATTCAGACAGCAAAAAGGGTCTCATCCTGAAAGCTGTAATTTTAAATCATACAAAGCCTTTACTAATGTATTCCTGTTACTTACATTATGTAAAACCAAATAAAAGAGTTGTGACTCCACTAAGCATCATCACACAGACTACTAAGAGCCTTTACACAAAAGCCCATTTGTATTTCAGAAGCCTGTAGCAAAGGCACAAGCACATTCTCCTTCATTTTCCTACTGTCCCTCCTGAAACGATCTTGCAGGGAGAGTCGTTCTTTGAGGAAATTAATCTGCAGTGGTTTTGACCACACAAAGAAAAACTTCTAAGAGAGGATAGTTCAGGGAAATAATGACTTTGGTAGAAACTTTGCGTATATTTGCTCTTCATGGAAATTCCTTCCAAATATCCCCAGCAAAGTGTAATCTCTCGCAACCTCGACACGACTTCATTTCAGCAACAGACATTTTTCTTCCCCATCACTTAGATATTCTTTAAAGTAATAGAACAAGCTGCTGGCTCTCAAAATGTGCACAATAAGGAGGAAGTCATCTCTGCAGTTTATTTTACTATTCTGCTGATGCACCCTTCAGCCCAGATACTGGTTTCATAATTCACCTTTCACATCCCCTTCATGTAGTTTTCACCTCAGCTTGGAGGATTTTCATTCAAGTATTGACCTGACCTGATCTATTTGACTATCACAGAATATGATTTTTTAAAAAAGAAGCTGTAACAAATAATTCAGTTCTGCTTGTGCACTATAGATTTTTGCTCAGGTTCCATTTACTGTTTTCTTCCTTGCTTGAATGACACATAACGATAAAAACACAATCATAAGTCAAAACCAGACCACAAACCCCTAGAACATTAGAAGATTGTGTTATGAAATCTTTATGCTGTTTATTTCAGAAGAGAGAGACAAAAAGGCTGTATTCATGCATGTTGTATTTCCCATCTGTTAGTCACTTGGTGTTTTTTAACTGATGAGTCTAAGGGGTTAACTCAAGCAGAATCTGACAACATATAGAGAGGAGAGACATTGACTTGACAGCAGCTGTTCCAGAGAATACCTGAGACAATGCACAAAACTAAATGCTTTGAAGTCTACCCCTGCCCTCCTGCTGAGCTGTCAAACTGGTTTGATCAAGCTCCAGTCAGAGGTGCAAATACAATGATTTCCATAAACTTTAAAAAGGGACACACTTCCTAAAGCTGCACCCCATTCTAGCTGTGAAAAACTTCCCTAATGGAGATCTTCAGATAAGTTTGGCCTTGGTAAATGTTCTGGTGAGAGAGTCACAGAATCACAGAACATCAGGGACTGGAAGGGACCTCAAAAGATCATCTAGTCCAATCCCCCTGCCACAGCAAGATACCTAGACCAAGTCACACAGGAACATATCCAGGCAGGTCTTAAACATCTCCAGAGGAGACTCCACAACCCTCCTAGGCAGCCTGTTACAGCATGCAGTAATATTTTCTTGTATTGGTACTTATTCCCATTTAAAATTCAAATAACTTTTTATTTGGCAAGGGCTGCTTCAGATTGCTGTATAAAACAGCTCTGAGAGAGCTTGAAGGTCCTCAGTCTATTTAGACACATTAATTACTCACAAAAACTTCAATGAAAGTATTAGGTCAAAGATAACATGCAATTCCATTGTCTCTCAGGTCTTGACTCAGGAACACATCAAAATTACAGCTAGACCTGATCTCATGACAGGAATGACCTGCCTGTGAGTACAAAATTACACAGGGAATGATGTCACAGCATCCCAGAACATTAGGGATTGGAAGGGAACTCAAAAGATCATCTACTCCAATCCCCCCACCACAGTCAAGTTCAAAAGGTATAGATGGAAGTGGTCCACTTATTCACAGAATCACAGAATCAGAGAACATTAGGGATTGGAAGGGACCTCAAAAGATCATCTAGTCCAATCCCCTTCCAGAGCAGCATCACTTAGATCCAGTCACACAGGAACATATCCAGGTGGCTTTTAAATGCCTCTAGAGCAGGAGACTCCACAACCCCCCTGGGCAGCCCCTTCCAGTGCTGTGTCACCCTCACCATGAAGAAGTTCCTTCTCATATTGATGTGGAACCTCCTCATAAATAGAAGAACATTGTTCTAGCTAGTGTGTACAGTGAGAACAGGCGGACTTGCATATCAGTTACAGTTTAATGAAAGACAATTTCAAGCACTGAGTGTTACTATTAAAACTTTATACCATGTAAAAATGTTTAATATGCAGATTTATTCTAGAAGATAAAAATGTACAACTTAAGAGTTCTTAAAATATATCTGTATTTCTCAGATGGCTGCTTGCTTAGCACTTTTTGCTGTTTATTAGGGTAACACTGAGCTTGCTTGGTATGCTTTTCTTCTTCACTTGTTCAACCTTGAGAGAGTTACAAGGGCAGAATCTATTTTGATGACAGTGGGATTCATCTAATCAAAACCAGACATCTGAAGTAGAAACGGTTATGTCTGAAATAATCATTCCAGACTCCCTTCATAGCTAATAGCGGAGAAGAAGCAGTTGTAGGGTACGAATTACAGCTGAAGGGTGTGATTTATTTTATTGTAACGTGGCCATGTAAAGCAGGGCAGAGGAATTCCATGTTATTGCCCAACACAGTTTCCAGTTACTGTGGTGCTGAATGACACTTAGAAAAAAGTGCTGAACTCAGGAGGACTGCAGAGTGCTCAAATCTGTGCAAAAGCCTTAAGAAACAGCTTATTAATGTCTTGAAAGACTCCATCTGTGAAGACAAGGTATAAAATTAGCCTGGTGCACCCTGAGATTTGGGGTCCCTCTCCCAGGTCAACCGGATGTGGCTGCCATCTTCCCATTTGAGGGTTTGGCCATTAGGGAGGCTGAATGTCGATTGCAGAGAGGTTCACACACTCCGTGGAGGGCTCTAATGCATCTGACCACACCTAGTGCCAGGTGTCGTCGTACTCACTGGCTAGTCCAATGTCACATTCACAGGCAAACAGATGCACACCCTCACACACGACTCAAGCACCCCAGTACTCAGATCTCTCAAATATCATCATGGGCTCTCAGCCTGCTTCATGTTGATGCCTAAACTTCGGGTACTCAGACTTTGAGTCCTACCAGACTCAAAGCTCTTGAAAGCTGTGAAGGCATCTGCTTTGTCTATGATGAAGTTTCTTCCATCAGTAAACTGGTTAAATAGTTAAAAAATTGTAGAAAAGCACTAAAAGCTGATTTTATTGCCTTCTTATATAAAATCATAGAATCATTAGGGATCGGAAGGGACCTTGAAGATCATCTAGTTCAATCCCCCTGCCACAGCAGGATCACCTAGACCATATAAACTGTCTATTCTGCATTTTCTCACCGTGTTTGCATCTGTATCTGTCAAAGGGTTTATCTTGTCTTCTAGCTGGCCTGCCATTTACGTCATCTATTGGTCAGGTCTGATGTAAGATTAACTAATTGATTTAGTTAATGTATTAATGGGCAAAACAAAAACAAGACAAAACAAGGAGCATTCAAGAAACACATAAAATTTGCACATAAAAACAAAGAACAGCTTCATTTGGGGAAAAACAAGACACATTTAATACATGCAGCACAAAACCCCCAACATGAAGGTATACAAACATGAATCACAGGTACTTAAAGAGCTGGGACAAACTGCTAGCTCTTCCTCAAAGGCAAGAGACTTCCAGAAGTCCTTACAGAATCACAGAATCACAGAACATGAGGGATTCAAAGGGACCTCGAAAGATCATCCAGTCCAATCCCTCTGCCACAGCAGGATCACCTAGACCAAGTCGCACAGGAACATGTCCAGGAGAGATGATGAATTAAGCTTTGTTGCCAAGGTAGAACTTTATTGTGTAGCTTATGAATGTATTCTGGAGAATACAATGCATTTTCTTTTCTAAGAGACAGCAATAACCTTTGGAGATAAAAGGGTAAATTGTATTAAAGTTGGATTCCTGGCAAAAGTCTGTTGCCATTTTGGCCCTTTGTTTAAGCCTCTTATTACTTAAGAAATTGCTTTGCAGACCTGTTTGGCCAACTCTCTTACAAATGCAAAGCTTTGCCTCTGCTCGTATCAGGGCCCAAGAGGCCCCATCCTGATTGTTTATGGAATTAATTATCTGATGTTTCACTGTTCTGTATTAAATATTAAAATTCCTGTTAATAATAAATACACCTTCTCCTGAGTCACCCCAGTTGTGCCCCAGTCTCCTTCACCAGTAAATAGCTACTGGATGGGGATGTCTTCATCTCAGAGAAGGTGGTAGTGTCTTATTTGAGAGGTGGAACAAATGACTGATTCTAATACAGACAGGAAAGCTGCTTCAGGACCCTTTTCCTTGAACATCTTTGAGATGGTCAATCCTACAATGCAGGAATTCTTAAGGAGATGCTGTAAAAAAGATGTGAGCTATGTTACAGCGCTCTCCAGTCCCAATATGTTTGACATATTTAGCAACCGTAAGAATTGTGCAGAAGAATGAAGCATAAGAAAACCCCAAAGTCTTAACAAAACAGAGGAGATAATAGAATCCTTAAGGTTGGAAAAGATCCCTGGGATCATCAAGTCCGCCCATCAAATCCTACTCTACAAGTTTACCCCTAGACAATGTCCCCCAACACTACATCTAAGCGTCTTCTGAACTCATCCAGGGGTGGAACTCAACCACCACCCTGGGAAGCCCAGTCCAGGGCCTGACCACTCTTTCCATCAAGAATGTTTTCCTGATGTCCAATCTAAACCTAGTCTGTTGGAGCTTGAAGCCCTTCCCTCTGGTTCTGTCAGTAATTCCCTGTGAGAAGAGACCAGCACCAACATCTCTACAGTGTCCTTTCAGGCAGATGTAGAGAGCGATGAGGTCTTCCCTTAGCCTCCTCTCCCTCAAACAGCCCCAACTTTCTCAATCTCTCCCCATTAGATTGGTTCTCCAGGCCCTTCCCCAGCTTCGTTGCCCTCCTCTGCACTCGCTCCAGCCCCTTGATGTCTCCCTTCTATTGAGGTGCCCAAAACTAGACCCAGTACTCAAGGTGCGGCCTCAGCAGTGCTGAGTACAGGGGGACAACCACGTCCCGGCCCCTGCTGTTCACAGTTTCTAATCCATGCCAGGATGCCATGGGGTAGTTCCAATAGAGAATTTTTCATACTCTGAAAAGTTCTGCAGAGATTCTCAACTAAACTTTTTAAAATACTGATCTGCCGCAGATCCAGAATTCATCAGGTAAGAAGTTAAAACCAGACCCATCAAGGAATGTTTACAAGTTGATGAAAAATGTTCCAATACATTTTCAGGCTAAATCAGAAGTGTTGGCACTCAGGTCCTTGCGGTGTGGCTGATCTACTCTGCCCTGATGAGACCACATCTGGAATCTTGTGTCCAGTTTTGGGCCCCTCAGTTCCAAAAGGACACGGAAACTGCTTGAGAGAGTCTAGCACAGAGGCACAAAGTTGATGAAGGGAGTGGGGCATCTCCTTGATGAGGAAAGGCTGAGGAAACTGGGTCTCTTTAGCTTGGAGAAAAGGAGACTGAGGGGTGACCCCGTGAATGTTGATAAACATGTGAAGAGTGGGTGTCAGGAGGATGGAGCCCGGCTCTGCTCAGGATCATCTAGTGATAGGACAAAGGGCTATGGGTGTAAGGTGGAACAGAGAAGGTTCAACATCAATATGAGAGGGAACTTCTTCATGGTGAGGGTGACAGAGCACTGGAAGTGGCTGCCAAGGGGTGTTGTGGAGTCTCCTTCTCTGGAGACGTTTAAAACCCACCTGGACATGTTACTGTGTGACTGGATCTAGGTGATCCTGCTGTGGTGGGTGGATTGGACTGGATGATCTTTTGAGTTCCCTTCCAATCCCTAATGTTCTGTGATTCTGTGAATCTCTGGGCACGAGCGGAGCGGAGGTGATGTGCTCTACCCAGTACCTGGGGTATGAGTAGGTGGAGAACAACACACCTTCCCCTGAAACACCATCTCCTTTAGGGAAATTGGAGGGCTGTTATGCTGAGTCCTGTTGAACATTATGTGAGGGTGTAGGATGCAAAGAGGGAGCACTGAGGGCAACTCCTGGTGTGCAAATAGTTGCTGCTCATACAGACAGTAAGTGCTCTATAGCCACATTTGCTCAAGCATCCGTACTGCTTGGGCCTGCTGTGGATGGACATGCTGTCAGCCCCGAGCAAACACAGGAAAGGCTGGTTTTATTCCAGTCCTCTCTTCCTTCTGGCCTGTCTGAGGCTGATGCGCAAAAGAAGCTGTTGGTGCATTCTGTATCAGCTTGTCCTATCAAGAAAGAGTCGATGCTCTGGCTCAGAAGAGTCATTGCTGTTCTCAGAAAGCAAGGGCTTCACTCTGTGCTTTGACACTGTTTCTGGACAGAGTTGGGCTTGGTGGGAGTCTGTGGGCTTCAGAGTGAGAAGATGCATCTTCTCCATTAAGGAAGAGTGTGGTGGGTGTGTGGAGCACAAAGACATGAACGTTCTCAGGCTTGTAGGAAAGCTGTTTTATTGCTTATTTCCAGTTTCTTGTCAGCTGGTATTTGGTCAACAAGAAACACGTCTGCGCTTGTTTAACTTGGATTACGCTGTTCTGAAAGCGATAGGTGTGGAGTCTTCACAATATGGAAAAGACCCTCACGTGTAGGGTAGAATAAAAGAGTAATTCTCAGTCTTTCCTTGTTTTGCAGGATGAGGGTACTCCAGCTGACAAGCAGTACAAGCAGGAGTCAGCCCAGGTCACTTACTCAACATCAGCTGCTTCCAGCACGCAGGAGGTGTTGTACATCAATGGCAACGGGACCTACAGTTACCATAGCTACAGAGGGCTTGGAGGTGGGCTGCTAAATCTCAACGATGCTTCGAGCAGTGGTGAGTTCCCTCCCGGAATGTGCCTGTGTGTACGTGTGCTCATGTGTACGTTTCCCCCTGCTGTATAGAAAGCTAGTCCAAGGGGTCCATTTCCTTTGGCTATTATCCCTTAATGAGCAGGAACACAATCCTGCAAACAGCTGCTGCTGAGCAGAGCCACATGCCAGTCTCTTCAGTTTCAAGGGATTAATTCATGGTACAGTGAGACTGAACTTGAAGTCTCTCACAAAGCTGAGCCAAAAAAGGCAGGTTAGATGTGCAGTCAATGTATGTGAGGACCCACCCTGTTGTCCTCTCCTGCACTGATGACAAATTGAGTCCACTGGTATCTTTGGGGCTGCAGTCTGAAAGCACTGAACCCCCTGTTCTGTAATGCAAATGGATTCACCTAGATTTTTTAAAGGAGCACAGAATCACAGAACATTGGAAAGGATTGGAAAGGACCTCAAAAGATCATCCAGTGCAACCCTCCTGCCGCAGCAGGACCACCTAGATCAAGTCGCACAGGAACATGTCCAGGCAGGCTCTCAACATCTCCAGAGAAGGAGACTCCACAACCCCCCTGGGCAGCCCCTTCCATATGCAGCAATTTTGAAATCACCATCAGGGCTGCAGCTTGCAAGAAGCTTTTGGGATGTGGTGTCCTGGTGACCTTCAGTCATGTCTGCCTGCTCACCCCCTGTGATCCTCAAAGGTCTGGGAGTGATTTGTATGAAGTTTTCAAAAGACTTTAGAAAGGATAATATTTTAGTCATCAGAAGCCTTTGGCTTAAAGAGGGCAGGTGATGTTTACAGTTGTTCCTATGTGCACCAGAAGCACTGAAAATCATCTCTGATCAAATATTTTCATGAGTAAGATGGGTTAGGAAATGTGGTTTCTTGGGAGATGCACAAGAACTTTACAATTGTCTTTTCCATCATGGCCAGAGCAGATCTGAGCCAGTTCCCACTGCAAACAGTTGTGCTTTCACCCAGCTAAGAGTAGAACTAAACTCCCCATGTGTCTCTGGAGATGTGTAAAACCCACCTGGACATGTTCTTGTGCGACTGGGTCTAGGTGATCCTGCTCTGGAAGGGGGGATTGGATTGGATGATCTTTTGGGGTCCCTTCCAGTCCCTAATGTTCTGTGATTCAGTAGGATGTCTGTAAGTGTGCTCACCATTCTGTGATTGCCCTGTGTGGCATGGCTGGGGTGAAAAGACCAGCAGGGCATGGCTTTCATGCTACTGTGTATTTTGAATCACAGAATCATTCACGTTAGAAATGTCCCTTGGGTTCATCGAGTCCAACCATCAACCCTGCTCTACGTGTTCACCCCTAAACCAGATCCCCCAACGCTACATCCAAGTGACTTTTAAACTCATCCAGGGATGGGGACTCATCCACCATCCTGGGCAGCCCATTCCAGTGCTCATCTTGTCCTGCTTGCATCTGTGTGGCCTCTTACTTTGGAAGAGGAGTAAGCTATGGCACCTCTCCCAGGTGGCTGTGCACAGTTGGAGTGTTGCTCAGAGGTGGCCGTCTTCTCCACAGGAATCCTTTATAGGATTCCTGAAGCTCCATGAACCAAAAGCCTCTGTGCCGGCACTTGGAAGCCAGTTGTTCACAGAATCATGGAACATTAGGGATTGGAAGGGACCTCGAGAGACCATCTAGTCCAAACCCCCTGCCACAGCAGAATCACCTAGACCAGGTCACACAGGATCGTATTGTTGATGCTAGCAATGTGGTTGGCTGCTGCATTGTGACCCACCTGCCAGTTTGAGAAGATCACTGGGAAAATTGTGCAAAGGCAGCTCCATCTAAATTGTATTGACACAAAAGCTATTGGTAACCAACCTAATTACCTCTTCATTATTGAGGGCAAAGTGCTCGTTTCTTTACAAGAGAAGTGGAGGCCAGTTCCTTGTGATCTCTCTGTTCTCTCTGATAAGTTAATGAGTGTTTGCTTTCCCATTTATGGACTGAGGAGTGGATGGAGGGACAGTTGAGGGGGGTAACCACTGCCCTCCTGACAGACCTCATAGAACAGTGACTGGTGATTGATACTCTGGTCCAAGGTCTGTTGTTCCAAACGTGTGCAGGGCTGTTTGGATGGTTAATGAGTTCCCTTTCTGGAGAAGAGGATATTTGCTTGCAAATTCTTTTCAGGACCTAAGAAGTAATTTAAGAATGCATTTCCTTTTTGATTTAATCACAGAACATTAGGGATTGGAAGGAAACTCAAAAGATTGTCTAGTTCAATCCCCCTGTCACAGCAGGATCACCTAGATCCAGTCACAGGAACACATCCAGGAGAAATCTAAACATCTTCAGAGAAGGAGACTTCACAAACCCCCTGGGCAGCCCCTTCCAGTGCTCTGTCACCCTCACCATGAAGAAGTTCCTTCTCATATTGATATGGAAACTCCTGTCTTCCAGCTGACACCCATTGGCCCTTGTCCTATCACTAGATGACACTGAGAAGAGCCTGGCTCCATCCTCCTGACACCCTCCCTTCATATGTTTATCAACATTAATAATGTCACCCCTCAGTCTTTTCTTCTCCAAGCTCAAGAGACCCAGCTCCCTCAAGCTTTCCTCATAAGGGAGGAGACCCAGCTCCCTCAGCCCTTCCTCATTAGGGAGACGTTCTACTCCCTTCATCATCTTCATGGCTCTGCGCTGGACTCCTAATAACCCGTCAGATGTTCTCACCAGGTTCACAAATGTTCTCCTACTGTAAAACTAAATGCACACCTCAGCGGGGAGGGGTGTGTGTGTCCACAAATACAGTCTGGCTTCGGCTAGCCGCTAAAAGAGAGAAGAGAAGGAGCTGCAAAAGCTAGCTGGGGCTCACTGCTCAGATTCCTATCTCTAGACCTTCCTCCACAGTAATGTCATTACTAAGTCCAATTAGCTTTCCTGTCTAGCCCATCTGATGTGTGTGTTTTGTATGCTGTGACTCATGTAGTTTGGTTATTTCCTCCCATATAGAGTTCATCCCTACTCCGATCGCATCCTTCAGACTTAGCTGTCTGCTCGCCCAACTGTTTGGCGGCTCTGGCTCAGGGACCTCTCTGTGCCTCCTGTCGCAGCACTTCCCCGTTCAGCCTGTCCCTCCACATGGCTCATTGCAGACCCATAATTAGCTCCTTGCACAACTGCGTGGGGCAAGCCGTCCCGAGTCTGCTCCACATGAGTGAGCAGAACACGACAGCTTGTGCACTGACCCCTTCTTCATCGAAGGCAGGAAGAAGGCGCAGCAGGAAGATGCTTGGGCTTGCAGCACCAAGGTCTCCTTTTCCCCCTTCATTTAAACCCTTCAGGCCAAGCCAGCCTGACTGGAAAGCTTCACCCCATCACCAAACCCTCTGTGGGTTCACAGAGGCTCTCTTAGGCTGTGTACCTGGGCTGGGGAGAAGCCTGTGGACACGTTGTCCTTGGTCGTTGTGGATGTTAAAGGAGGGCTGTTCTTTCGGAAGGACAGATTTCCATGGCTACCACAGTTCCTGCTACAGAACTGAACAGAGAGGTGGGGTGGCCTGTTGGCTGTAAACAAGTTTGTTTGCCAGCCATAAAGGCTTCAGCTGGCCCTGCTTCATGACACCTGGACTGAGCTTGGAAGGATGCCCAGCTTGAGGGCAGGAGAGTGAGAACAGGAGACAGGCTGCTTTGTTGGGAGCTAAATCTCTTGCTGCAGCCAGAAGCTGTTGAAGTTCTTGCAAGCTGCCTCAGCCTCTCCTGACAGTGGGATCACCATGTCTCCCCATGTGTTTCTTTCCAGTGGGTTACCGTCTACTATTTCCCGATGATCATCATCTTGGGGCTGCACCTTGAGTACTGGGTCTGGTTTGGGGCATCTCAGTACAAGGGAGCCATCAAGGGGCTGGAGCAAGTGCAGAGGAGGGCAACAAAGCTGGGGAAGGGCCTGGAGAACCAATCTAATGGGGAGAGATTGAGAAAGTTGGGGCTGTTTAGTTTGAGGAAGAGGAGGTTGAGGGGAGACCTCATTGCTCTCTACAACTATCTGAAAGGACACTGTAGAGATGTTGGTGCTGGTCTCTTCTCACAGGGAATTAGTGACAGAACCATAGGTAAGGGCTTCAAGCTTCAACAGGGTAGGTTTAGATTAGATATCAGGAAGAAATTCTTCCTGGAGAGAGTGGTCAGGCCCTGGAATGGGCAGCTCATGGTGGTGGTAGAGTCCCCATCCCTGGATGTGTTTAGAAGTCGCTTAGATGTAGTGTTGGGGGATCTGGTTTAGGAGTGACCTTGTAGAATAGGGTTGATGGTTGGACTCAGTGATCCCAAGAGTCTTTTCCAACCTGAATGATTCTATAATTCTATCATCCTGCTCTGGCAGGAGATGAGCCTGTGGCCCCAGTCCTGCCTATTTTACACAGAATTTCCTATTACACTGGACAACATCATTAAGGTGGGCATCTAGAATAAAGTACTTTCAAAACTCAGGTTAGCATAGAGCTCAACAGAAAGGGTTTCATGGCAGCTTCATGGTTGTTATCCCAGGTGCTTGGATAATCTTGTAAATATTGCTCAATTCACTGCGTGTGGACTTGAACAATATAGATGTATTGCACTGTGCATTTTGAAAGCATTTGGATCATAAAAATTCACTTTTCATAACCATCTGACTATGATTAATTGTAACAATACAACTTATTAATTAAACTTGGGAAGCGGCATAATTGGAACTAGCATTTTCAATTCACTCGAATGAATTTCAGCATTTATTCTGGAGCTATTTTAATGAAATGCAGAAATCATCTGCGTATCAATCTATTCATTACCAAATGAGATGAATGCAACAATCCTAACTATTCATGGAAATATCTTCATTAGAAAAATCATGTAATTAACCTGGAGTGTTCTCTAAATTAAGCACCTAAAATGGTCCATACTTTCTTTTATAATTGCAATTGGAGAATATTAATTTCTCATTCTCCTTGATTATATTTAAAGTAAAAATAGCATTCGGCATGATTTCAGCATTTTGCACGGAATAATGAAGTTCGGGAAAATGGAAAGGGGATGCTAACCTTTCCTGTGTTGTGCTTGGTTTATGTGCTGCTAATAGTCATTAGCAAAGATTGCACCACAGAAACAATTGTTCTCATTGTGCCCCTTGGCTTTGTTCTCAAGTCTGTCTGCAGCTCTGTTGTTACTTGAAAGATTTAGCAGTGTTAAGGACAGACACTTCATTGCCTTCTCCTCATCCCCAAATACTTCAACTGAAAACTGAAAATTATCTCTTTTCTGCAACTTGCCAAGAAATGTCACACTGAAGCAAGGCGTATGTCAGTGATCTGTTTTGAAGAGCCTTACTTTTAAGGAAACATCTTTTCATCTATTTGGAGAATACGAATTGTTCACGCTAAAATAGAGTCAATACTTTATCTAAAATAAGGGGTTTGCATAGCACACACTCGCCTCTCTTTTCCTTTTCAGCCAGTAGTGACATGACAGAGTCCCCACAGAGGAATCACTTCTGGGTCCTTAAGACCAATGCAGTTCTTAGAAGGTGCAATATAGATTCATGGATTTACGTCTGTGGATTGTCTAGCAGAAAAAAAATCCCAGAAATACTTGTAGGGACCCTAAAGCTCTTGCATAGTGTTGTTTTCTCCTCCTTTAAGCATGTTATATCTTTGTGTAGCATATTCTCTTCCCTCTTCCTCTTCATGTTTTTCCTCTGATATGGCAGGTTCCTTGAGGCTAAGGATTCTCTCATGAAGTTTTGTTAACATGATGTGACTTGTTTCTGACTGAATCTCCTGCACATTAGAACACAGAATAGCCAGCTATGGGCTGGCTTCAGTTGCGTTAAAGACACCCCCTTTTTTTTTTTTTTTCTTTAAGGAAATAAATGAAACAAAAAGGCTGTGCAGGGATTTGCCCTGGATCATTATCCCAAAAAGGTTGGTACCTCTAACATTCTGGCTTACTCTGAAGATGAGGGAACAATTCTAACTAAGTGATGCGAAATAAACCCAAACTGAACAAGAAACCACCACAAAAAGGGAAAAGAAACAGGGAAAAACAGCCCCAAACCAAACAAAGTGCCTTAAGATATTTACTACTGCAAGTAGGCACGAGCATGCCAAGGACACCTGGTCTAACACAGAGAAGAAAAGGTTATGTGAGTGGTGTGAATTCTCTTTATTTTTACCTTGAGAGAGGGGATAAAAGGGAGTGGTGTACTTTAAGATAGAGAAAGATGACAAGCAGACTGTACAGAATCTGACAACTTTTAACTAGTCTGCCAGTTGAGCAACACTATCAACGTTACTGCAAGTTTCATTCATAAATGGTATTTGGCTAACAGCGTTTGTAGCACTGCAATACCGCTTTAAATCTCATTTTAAGATCTCTGAATACTCTATCTCAGTCCCCCACCCCCTCTTAATTTAACATCGTTTAATTGTCTCCTCAGTGATGTGTGAGCTACTGGTGTGCTTGTTTCAAAGTCATCAGAAGTTCCATTGTAAGTACAAACCATCAATCTCTATTTATAAGGGAGCTGCACGCAAGGAGTTAATAGGACAGTTCTTGCACCCTAGAGGGAGCTGTACAGCACCACTTCAAACAAATACGTGCCCAGTACTAAGGAGTGCCAGAGTACTTCTGGTGTCCCTGCTCCATTACTGTGAATTCTGTTTAAACAAAAGATGTTTTCTTCTTGATCCATCTAGTTATCCCCATTTCATTGAAAGGTTCTTAGCTTATTAAATTACAAGCTGCTCCCTGAGAGATGTTTGGGACAGCTCGGCTTAACATTATAACTTTAAGCAAAAAGAATCCGTCTTTTTAAGGAAATGGACTGAAAGGCACTTCTTAAAATACAGGTGATCATTAATCTTTACCATCAGCAGGTGAAATACTCAATTTCTGGTACAATATGGCAGGTTATCTCTTGTTTTGTTTCTTAGAGAGACAAGATTCCCCTGTCTCTTCTTTGTTCATCTGATTAACTTCTGAACTTTTATGGACCTGATGCAGTGGCATCAACTGCTTATTTTTACTGAAGCATTAACAGTTGGGCGTGGAGAATAAAGCCAAATGGATGCCTTACAGTAGAAAAGGTTTCAACATAAGCTCAGCTGTGTTATCAGACATCAGAGAACCTACACAAGGCAGTACAGGGAACCCGGATTTATGGAGCTGCATGAAGAAACACTTACTACTAATAACAAGACAAGAGAATGCAGGTACAGCAGAAGTACTTGCTGCTGCAGATGTACTTGCTGAAAGTCTTACAGACTTTCTACACTACTTTGTCAAAATATTTGTCTGCTAGCGCACTATGTTTTGAATTTCTCTCTGAAGCCATTAAGTTTCTACATGGTTGGTCCTGTTTGCCTTTCTCTGAATTTGAGGTTGTCTTTACTGACGCCTGTGTGAAGTCTGGGGAATTCTACTTCTGATTTTGTTTGGAAAAGAGGAGTGATGGCAGTGAGAATTTATAGAGCTTAAGTTTGTCATGTGTCAGGTCCATGTGGAGCCTGAGCCCACCAAGGAGAATGGCAAAGAGATGCTTGAAGAGCAGGTCCTGTTCAAGTGTTGCAGGTCCATAGGAAAATAAAGATGATCTGGAAGCAGGACTTAAGTTCGAATTTTATACCAATTAAATCAAAGCCTTGTGAAATCAAGATATACTTACAAAAAGTAACTGAAAGGTTTTGTGGAAACTGCAAAAGGCAAAGACTTCTTGGGAGAATTCCTGTTTAAAGATCTGAAATCCAAGGGTATCCCTGCATCTCAAAACTCAGAGTTCTTTTACTTTGCAAAGCTTAAGCTTCTCAAGTGAGAGATCCAGAAGCAGTTTAGAAGCTTATTTTAAGCTGAGGAGGAAAAAATTGAGGTTTTTGAAGCCAAAATTCATTTTTTGGGGTAGATCAGGTGTTTCCTGGAAATGCAGTCTCAGTCCAAGCAACCCAACTGTCTTTCTCCTCCTCATGTCCAGAAGCTGAATGTCTGTTGCTGTGCCCATGTGTGGGGAGAGACCCCACTCCCCACTTCTTCTTAGTAGAGAATACTGCTTTGTCAGTTTGCTGACTCCAAAGGGATTTCTTTACTGGCCACAGAGAAGCAGCTTTCCAAACAGCGGTTTTATCTCCACCCCACTGCCTCTCATTTTCTTTGGCTCCTGGATTTCTCCCGCATCAATTCTGCAAGGTTTTTCTGTCCTGCTCATACCACGCTCTATTTGTTTGGGCAGTTTCCCTACAGAAACACAGAACCTTCAAAAAAAAGCTGCAAACTACTGATCTATCATTGTGAAGTTTGTTGTGTTTAATGGGTTTTCTGCAAGGGGGCTTGTTGAGGGGGTTTTTTTCTCTCTTCTTTCTCTTGCAATTTCGTTGAGTTGAAATGCTGCCCGAGTAACATTTTCAAGCTGCAAGCAGCTTTTTATTTTCAGGGCTATAGATGGAGCATTCTGAGTAGCCTTAATCATATACATAAAGGTTTTAGTATTTTTGTATGGTGTTTTATGTTGTCAACTGCTGTAGTTGGAACCATTTCTGAGATGGAGATCTATCACATCATTTGGCTGAGATGAGTAACTTAGAAAAGCAAATCTTTATGGAAGGTGTAAAAAGACCTGGAATATAAGAAAATGGGGCATTTTATTAAATGATGCATTAATGAGGCTTTACATTTTCAGCATTGCACCTGTTTATACTGACAGCACTAGAGCTCGTGGAAGTAACTTCCCATACTGAATATATGGCTTGTTCTCTCTCTTGTTACAGCCTGATTATTCTGGTGTAAATGCATCACTGCAGGTAGATTCCTTTTTATTGTCAAACAACCATCTGTGTTTTTAAAAACTTGATGAGGCTTTGAAAAACCAAGCAGCATCAACTACTTACAATAGCCAATTTTGATAACCTTAGAATCAGAGCATTCAAAAATAATCTCCAGCAATAAGTGAAACTAGATTGTGTGGTGCAGCAGGAGGCTTATGTGCTGGTTGTCTGTGTATTCTCCTTAAGCACCTTTTCCCTCCACTTGCCAAATTCAGATATTAGATTAAAGATTTTATAATGGTGCCCTAGGCTCCAGTTTGGGGGTCTTAATTATTTATTGCCTCCTCGCATGCAGGCTTCTCTACTTCAGTAATTGCACTAACAAATTACAGTATTAAAATGTCTGTCTAAACAATTTGTAGGCACAGTCTGATATTTAGATGCTTCAAGGGCTTCTTTGAAATCCATGGTTTATTGTGCATGCAAAATTACACCTGAGAAAGAGGAGTGTTTCTGAAAAATCAGGGTCATTTATGTGAATATATCCAGTGGTTGTAACCAGAGTAATTTAGATAATTATAGAAAAGTACTCGGCTAAACGAGGACTTCATCTGGATCTGTGATACCTGTCAGACGGAATAAGATCCATTATAGTGTTTGCCTCCTTAAAATACCCACATAAGTGATGCCTTGTCTTGATCTTGCTTCTTTCATGGCAGGATTTAATGTTCTCTGTTGATGTTAATTTTACACTGGGCACTGCTATTGTGAGGCACTTACTGCTTTCACTTACATGAAGCACTTGAAGAAGTAACTTAGCTCAGAGAAATAAAGTGGTGTGACCAGGTTGATAAGTACAATCAGTGTCAAAAGCCAGCAAAGAACAAGGATTTTTATTCTACCTCAGTTACTCCCTCAGGAAAAACAGGTCTTTATGCTGTGTCAGCACATGGTACCATACGGCCAGGACTGCAGAAAGGTGGGGAGTAGATGTAGGATGTTCTGTGAAAGTGAAGACTAGAATCACTCAGCTAACCATACTTGTCCTCAGGTGTCTTTTATAGGCTTGCTCTCTGCCTGCAAATGGGAAGGTGGGTATGCCCCTTCCAACCCAATACATTCTATGATTCCATGTCCCAAGTCTGTGACTTGCTCCTCAGAGGCCCCTCTGTATCTCTAGCTATGCAAATAGAATAGGCTGATGATAAATAGATAGACGATTGACAGATACAGTGGTAGATGGGTAGAGAGATGATAGATGGATGGGTAGATGATAGATAGATAGGTGTGTGCTCGAGGAAAAGCAGCTGTCGTAGTACTTCTCTTGTCTTACTAGCAAGACTATATGAAAGGAGGCTCACAAGCATGTACTGACTATAAGGTAGTGCTGGAAGTTGATGCATTAGATGACAGTAGGAGACTGCATATGAGCTTTTCTTGTGAGCATAAACAGAGATGATGTTTGGAAAAGCCTTGGCCCCTTGTGACTTGAAAATAGCAGTTTGCTTCTCCATCTTTACAGTCTCATCCCTGATGCCTTTCCATCACTGCTTTACAGGGGTCAGAAAGTTTCCTTACCGCTGGCCATGGGTTTGGGTTAAAACATGTAATATGGCACTATCAATGGCAGCTAGGTAGTCCAAGTGTAACTCAGTGAGGTTGGTAGCACTCAGTAGCAAAAAAAAAAAACAACCCAAAATAAATGTCCTGTATTCCTGCTGAAAGGATATGAAAGGATCTGATCAATCTGTGAAAGAGGCCTTTGAGTCTACCTGCATAGTGACTGCAAATGTGAAGAAAGCCTGTTTGAAGGATCTCAATAGCAGATATTCCCAACACATTGAAAATGAGCAGCTATGCAGTTTGAAAAAATGAGAACGTATATTTTGGGAGCAAGAAGGGGGCACAGTTATAGCAGAATTTGTGGAGGTTTTTCTTGAAATAGAACTATCTTGCTACAGATCTTTGAGCAAGTGAGGGAACAGTATAAAAAAGTGTTAGTAAAAATCTGGGGGTTTAATCTAATTTAGTCTTTTTAATAATGACAGCTGATGTTTGAAAGTGTTTATGTCAAGTCTATAAATAACATCTGTGCTGTTACACAAGATAATGGATGGATCTGAGCAAAGTGCCCTCATGCGACTCCCATTCTGAATGTGGCAAAATATTCCAGAAAAAAAATGGAGAAAGTTCAGGCTGATGTATAGAGGAAAATTCATAGTAGATAGGTGATGGCTCATAGGAGATAGTGCAGAAGGGAAATGAGAGAGATGAAAATGGGAAGTGTGGTTTTCAGCTTTCCAGTCAGGTTGTATGTCAGACACTTTCTGTCTTCCCACTTAGTTAAGTACAAAAGGGGTAATATTTGTTCATCTCTTGCAGGTGAGACATGCCCATAAACAAATCAGCAGGGGGAAAGAAAGCGAGGACATGTTCCTGCATTTAGAGTAGAATATCACCAAAACGGGCTGTGTGTGTTTACAGTCCTTTTGGGGAAGGAAAGATGATGGACAGGTGAAAGTGATCTGTGATTCCTTTTTCCTGCAAGCTGCTTTTGTGCTTGTATACAACCTCTCCAAGGATGTCTATCTGCAGAAATGGAGAAAAGACCACTTCAGTTCCAAATCAATATTTTAAGACTGTAAGCAAAACTGCTATTTTTAATGCATTTGGTATTTTCAATGTTTATTAACTGTATATTTCACAGAATCACAGAACACTAGGGATTGGAAGGCGCTTTGAAAGATCATCTAGTCCAATTCCCTTGCCCAGAGTAGGATCACCTAGACCAAGTTGCATATACAGTTTATCTCTTTCATCAGTAAGACCAAGTTACCCAATGACTTTCACAGCTGTAGCAATTTGGTGCTTTGGCAGCCTGAGTTTGACAATGACAGATTTAATCTTTCACACCAACACCATGAAGAGAAGAGAAAGTCCAAAGAATTATAATTTCAAGCTGTATTGTTTAAAATTCTCAAAATGACTTAGGAAGAAACTAAAACTTATTGCTAAAGCAAGTGTCCTTGTTAAAAAGCAAAAACTTGCTTTGTCCATGACAGTGACTCATGCTTCCTGAGCTTGTCATTGCTGTAGGAGATGCAGGGCTGAATAAAAGAAGATGACACCACCCAAGGCACTTAAATGTTGTCTTTCCAGGCTATTGCAGCTGAGAGAGATAAGAGTGATCCCAAGAATAAAGTACCAAATGAAGAGCCAAGGGGCATCACTTCATTTCCCAGCCCTGATACAGCTTTCTTCAACTGTCTCAGGAAAATCAGTTAATGTCTGTATCTATTTTCCTCTCTGTAGATTTTCAGTAGTACTTTCCCACCTTATTTTGGTGGTGGTTTGATTTCAGAAGGTCTTAACAGTAACAGGATAAAGCCTACAATAGAGGAAAAATGTTTTAATAAGTTACACTTCAGCACTAAGGGTCATGATGAAACATTGTGGCCTTAAGGGGTTGTCTGAGGAAAAAAACTCCACTTTATTCTTCCAAACTTTTAGAATACATTGACAAGTTAGACACTGGGAGGTAGAAGTCAGCTGAAATCAGGGGAGCTACACCAGGAATGGGTTAATTCAAATTGTTTAAAAACTGAGACTGAAAGATGAGGAAACACTGTGAAATTCAGATCCAGGTCACACAGCTCAGGAAGCCTGAAATAAAGAAGCAGGTAGTGAGATCTTCACCTAATTACCTGACAGGTGAAAGACTAAATTAGTTGTTTGATAATGACGTGAATTTGTGTTGAAAGGATATATGCCTTGTGGGCAGTGTGGGATTGTCCTGTGGTGAAAAACAGCCTGTTTCATCCTTCCTGTGCTTTTAGATGTCTGGAAGTACATAGTGTTAATGAGAATTGCTGGGAAGGAAAACACTACATGATACTTCATTTCTCTACCTTTTGCTTCTCTTTGAAGATTCCCATATCAGTGCCCTTTAAGAGCAACTCTTTGGGGGCAGGGAAAACAATTTCTTGTTCCAAATGCGCCACTTCAGTTTCTGTTCCAGCTCTTGAAATTTTGTCAGTGCCTATTTCTCCCTCTTCTGTGGCCTCTCTGCTATTTCCACGTGGGGAGTTTCTGGGCAGGGATGGAGTAGCGTGGCCGTGCTGGGCTGCAGGCAGAATACCTTCTGACAAAACTGTGTCCAGCAAACTTCACAGGCAGTTTTAACAAGGCTTCTGGAACTGATAGGACTGTGAAGTTAGCTGCTGTGACAGCAATTCATAAGCTGTGAATAGAACACTGCTGATTATATTGATTTTGAACCAAGGCCGCTGTTCATTGACATTCTTGTTGGCAGTGTGTCATGGAAGCTCCATCTATGTTAAAAGTGAGATGTATTATTACTAGACTTGTCAGATTTGTCTGTTCTCAAATCCAGACAGTGCAGGCTTCAAAGGGATCCTGAAGAAGATACCCTGTGTCATCGGCAGTGTGGACTTCCTTGAGTTTGGTTTTACTGTAATCTGCATGAAGTATTTTCTGTCTGCTAAACATGGAGCTAGTATGTGGAGCCTGCTAAACGCAGCTAGTACAGCAGTCACAGAGCCTAATTAGTAGTTTTCTTGGCTGTCAATATCCATTTTCTCAAGCTGACAGTTGTGTAGATTCTGGGATTATTCTTTGCCCGTAGAGGTTGTTCTTAAAATGGAATGAGGACAAAATGCTTGGGTTGAAGTCAGCTACAACATCTGGCCTGGCTTAGCACAAGTGATGGCAGCTACACTTGGGCTTGCAAAGTAGGGCACTCTGCAGGGCTCTAGGCTTCAATACCTCCCACAGCCCACCAGAAACTGCCAGCAAAGATGCAAAAATGAAATTAATTTTAAAATCTTGGTGAAAACCTTGGGGGCCTGGAGTGCTTCCTGATGTCCCCACAAGAAAGTAAGTCTTTAACTTTTTAATTGCTTCCATTTTTTTTTTCTTCTTGATGGTGACATTTTTTTCCCAAGTGACTACAATGGTAGTTCATTTATCACTTTTCCTTTCACAAGCCCATGTGAGTTTGTTTTCCTTAATTTTATTTAATTGATAACTAATTGACTCTCAGTATAGGAAATAGAACTTTTTGAGCCTGCTGCTCTGGTTTTACTTTTCTTTTTCTTCCAGCCTAGGGCTGAGCTTACAAGTTTATTCATTTATTGCTATTTTTTTAAAAAGACAAATAAAACCCTCAACTCATTATCACAAAAAAACCCCAAACATAAAAAAACGAATCCAGAAGAATAAAAAAATAAGATAAAGTCTCTGGTCTTGGTTGTCAGTTGAAGCTTGACTTAATATCCATTAAGTGTTTGGTCTGTTTTTGCTTTCACCATGCCTCAGACACAAGCACCACTGTATCTCCTGCAAATCAAGCCTTTAGGTGTCTGTCTACATAAACACGATTTCTCTCTGAAGTGCGCACGCATTGTATTGAAAACCAGGAACAAAGACAGGGCTTCCTCCAGTGCCTCCTGTGCACAGCACAAGAGTTGTTTCACCCTTTCCTCAGCAGTGAAAATAATTTCATTTCTATGTATCTTGTGTAGATCATTATTTTCTTATGTAAAATACATGGAGATCTTTAATATTGTTTAGGTAATAGATTCATTTAAAAATCAATCTCTGCCTAAGCAATACTGATTCATGAGACTCCATGATGCAGCTGCTTCCTTCCTTGGTTTCTTGGGGGGAACTCCTCCTCTTGGAGGGCAACCAGAGGTGCTGCTTTCTGCACTCCAAAGTCCCTGCTGTGAGTATTCCAGGAAGGAATATGGTGGTGACTGCAGGACCTGCTGGACATGTTTTCTGTTTGGTTCCCTTCCCCATGCAATTTTATTCTCTGTGCTTTAGAGGAAGATTTCAAGTAGCTTCTTGATCCTGAATAGACGATGAAGCTGACAGTGGAATTGTTGTTCTGGTTTGCGTGCACATGAGCGAGAGGCATTTCTCAGTAGCACAGCGCTATTTCCATTAATCCTTCTGCCTCTTTATGCCTTCCTTTCTGCTGCTCGGTGGTGGTTACTGGGGCGTCCTCTGTGAATTAAGGACAAAACGTGCAAGAATCCTTGCCATGCCAGGAAAGCCAAGGGAATCGTCACAAAACGTTCAGGTAGAAGTCGTGCGTTACCCAAGAGCACCATCTCCTGGATGTCAGCTCTCCACTGCAGGGAGTTCTGCTGCTGAGTGAAATTATGCTGGAAGGAGAAGATGGCAGTGGAGATGTGAAAGCCTCTGGGCCTGATGGGGCACTCGCTGTCACTCTCTATGTAGCAAATGCAAAAGTGCTCTTTCCACTTCTTTCACTTTCTTCTACAGGGGTAGCTTTTGACCTGATAAGGACAGAGCTGGGAAAGGTTGTCAGAATTCCTTGTATTTCCTGGCTTGCTTCAAGTACTGCTCTGCATGGCCCTGCTACTCGTAGTGTTCTTGCAGTGCTTCCCATTTCTGGACTTTAATTTAGTTGCTCTGGCCTTAGATTAGTGTTTCTGGGCTTCTTTCTGACCATTAAAAACTGTATAATTTGACCAAATCCCTCTGAAACACTGAGCATCCAAACAAGAAATTGTTAGAAAGACCTAATTTTGGTCCAGTGTGAGATTACATGAGATTTGGGAGAGGCTTGTGTGTGGAACTGATGCTGGTTCAGGTCAAAGGAAATGTTGTCAAAAGCCTGTCTTTAACAAGTGAGTGCACATCAGCTCGACTGCTAAAAGAATCTCTTTTGAATCTTTGCTTTCTTCTGCCTGTGTCACAGCAAACAAGCAGAAAGACAGTGAACTCTTTAAATGTGAAAAAGATCCAGTTAACTACCAGACTCAGAGATAATTCAGATGTGTTTCCAGTTGTAGATGCCCTCTTTTTACAGTCACTGCTTTGTTTTTTTTCCCTATCGTTCCATTACAATCTGAAAGATTAAGTCACAACTGGAAAGAAGGTTGATGTGTCAATCCTATCTTTTTCATTGCAAAAAAATGATTGGAATGAAACATGCAAGATGGACACAAGAAGGCCTCTCTGACCTCATTTTTCACTATCATGCTGTATCATGAGTCACTTAAACCAGGGGAGATTTTACTTACTAAGAGAAACTTTGGAATTGCAAGGGTGGTTAAGCATCGGAGATATTTCCTTGGGGATGATGACGTCCTTTTCCTTAAAGGCTTTCAAGAGCAGATTAGAGAAACGTCTGTCAAGAATAGCTTGTGTAGCTGAGGCTGCCTTAGGCAGGAAGATAGACTGAATGACCTTTGAGGTTCTCTTCCAGCCCTATTTTGATGATTAATCCTCAGAGGGAGTGCATAAACTCTGCGCTACATTTGATGTGAGCGAGGATGCAAGCACGCAGGTTATTGGTGCAAAGCAAACACTCTGGCTGAACATCACTCATAAATTTTGCTTCAAGTGTCTGTTTTGCAGAAGGGGAAGCTGGTTTTATGTGTCTGAATGGAAGTGCCTTACAGGTGAGGTGGCTGAACTCCTCAGGATGCTCTGTCATAATTGGATGTCGTTAACCTCTACCAGAGGCAGCAGAATGCCTCTTCTTCATACCCTGATTAATGGTAGGTTCTGTAAACTCTCTCAGCTACGTATAACCTCACTGGTTTGTTCAAAAAGATGGTCAACTCATGCTCATGCCAGTAAAACACTGATGCAACTGTTACCCTTGCCTGTACAGACTAGCAATGTTGGACCAGTAAGGCTAAATAGGACTGACCTTCCTGTGTGATTTGATTTAGGTGATCCTGCTCTGGCAGGGGGACTGGACTAGGTGATCTTTCAAGGTCCCTTCTGATCCCTAAATGGTCTGTGATTTCAGGGCATCTCTTCCAGGTTAATTTTAGAGAATTATTTTAGAGAATTTAGCATGACAGGGCCTCAGGCAGGCTTTTTGGAAGTCTTTGGGCGTTATTACAAGCACATGATATCACAGGGGAAGCAAATGAGATGGAGGATTCCTCCTGGAACACTTGGAGACCTCCAACACTGCCATTACTGTTGCATATTCCTGCTGAATGATGCAGCTGGAGAGGCAGTTACAAGTGATCTTATGACACCGATCTCATTTGAAAGTGCCCACTGAAGGATTTTCCAAGTGCCTTTTCAAAGCATAATGCCTTCCACCGCACCCTTACTAAAAATCCATCTCCTGAAGTATCTGAATAAAAGTCAATTAGAGTGTAACACATCCATCCCTGCTTTGTAGTTTCCCTTGATAAACCAGTATTTCACTAGAATGAGTCTGGAAGAATAGAGCTTAAGTTTAGCATGGAAAATATTGTTCAACAGGACTTGCTTTGCGTCTTAAACACTGTAAATGAGGTAATATATTCAAAAGGGATGTAAATGCTAAGGTTTACCAGGTAGGATTTGTATTATGCTCTTGACAGGTAGTATTTATGCCTCAATAAAAAAAGTTTCTTACAGATTAAAGTTACAGTAACTGGCACAACTGGTCTCTGGGTCTATTTTTAAGCTGCATAATGTACTGCTCGATATCCTTTCATTATAGCAGAGAGTCAGATCTTATCTGAAGAACATGTTGGTGTGTGAATGTGATGTAAGAGTTGCAAATCTAATATTTATATCAGATATAGGGTTGGTCTTCTCCTGCTTTTTAAGCCAATTTGGTTCTGTTCCTGAGGTGCAGCTCAATAAGTGCAGATGACACCATCTGCCAGCTCTGTGCTCATCCTAGACCTCTGTGAAAGCCATGAACTGGCACTTATGGTGGTTTGGTTAATTTTAGCAGATGCCCTTTTGAGACACTGAAGCTGCAGAGTAAAGATTTTCTGAGAAATCTCCTCATATCTTTTGACCAAGGCCTAGCAGCCTCTCTGCAGAGACTGAAGATGGATCAAATTTGCAACATTTGGGTACGAAGATTGAGGACCCACCAGTACAACTGTATGGTTAGGGTTTGGAATAGCAGTATCTCAGTCTCCCAACACTTGGAATGTGTTTCAGCTTGAAGAGGAAGGAGCAACCGTTATGTAAATTTGTATTTGGATCTTGATCTTCCCAGAAAACCCTAGAGATACTTGGAGGTAGATTTAGCCTGAGCCAGATCCCTGAACTGTTTGAAATGGAAGGTTATTTTAACCCCTACTGTTCTCTTGCCTTGAAACACTTTCCCCTATCCCCATTGATTTTTTTTTCAGTGGGAAAAGGATTTGGAAAACTGTGGAGTTACTAGTAAAAGAGAGGCATAGCAAGGATTTTGTCTGAGTGTTGTGTAGCCTGGAGGAGTAAGGAAATGAAGTTGTGACAGCCAAGTAGATTTGTCTTTCATTGACAATCTATCTCTCAAGGCTAAGGACCACCAGTGAACCTGTATCCCTACAGACCTGCTATCTGTGGTTGTGTAAGGAGAGGCTGGAGAGGAGTGAACTACAGCAATGCTCAGTGTAAATGAGAGGCTGTTTGCCCTGATTTAGTCCCTTTGTGAGCAGAACTGAAAGGACACTGACCTGCCTCACTGCCACATCACCTTAGTGACTCAGCAGACCAGCTTTGTTCTGTCCCTGTTCAGACAGGACCTTGGTGAGTGCTAAATTTGCATTTCTTTACAAAATGTTCTCTCAGTATTCTTTTTGAATATGCAACTACATGGCAAGCATACTTGTATTTCTCTTGATGAGAGTGTTTACGAGACCAGCATTTGTGATGGTCTTAAACCAGAGTTTATTCAGTGTTCTTATTTTAGAGCTCTTTCTTTCTCTCTTCTATGCAAACCTGGTGTTACCAACTGTAAGTTGGCCTCAGCTTCAGTTTACAGAATTTAGAACAGATTTATTTTAAGATGTAAGGAATTATGCTTTCTGCTTACACTATCTTTCATGCACATGTGTTCATCGCACTAATGGTAAGCACATCATAGATTAAAGCTCCTCACAAGGTCCCTGCTTCCTCCTGAAGGATATTATATGGGGAGATAAAAAGGGGGGCTGCTCAGGTAAGGATTCTGATCAGTACAATGAACAAGATATTTTGTGACTGATGACCTATTACAGGATATTGGTCACAAAATATCAGGGTATCAGTGGCTGTAATGAAGATTCAGTAGTCTACAGACGTTGCTGCAGCCCCTCAACAGAAATGATTGGCAGCACCAAAAAATGGGGACCTCTTTGGTCATCAATAAGGAATAACAAGCCTTTGCACTTGTGGGCTCTGGCTGTGCCCAGTGCAATACAGTGAGATGAACTTGCATTGGAAGCTGCTGTCAGGACTCACCTGATCTATTTCTGTACCTGATGTGCAGAAGCTGGGGACATGGGGAAAGAGGTTAAAGACTCAGTGCAGAATGTCAGACCTTTTCTTTCTGTTTGTCCTTTTGCCAAAACAAATTTAGTGCTGGAGAAAGCTGTCAGCTTCTAGTGCTGGAGAAATATGCCTTCTCTAGCTACAGCTGTTATGGGAGGATCCTCTTGCTCTTCTTTCATTACCAGGCCGGTCTCTCTCTCAGATCTTTTTTTTTTAATGAGATTTCTTGCTCCAGAGAGGTGCTACAAAACCCTGTTGGGCTGAACCTCTCTCTCCACACCAGATTACATGTGAATAGTACAAGCCCATTAGATTCACCCACATCCCCATGAAGGTTGTTGCCCAATTGATTTTATCCCTAACTATCTTTTTTGTTCCTCCTCTTGTTCTGTTTTCTACTTGACTCTGCTCCCTTCTTGAAAAGACACCCTTCTACCAAATGTCTCTTCCATTAAGTTCCATGGGAATGCTGACCGCTACTATGGAAATCTTTTGCAACTGAGACCCTGACAAGGAAGAGGTCACTGCTGAATGCACCAGCTTTGAGGTCAAGAGATTTTGGGTGAGAGGGATTTCTCACCAGTATTGTTCATCACACACAGATCATGCATCTTGATCATAAACCTCACAACAACAGGTCAGCAGGGACCAACTGTGGGACCTTTCATGCAGAAAGCACTGGCCTCTACTGACTGAAATAGAAATATTTCAGTTAAAGGCTGCTGTTATCTCTCCTCTGTTCTAGAACAAGGACATAAAATACTGCAATCTTGAGCAGGGAAGTTCTGAAGTTAAGTCTGATAAAGGGAGACAGATCTTTGTTTATGGCCAGTTTCTGAAGAGATACTTGGCTGGTTATTGCTTTGCTCTGCCATCATTCATTTCTTAGCAGTCTGCAGTGGTAAAAATTATGCTAAAGTCATTCCTGAATTTTCTGAGAGGACATTGCCATTTGTGACCTATGACACCTCAGCAGAGGAGAATCTTTGGCAGTTTCTTGTCTTTACTATCCACAATGCACCTCAGAAAACCCATCTGCCTGAAGTTGCTTTCTCTCTCTCTTAGATGACTGTTCTCTGGAAACAAACTTTGCGTGATTGTAAAGATAAAGTGTGTATAAGAACATTAAACATCACTTAGGGAGTCAGGTTATCAGGAGAGAGGCTTCCTATCCCTCCAGCACAGGACTTTGTCAGTGACCTACTGAGTGACTTTATCCAACAAGAACACCAATTAGCAATCATTTAGTCCAATGGGATTAGCTAGAGACTGCTAAATTCATGTCATGTTTGCCCCTGCAAGGCCGATACCAGCCTGTCCTTGTGGGATTGGGTATGAGTGGGCACACAAAAGGTGAACTATTCTATATTCTACAACTTATCCCCTTGGGCTGCACAGTCTTCTCCTGTAAAGTTGAACTTTAAATATGATAGTTATTAAGGTTTGTCCAGGCTTGAGATTCAGCTCATATATATTCTGACAGGAACAAATGACTCTAAGTTGTGGCCAAACCATTCTTTCTGCCCATTTCCTTGCCCTTCCAGGAAGAAACTGAATCAGAACAGCTCAGGAGCATAAGCAGCTGCTTTAAAACAAAGTTTTCCATTTCTTTTCTTAATACAAAAAATTTACTGCAACATGTTGTGTCTCAGTTGAATGTGACATGGTTGTGACATATACTTTTCTGGTTTAAAATTGGCTTTAGAGCAGGTAATGTGTGGAGGGGAGTGGAGCATCTCAAGCTGCAGGCAGAGCTCAGTCAAGACAATGACATTGTGGAATTCAGTTTCCTGCGTAAGATAACACAAGAAAATGGTGATGCAAAAGCAGGTAGACCAAGACGAATCACTGTTTGCATTAGGAACCAGCTAGATCTGGGAGTTGGGACACAAGACATAAGGGACTGTAGGAATTATCTCTGACTACGATATTGAAGGTCGTATCATTTCACCACTTTGTCCCTCTTCTGCTCCACCTTTTTTTTTCCCCTATTCATGTGGCAAACACCAAATAGCTGTGATGATGGGTACTGCAAAAGTGGATTGGTGCAAGGTCTGACTTGTGATAGACCAAAATCTTTCTGTTTGAGTGAAACAGTGTATTCAGAATGGCAAGTGAAACACAAGGGCAGGGGAGGGAGCCTGCTGCCTCTGATTTTTGGGATAAGAGGGGTCACTAACACCCCACCCTGCCCTAGCTCTTCTTTTCTCAGGGTGCAGCAATGGCCAGTCAGACTTTTCATGGATCCAGGACAGGCAGAATTGACAGGAAGCCCGTGGCCATTGTGTTGCTCACAGCAGCTCCCTGTTCAAGGCAACTGCCTGCTTTGCCTCTACCTAGAGCTGGCCATGAAAATGCCCCACTGTTGAAGACAGCCCACACAGCACATTTGTCAGTTTGGTTAAATTAGCTTAAAAAGATCCCTCATATTAAATAGATCCAGCTTTCTTACACATTCAAGGACTGTTTTTGAAGGACTGCATGCAGCATCCAGCATACCAGGGCTCTGATCTCATTGGGGATCTTGAGGTACTATCGGGAGCTGACTAAACACAATTTTACTTATGTTGAAACAATATGTCCTTCGACTTACAATAATGATGCTCTGCAAAGCTGCACCAGTCTGCTCTTAGTCAATGGTCCCTGTAAAAACACTCAGTGATGTTGCAGAGGGAAAGAGGATAAAACCAAACTGTCTTGTGCCAAGCGATAAAACCTTTTGCATATGGTTATACAACTATCCCTTGCCCTTATAATGCCTTTCAGAGAAGGATCTTGAGACATTTTCCAAATGTTAGTTAATTAATCTCCATAACATCCCTGTGAATTAGGTGACTTATCTACTATTTTACAGGCGGGGGAACTGAGGTGCGTAGAGGTTAAGTGTCTTTCCTGAAGTCAAACAGGGGATTAGAGGGAAATGATAGTTGCGAAATGAAGAGCCACAATCCTGTTTAACAGCTGCATTCTCTTCCCAACACGGCAGTTACCCAAGGAAGCCACCTCTGGCTCTACACCGTGTCCTGTTTAAAAGGAAAGTGGTTAAGTTCACATATTTCTGTGGGTGTTTGCAAAATATTAGCTCATTAGTCAGTATTTTACTTGTAATTTAAATATGTGACACGGAATATTGGATGAGAGACTGTGCTAAGTAAAACAGTGTTTGCTTATTTAAAGCCAATTAAATCCTTCTCATGGGGGAATAAAATGGTGAGTTTAAAGACACCAACCGCACGTGCATGTTTTGCCATAAAAGCACTAGCACTTCCAACTGAAACGTGTGGTTTTGTGTGGCTTCCAAGTTTGGCAATGTAGGTTCTCTAGTACCTTTAAGAAATTGGTTTTCTGCAAATGTTCAACAGACTTTTTTTATTGGACTACTTTTTTATTTCCATCAGAAGAAGGAGCTCCTGAAGTGCTTCATACTTAAGCAGATGTTCCAGAAGTCTGAGAAAGCGTGTTTTCTATTTGCAGCTTTTTACAAGCTGGGGAACACATGAAGCAAGTAGGTAGTTGGTACCTGTCCCACATGGTAAATCCCTGTCCAAGTCACTATACACTGCAGGAAGGGCAGCAGTCTTGTAGAGTGTTGCTGTTATCGTTGCCACCTGTTTTTTGTCAAGAGCCATATTTACTGGCATAAAGCCTGTTCGTCTTTGAAATGCTACAGCTGCTGCTGATCTATTCTATTTTAATAAGGTGATTAAAAATCTCCAGCTGTTTGTGAAGAACCAACACAAAGGAGATGATCTATTTGAGAGGCAGAACATGAGTGTGGGCCTCACAAATACTCCATTGTGACTTGGGTTATTAATATTGACATGTTGAATTTGGCAACCCTTACTGAAGCAGTCTACTGCTAGATAGTGAAAGAATGGATAGAGGCTAGGGGAGAGAGAGAGAGATTGAGAGAGAGAGAGAGGGACTTTCCACCCGCTGCTACCCAGTCAGTAGTCACTGTGGCTGGCACAGATAGGGATGAAGAGAAGGCTGGAGGATAGTTCTGCTATGTGGTAGGTTGGGTGGGATGCACCTTCTGGTCCTGCATCCCATCTTTTGTCAATGGCAAACCTAGGATACATCATCAGTTCCTCCTACAAGGGAAAGAAGCATCCATGGCCAAATTCCAACACACAGCAAACTACCTTTGTTCTTCCATTTAATGTAGCCTTCTGCTTAGCGCACAGCAAATGTACAATTAGCTCTAGAAAGACAAAAATATTGTTTCAAAAACCTGCTTGAAACATCCCAAAGAGACATTCCAGCAGGCTTTACCCAGTCTTCCTTCTAATACCGGGAGTTAAAAAGGGACAGACGCGAGACGATCAATATGATCAAGCGAATGCCGTTTATTAAGCGTCAACT
>JAOXOE010000720.1:12719443-12729472 GCA_028565055.1 Phoeniculus purpureus
TCAAAGCCCTCAGCTCAGACTCCGGCTAAGCTCACAGAGCTGGGATTGCTCACTCACTACAAAATGCATCCCTACATCCTTCATCTCCATTCCCACTTTAATTACCAATGAGCCTGCTTGTTTAATACTGTTTTATGGAGCTCTTCTTTCCTTCTCGGCTGCTATTAGAAAGTTGTTGATATGGAAAAAACATGGAAAGTGTCATGAGAAGAATCATGGCAGAAAGAGTTGATTTTGAAAAGCAGAGGCTCGATTGTTTTGAGTCTGAAACCCCAAAACACTGCTGGAAAGAAATGAATTCTCATCAGCAGAACACTGAATCAACCATTGGTTCCTCTTTTTGCTTGTGGAGATGGCAGTGGTGTGATGGGTGGAACAGCATCTCTCTTCACCATGCATTCTCTTATGAGAGTGGAACAGTGGAGGTACAAAAGTACAACACAGATCTGAGTTTCACTGTGATAAGAAATAGCGATTACTCTCTGTTTGTCATGCAGAGTTTGAAACTCAAGTTTCAAATAGGAAGAGAGAATGTTGTTACTTTCATCCAGCAGTGAGATAACAGTGTGATCTGTGGCTTCCATCTGTAGGTTCTTGCCTCACCATCCCCAGAGTCATGACGCTCTAATAGTCTAAACTGTCACCTGAGCTGGGAGGAGGAGGACATCAGTAATGCACTGATCCATTCCACCTTACTTGTGGTGTCAGCCCTCAGGAACAGAAAGATCTATTTCTTCACACCATTCTGATTCTGCCTCATTGAAGTGAGTTGTCTCCCATTTGTGCTGGGATAACAAAAGGGAATAGGATTAATGCAGAGATGCTACAGATTCTTGCTTTGCTTGGAAAGAAGCTTGAAAACCTCTGTGTCTATTTTTGCAGGACGATGTGGGCCAGAAATGCTGCTTCCTCTTTGGTCTCATTGATAACTTTCTAACCCATTTCATTGATCAGTCACTAACTTGAACTAAGTAAAATACCCTGTGATTGTTGTACTGCTCATGTTCAGATTTGCAGCACACTCCCACCCCCATTATATCACTAAAATGCTATGCTTGTGTGTCCAGAGGGTATTATCCACTAGTTGATGTGCAACCTTTGTGTTGGTTGGAGCACTGCAGTCAGCAGTGGTTTAAGATGTGAGGAAAGACGCCATTCTGACTAGTTTTATCACCATGGGGAGTCTGGTTGCTGTCTGATCCCATAACGGAACAAGGGTTCATGTTCAGAAAGATGCTGCTATCAAAGTGAGTCTGTCTGTCTCTCTTAGACTGAGGTCACAGAGTGACTTCCATTGGCAAAGAAAGAGCTGAAAGAAGGGAAACGCTCCATGAAGGACACTGAAGAACTGAAGGTCTATGTCTTCATTAGCTTAATTAGGCAACATGTAAAGTGCCTCCCCTAAGCCTAAGCAAAGCATCTTTCACATCTTTCAGGATGTCTTTTTACCCCCAGTGCATTACCAAGTGTTACACATCCAGAGCTCATCCAGTACAGCCGGGAACACAGCTCACTGCAGGGTCGGAAAGAGGCACTGAAATGACTGAGGAGTTTAGGACAAGAAACGAATGCTGCCATTATGCCCAGTTTCAACTTCACAGGAATTTTGGGAGGCAGATTGTCAATACCCCATCTACAACTGGGTCATTGGGCTATCAAGCCTGGAGTTGTAAAGCACCTGGGATCCTGCCATCTGTTAAGGCCTATCAGTGGCACTTACTGCCACGGTATCTGAGCATCTAATGACTACAAGGAGTAAGGATCTCAGCTGTACTTCTCTTCCAGAACCTGATTCTTCCCTGAAGGCTGGGCTGAAGCCTGGCTCCATTTCAGAGGGGAGAGTGCCATCTGCTGAACTGGGCTGAGAGCACCGTGCCTTCCTCTGTGAATGATCTTGTATGTTTATCAATTTATCCTAGGACTCTCTGCTGACTATTCATTTGAGATAGCTTTTTGCGCTGCCTCAGTTCACCCAGAGTCCCCACTGTTATGTTCTATCTAGAGATGACTGCACTAACAATAAATAATGGTCTGTAGCTTAACTTCGGTCCTACAGAAGAGTCACACAAGCAATTTTGGAATCACATTATTCCAACAGCTTTCCTGTATAGTTCTGAAGACTGTTTGCCAGATTTCATACAAAATGTCTAATCTTTACCCCAATCACGTACATTTCATCAGCTTTTAGGCTTCTTTGTTGTTGCATAGCTCTTGAACTCCTAGCCATTTGTCAACCATTGTTGTATGTGCCACTTGCTCTAAGGCTTCCCAGCTACACTGACAAACATACACACCGTGGCTGTTCTGAGACAGGAAAGGAATATGGAATCTACTTGGTGGGCCACAATCTTACAGTAAATGGAGATTGACTCTTAAACAACCACTGAGGTTTTTATAAAGCTACTGAATTAAATAGTGCTGTCTTGGGTGTTTTTAAAGGCTGTACAAACCTGCCATCTAAAGGGGAAAATGAACGAGATTTGCTCTTTTCATGTAACCTGGGAGGTTTGCTGTCCCCGGGGCCCTGGGTTTGACAGTCGTAAATGCTTTAGTGCTGCTTCACTCCTTCCCTTCAGGCAATAAATCTGTTCCTGCTCTTTGGAGGATTTTTCTTGCTGTCATCACAAGGCTCTTACTCCAGTGTAACCACTGCTCATTTGTAGGTTGTTGAATCACCTTGCCAAAGGCTGTGGAAACAAGGAAGTTGGGCTCTGGACCTTGCCAGAAGTTCAAGGCCTGTGTTTGGTGTCTGATCACTGATGGGATCTCTTCGGGAGTTAATCTGTACCTGACAAGTGGTAAAATCAAAGCAGTGGCTAAAGTAGAAGATTGCAAATGAGCCTATGCAGACTCTCAAAAACCTGGACTAATTTCACACTGAAGCAGCAGTCTGAAGAAGTCTGCTCAGGAGAAAATGTTCTTCTGCTACTGAACATATAGAAGTACTTTCTGCTAGCGAGATTTTTGCCAGTCAGTTGACAATTCAGTTCTATGCAGTAGACGACAGCGGGAATCTGATCAGTTAACAATATCAAAAGAGTAGGATTTAATGAATGGTCACTGTAACAAGTAGGATGGGCTGATGTTTAAATAGCAATAGCTGTTTGGGTGAAGATTAAAGGATTTTGAGTCATGGATCCAAATTCCTCAGTTAAATAAAAGTTGTGGTGAGATTTGTGCAGCACACTGTGTGTATTTAGTTTGTGATAAAGCTTAACCTGTAGGATCTCCTACAGAAGGACAAGATCCTTGTTTATCGTAAAAAAAACTTGACCTATTCTCACTGTTTCTGGTCGTTTGCCTCAGTGTGCATTATCCAAAGCCTGAGGAATTATAGATTGAACATTATCTTTGAGGCTGGTCCAAGGTGATAGTGAAGTGTGAGTGCTCCATTGTCACAAAACTCACTTGAAATTTCTATCGTGAACACCTATAAGAAATAAAATCTCTCAGACTTGATAGCATAGTTACACTTTGGAACAGACTTAAGAGATAACTGACTTCTCAAGGCACTTTCTAGTTTCTTCTGTGATTCAAAAGACAAAGTCATAGAAAACAGAGCTAGAAAAAAGTTGATATGGCATAATTGTGATTAGCAATCCAATTTTCAATTTAATAGAGGTGGAATTTCACCAAGACTTGCATTGCACGGCACATAGCCTTTCCCATCTGTAAAGAACATTTCCAGTAATTGTGTATTTATGCTGTACTGTGAGTGTGTGCTCACCCATCACCTTGGAGCCAGAGATACTGCCTGCAGTACCCTGAGGTGGAACATCTATCATCTGTGTCTGTGCAGCGAAGACACACACCCTCGACCCTTTCTTCCTCCGAGAGCTCAAACTCCCTGTTTATCTGCAAATAACAATTTTTCTACTCAGACTCAATTAATACACGCTAACCTTAGTGTAAACATTTCTTTTTCATAGATAAATTCCCTCAGGAAAACTTTCTGCTTGATTTTTGTGGAGTTACTTAGCCGTAATAATGCAGAATTCTCTGGGTTTCAAGCCGTGTGCCTCCTGCAGTGGTGTTCTGCCTGCTAATGATAGACACTCAAGCTGTTCTTTTTGTGTAGGCAAGGGCACTTGAAGGACAAAGCTCTGCTTTTACCATCCCTCCCTGTCTTGTGTGAAAGAAACTGCAGAACTTCTGCAAAGCATCACAGTCCCTTTGCTTACTAGACCTTCCTCAGAAAATATGGGCGTGTTGCTCTCAAGAATGGGCCTCTTGGGCCTCTTGATTCTGTGGTTTACAAGAGGCTGCTATAGGGAGAGACTTCTGTCCTTTTCTGAGGCAAGCTGTATAACAACGCGAAAAAAAAGACAACTGAAACCAAATATGAAAAGCCTTTGTCCTCAGATTGAAGATTCGTTACACAAACACAAGATCTTTTAAACAGACCTCACTACTCACTTAGCTCTAAGTTAAGCTGTCTCCTTCAAATTATCTGCTCCTTTTTACAGGGATCAAGCTTATTTATCAGGGTTTTGGAGACAGCCCTGTTGCACATACAGGGCAGGTTTCTGTGGTATTTTCTGGGCCACTGTGAAGCACTGAGCTATACCTCTGCCTTCGCCAAGGCAGGTACCAATGCAAGTCCTCTGCTACCTGAAATGGCAACTACTCTGTGAGTAAGTGGCAGTGAATCACGTCTACACCTCCATTTGAAGGGCCAAAGACTTGTATCTATGCCAACTGGTTTTTTGAGACCTGGATACACCCATCAATCTTTGCCTTTCAAGTGATCATCTGCCTTATCTGTCCGTCCTTGGAGGAATTTGGGGAGGATGTGGAGACTTCCTCCCTGTGCCTTCTGCAAATTGCCCAGGTACGTGTTTAGTCTGAAGAAGAGGAGTCTGAGGGGAGACCTTATTGCTCTCTACAGCAATCTGAAAGGGCATTGTAGAGAGACAGGTACTGGCCTCTTCTCACAAGTAAACAATGATAGAACCAGAGGGAACAGCCTCAAGTTGCTTCAGGGGAGGGTTGGGCTCAATATTAGAAGAAATTTTTTTTTCTCTGAGAGGTTGTAAAGCACTGGAAGAGGCTGCCCAGGGAGGTGGCTGAGTCACCTTCTCTTGATGTGTTTAAAAGTCATATAGATGAGGTGCTTAGAGAGATGTTTTAGAGGTGATAAAGATAAAAGTAGGGTTAAAGGTTAGACTTGATGATCTTGTAGGTCTTTTCCAAGCTAAATGTTTCTGTGATTCTGTGTGATTCTGTGTTATATCCCTCTGCCAGACGAGTAGTTAGTCTGAGTTCTTGGGAATGCATATCCTGATATTAATGCACGATGTGTTGTGAAAAGGAAAAGGTAATGAATCTCTTTATGAGCTGTGTGCAAGCAATTAATAAAGCATGAATAATACAGGGGATAGTAGCCCCTGTGTTAATGTTGCCTGCCAGCTAAATTCCTATAAATATGCTTCTCCTCAAAATTCACTCGTTGTTTTGCAAATGCTCCGAATACAAGGTAATTTATCCTTCAACAGCGATTCTATCTCCTTGTTTATCTATCAGGTTGTTTCCTTTAGTAGTGAACAAATGGAACTTAGGACTATGTTAGAAGCTCCAAAACATGCAGTGAGCTTCAGTGACCCAAACCCCCAATGCCTTCTCGTTGTGGGGTTGTACATGGTGAAACAAACGAGCACAAAGAATAGAGGAAATTCTGCAGAAACTGGAGGTGCAAAGAGAAGAATGGGCACACGTAGCCTCAGGCACCTTCAGACTTGGCTGTCGGGAACCAGGGATTTCTGCAGGATGGTGCACGGTGACTGCCTTTTCTCCCTGCCTGGAGACACAGCTGTTTGTGTTAAACTTCAGTTTGAAGAGGTTTAGTTGATGCCTGATGATTTTGGTATTCATGGCAGAAGTGCCTGTACCTGTATGTTTCCTGTAGAGCTCTGTGTTCACCTGTTACTCATTTAAATAATCATTCTTTCCAGGTATAAAACATGGCCTTCCAGTGGGGAACATCTGCAGGAAAAGCCAGTGAGGTGAGTACATTTGGGTATTAAAATGGCTGAGAGAGATTTCAAATTCTAATCATGACTTTTCCTGAAGTATTTGTTCTGCCCTATCAGTTAATACAGCAGTGGTGCATGCATTAACATCCTGAAATTGAAATAGACATGAAGGGTATGGGGTATAAATTGGTTTTAGAGCATAACGTTAAATAATCAAACCATGCTGGAGCAGCGTCTGTGACAAAATGACTTACAGTTTTTGCTGCTGCTTTTTAAATGTGATTATGCATTTTAATTGTTTAACTTTGGTCTGTGGAGTAGTTTCAAAGATGTTTTAAAATAACTTCCAGCATGAGAAGCCTCCCAATTTTTTTAATACGCCTCAGGTTCAATAAATTTGTTTTTAATTTGTGTGATGTGTGAAACAGATTCTGTTCAGCGCTCTCAGGGAGGTGGAGCAGGATTTTCTAAAACACTCCAGATCAGTGAGGCTACTAATATGTAAAGACAGTAGAATTTCCATTCTGTTTGTTGTTTTGCATCACTGGAAGAACAGAGAGCTCCTAGAAGTTGTGTGGTGTCTGGCAGAACAGGACACCTCTGCAAGTGCAAGCTTTAAAAATGCCAGCACTGGGACATAAAAGGCCTCCAGACAAAGACACAGAGGTGACTGGTTTGTTTTGCTCCACTCCATCAGCCCCTCACCCATCAGTACTTCTGTGAAGCAGAACCTTATCCCCAGTTCTTAGTGGCCCAAATGGATACGATTGCAAACCCCAGTGAGTGTACTCAGCAGTGTGCATATCCCTGCCTGTGAACATGAGGCAGGAGTGGGTTTATCTAGAAACATCTCACGAGCTCAGTAACATGTAAAAACTGAGATTTAAATCTGCACTTATTTGTTTTTGCTCCTCACTATTCAGAGAGCAGAAAATCATAATTTGTAGTGCCAAGTGCCAGTATTTATAACCAAATCCTTACTCGAAACATTGGAAAGATAATTAAAAAAAAAGGCAAATGGAGTTGTTCTGCTGAATATTGCTTACTGTTGCCTGTTGGTTTAGAAGTACTCAAAATGGACTTTAAGCGAGAGCTTGATTGTGCAAGCAACAGCCCTCTCATTAAAGTTAGGCTTCAGTTTACTACATTTCTTTCTAATGAGTGGCATTAATGATCCAACTCATCAATCGCCTTGAATCCCAATCACAGGACATTAAGGATTGGAAGGGACCTCAAAAGATCAACCAGTCCAATCCCCAGCTCACCACAGCAGGATCACCTAGACCAAGTTGCACAGGAACATGTCCAGGTGAGTTTTAAACGTCTCCAGAGAAGATGACTCCACAACCTCCCTGAGCAGCCCCTTCCAGTGCTCCGTCACCCTCACCATGAAGTTCATTCTCATTCATTTGGAACCTCCTCTGTTCCAGCTCACACCCATTGCCCCTTGTCCTATCATTAGATGCTACTGAGCAGAGCCTGGCTCCATCCTCCTGACACCCACCCTTTCCATATTTATCAACATTAAGGAGATCACCCCTCAGTCTCCTTTTTTCCAAGCTCAAGGGACCAGCTCCCTCAGCCTTTCCTCATCAGGGAGATGCTCTACTCCATCATCTCTGTGGCTCTGCATGGGACTCTTTCCAGCAGTTCATTGTCCTTCTGGAACTGAGGGGCCCAGAACTGGACACAAAATTCCAGATGTGGTCTCATCAGGGCAGAGTAGAGGGGGAGGAGAACCTCTCTTGATTCACTAACCAACCCCCTTCTGATCCACCCTAGGCCAATGGGTATCTCCAGTGGGACAAGGCCTTCATCACATCTGAGATCTTTATGAGGCAATTCATGGTCACATTCACTTCTACAGTTGCTCAGCAGTAAAGTCTTAAACTGCTGTCTAGATTTTTATTTGGAAGTGGTTCTGTCTTGAAAGAAAACTGATGTTAATTTGAAGACCTTGTATAAAATGAAGAACATTTCAAATCAGATTACCAAAGATGTCCCAGTCATCTCCCTCACTGTCACTGCAACAGTCAAATAATTGAAGAGCTTTTGCTTATGGATTCTGCACTGATTCTGAATATATTTTTTTGTTAAATATTCAGTTTAAAAGGTGAGAAGTGGGGCTATGCCTGAAGAAGGGCATAAGTCTGTTCCTTCTCATACCACAGGGTAACAATAACCATTTGGAAGAAGACTTGCAAAGAACTTCCAGAGCAGTGAACCCTGTTCAGTACGCTCTTGTTAATTGTCTTTTAAGCACAGCTGCACAGTACACTTGTGGATTTATTAAAATGACACATCTATTCCTAGCCCTCTGATAAAAACCTGATTACATTTTTTGCCTCACTTGTTGAGGATCCTAATGATGTCCCTTCTAATAAATATTGATTGCATTTGTCATTAATCTCAATGTTTGCAATCCCATTAATGTTTTAACAAGATTTGGTTCGTTTTAAAATGTGTTTTTTGTGTCAATAGCAGGAGAACAGAATCCCTGCAGATTCTGTTTGCAAAGATCAATGACATGTGCGCTCTTGAGACTCAGCTATTTAACTATTGCAGTGATCTCTGACTTCTTTCTTACTGCGTTTTAGTTCTAATGATTCCTCTTTAGAGTGAACATGTTTTGAAGAGAGGATTTGGTTTATGTTCAGCCTCTTGCAGTCTGACTAAACTAGACACCTGTTGTATGATAGAAAACTCCTGTTCTATTTCAGTTGGTGAAGTAAATGAATTGTGTTCTGCTGTTGAGCAGCCTCTTGGAAGTTCAACTGCCACTGGGATGTGTGATAGGGCAGAGCTCAGAACACAGTGGACACTGTATCATCACACATAGTCCTCACACATGAGGTCTTAAATGCCTAGAATCCCATTATTCATGTGTGCCCACAGAATCATTCAGGTTGGAAAAGAACCTTGGGATCATCAAGTCCAACCATCAACCTTACTCTGCAAGTTCACTCTTAAAACAGATCCCCCAACACTACATCTAAGTGACTTTTAAACACATCCAGGGATGGGGACTCAACCACCACCCTGGACGGGCAGCACGTTGCAATGCCTGACCACTGTCTCCTTAAATAATTTCTTCCTGTCAGCCTCCCCTGTTGAAGCTTGAAGCCCTTCCCTCTGATTCTGTCACTAATTACCTGTGAGAAGCACAGAGATGGCACCTGGGCAAACATTTGTCCACTGGACACCTACCTGTAACAGAACATTCTGCTGCATCGAAACTGGAGGTATATTTTCCTGAAGACAGGCAGACAATGCAGCATGTGTGTTTTTCTGATCCTAACTCTTTAAGACAATTCAGATGAGAAGGAGCAGGTCTGTATTTTGCCAATACACCTGCCTGCCTACCTGTTCTGGGAGACAAGCAAGTGCTGCCTAGACTGTTTCAGGTGTTTTTTGCAGGTTGCCTGAGAATGTTTTAAATCTAAGGCCTGGCTCAGCCACTGATCTACTATGAAGACTTAATTTTTCTTGCCTCTTTTGCCTCCCCTTCTCAGGTAGCCCGTTGCACAGTTTTCTCTGTTTTGCCCATAAGAGGGTGGATTATTTTGCTGTATTTTCCATATCTGTATGACAGGCTTCCACAAAAGGGTCACAGCTCTTCCATCCAGACTCATTATATGAGCCTTGAGAGGTGGAACATCTCCCTGATGAGGAAAGGCTGAGGGAGCTGGGTCTCTTGATCTTGGAAAAAAGGAGACTTGAGGGGTGACCCCATTAATGTTGATAAATATGGAAAGGGTGGGTGTCAGGAAGATGGAGCCAGGCTCTTCTCAGTGTCATCTAATGACACAAGGGGCAATGGGTGTAAACTGGAACAGAGGACATTCCGCATGAATATGAGAAGGAACTTCTTCACGATGAGAGTGACAGAGCACTGGAACGGGCTGCCCAGGGGGGTTGTGGAGTCTCCTTCTTCGGAGAAGTTTAAAGCCTGTCTGGACATGTTCAAGATGCAGTCTCATGAGTGCTGAGTACAGGGGCACAATCACCTTCCTACTCCTACTGGTCACGCCGTTTCTGATACAGGCCAGGATGCCAT
>JAOXOE010000720.1:12742389-12759350 GCA_028565055.1 Phoeniculus purpureus
GATCTGGTTTTGGAATGGGCTGCCCACAGAGGTGATTGAGTCACTGTCCCTGGAGGTGTTCAAGGTTAGGCTGGATGAGGTGCTGAGTGGTGTGATGTAGATGTTGGGTTTACTTGGTTTATTTGGATTTAGGTTGGATTGGATGATCTTTAAGGTCTTTTCCAACCTTATTACTGTGATAATATATTACTGTATTACAGTATTCTTGGGTTATTTGAGGACACATTATTCTATATTTCATGGTTGTTACTGTCAAGTTGTGCTTATCCAATTTCATCTTTTCCACACCAAACAGCAAACAGTTTAATTTTTTTGTATTTGCTTTAGCATAATGTATGTGTGTGGTACTTCTTGAAACTTACCTCTGGCAGCTGTAGGATATGAAATAACACTGTGGATATTACTGAAGTGTTGGAACACACCTGAATACAAACGTAAGCCAAAAGGATGATCATGCATGTTCTATACAGGACCTCAAGCTTCTCAATGTCCTGGAGAAGAAGAAAGGAGCTCTGAGCAATCTGCATTGATTATATTGAGGGGTCACTCTTCATTTTCTACTATAATATCTTAGCCTTATATTTTATGATGTGCTCATCTTTCACTTCTGATGATAACATCTACACAGATCACAAACAAGTGAGTGTATGAACTATCCATTAATCATTTATTTTTTTTTTTACAATTCAGCTTTTTTCATTTTCCGTTAATCAAAACAGTACAGGTAAGATAAAAATTTAAATTTTTCTCTTTGTGACTGGCAGCATTAGTTGGAAGAGCATTGAGCAGTCTCCCTTTAATGGGGGAAAGCAGGCAGGACTTGCTGGAATGAAGGAACAGGATGTGTGAGGGCAGGAAGAAGCAAGGAAAAAACACTTCCTCTTCCCACTCTAGCTATGTCATAGTAAATCACAACACTTCTCTTCCCTTCAGCATTAGCTTTCACATCCCATCCTGCCATTCCTGGTAATACTCCTGGCCTTCCCAAAAGACAGCCATCCACTTTGTAAGGCTGTTGAATAATGTGAAGTTAAAAATTAGAGTTCTCTGAAGGACCTTGCAGCCACAACAGCAGGTAGCAGTCTGTCTGCACACAGTGAGTGCCTAGGTCTAATGAGACCTTAACCACCTATAGAGACATGCGGACATGGATTTGTGGAGCACAACAGATGATGACGAATCAAACCATCTTTTGGTTGATTAAAACACTATTTCCATCACCTGCAGTAATACTCTTGCCACGATATTTACAGCATATACATGTTTGCCTCTCCAAGCTTTAGGTGTTTTGGAAGTCATTCAATGATAATAAACTTCAGCCTTGTTATTCATTCACTTTCAGTTGTTCATACTTCTCAGTTTCACAGTCTGGCCCTGATCTTGGATTCAGACTTCAGAACTGTTTCACCACAATCTTTCATCTTCATTCTACGTTCCATGTTGATCTTAATGAAAATAATCCGCTCACATCTGAAAATAACAGCTAATTTGTTCAGTGCTCAGAAGCACATGATGAAAAGAACTTGAATGTCATGAATGACAAGAACAACAACAGAGAGCAGAACTGATTATATTTTATCTTGTATAAAAGTCTTTCACTTTGAAAACAATGTCTCTAGATGAAAAAAGAATAGAAGAGATGCAGTGCAACTGAGAAAAGTGATACAGGCTAACTAAGTTCTGAAATAGTTTCTCTGTGATGATACTGGGGCACTTTTACAACATCAATAACTACTGGGTGAAGAGGTTCTTGCTTATCATAACTATCTATAAGGTCGGTGGTGTTCCCCGGGAATGCAAACGGACAGACGTGAGACAATCAATATGATCAAGCGAATGCCGTCTAATAAGCGTCAACTTAACCCTTTATACACAGCCGGGCGGTCCATGCTACACATGTATGTTGCGGTACAACACATGTGTCCATCCATCTTAAAAGCTACTGCTGTTGGTTAAGTACCTTTTGTCCACGCTCTGTTCGTATGATAGTTAGTTTTCATTCCATAACCTGTTGTTTTCCTTCTACATGCCAACTTTCCCATGGGATCTGCACATCTCTGACCTTGAGAAACTTTCCGAGCAAGCTTCAGAGCCCTTAGCTCAGACTCTGGCTAAGCTCACAGAGCTGGGATTGCTCACTCTCTACAAAATGTATCCCTACAGACATCTTTAACTAGAACAGATTTCCCTGAGCCCCATCCAGCCTGATCTTGAATGTCTCCAGTGATGGGGCCTCCACCACCTCTCTAGGTAGCCTGTTCCAGCGATCCACCACCCTCAGATTAAAGAACTTTTTCCTAACAGTGTTGCTGCTGAGCGCTAAAGGCTGGGAGATCCAACTAACATATGACCCACTTCAGTGACAATGTGTTGGTTTTGAAGATGTAGCCAAATCATTTTGATCTTGACTCTGGGCATACAGTTCTGCTGTTCATGCTCCCAAATTAAGCAAAGGATAAGCAGTAAGAGCTAAATAACTTACTTAGTTTTACAGTGATTTTTTTTCTGAACTTGAGGAGCTGGAATTGCACTTGGGCAGCAGGTTCGTTTCCTTGCAGCTTTAAATTGAAATTATTACCAATAGAACAATTGAATGCTAGTTTTGAAGTCCTTGCATTTCGAGTCTAATCAATCAAGCCCGAGCATTACTTGAAGGTTCACAAGCAAACAGTACAATGAAGTTCTTTTATGGCTTAGCTCATAGATAAGCCAGTGCTTTTACAGTTTCGTGCTGTTAGTTAGCCCTGTCTACTTCTTTGCCAAATGTGCACTGGGTCTTATCCTGCACATTACTGCTAATCTGCAACTGTCACATAGAATTGCAGGTGCTGAGCACCTCAGGACGTGGCAGGATCGAACTGTTTCTGCAGGGGTAGATCACACAGAAGGTGGCAAAACCACAACCTGCAAAACCACAGTCACTTCTTGGGGAAGTCACTGCAGGTTGTAGAGGGTGCCAGACACTAATTAAATGTTGACCATTTTCTGGTTTAAAGGCTAAAAGTGCTTTCAGAGATGTTTGGGCTACAAAAGAGTTGATAATGTTTGATCTCAGCTGGAATGACACAGATGACACTGGTTAACTGTTGAGCAGAAGTCCTGTGTGGGGTGTGGGAAGAGAAGTGCCTTGGTGATTAGAGATTGCAGTGGGGTGAGGTGGGAATTTCCATTCAGTGATTATTAAGGATTGAGTGCTGTAAACTATATCTGAGCAATGGCTATAACTTCATGAGAAGATTGTTTCGCTTTTTTTCTCATAAAAAAATCTTCTAATTGTTAATTATTAGAGTTTTCTGAGAGACATCAATAGAGTTATTCTCCTGTCTTCTACCTCCATCCGTTATATTTGTCATTCTATTAAAAGAGCTTCTCTGCTCTAACAATTGTACATTTTTGTTTGAATTACAGCTGTTGTCTGTGTTTAATATACCTCCATGTACAACTTGTTGGCTGAAGTCTTAATTTCTTTCAAAGAAAAGCTAATATAATGATTTATTTCTCATTTTTAGCTTTTCATGCACAGTAATGAAATATTTATTTATTTTATTGCTTCCCTTCTTCTGCAGGAGCAGTTAGGTACATCTTACCTTTTGAGTGTTAATAGTGTGCTCAGAATTAGCTGCAAGATTAAAGCATGACGTTTCCTCGAATATTTATTAAAGAATTCATTGGCATTTCTGCTGCTTCAAATAGACAAGGCTAGATGTATTTAATTATAAATGCTTCATGTGTAGAGGGGAGTAGGTAATTATTCTCAGTGTCTGCTTCACTAAGATGCTTCCCCCCCCGCCCTGTTATTGAGTTAAAAGAAGTTTGGCAAATCAATCACAAATTTGCAACTAAAAATTAAGGAATTAAGGACAGTAAAAGCTTTTCCTCATTGGAGCTTGAAATGTTTCCTCTAATTCCACCTGTACAAAGCCAGGAGCTTTGTACCTCAGTTGTAAATGGACAGAGGTGCCACCTGGAAAGCAAATGAACAACTGTGGAAGTCAGCAGGGTAGCCAGACCAAAAAAGGGGTAATTACATGGTTGTGCAGCCACTCTGGATAATGGAGTAATTATAAAGGCATTGCAGGATGTGCATATATAGAACGCTGGGCATCATGGGGCAGGGATAGCCAATTCCTGCTTTGGCTGGAACTAGTGTTAAGCGCCCATTGATTCCAGCACCATCACAGTTTGAGCTCTTTTGCAATATCCACCCACTGAGGAATGAATAAAACTAGCATTTGTTTGTTCAGTGTCCTGATAGGAAAGGAAAGGCTTTCTGAGGCAACATCCAGGCTAATATGGCTCTGCATTTGGCTTCCCAAATTACTCATTAGAATGATTCTTCATTTCCTGCCCAAATTGTGCAGCTGAGTTCCCATCACATGAAAACCTGCAGTGGTCTCATCTGTTGTAGGTAGACTGTGATAATCCCGTTTGCAACACAAATACATCTGCTTTACTGAGCAGTTCTTTATGTGTTAGCAACTTTCAAAGTAACACCAGTTGTCTGTGTGCTAAAAGAGTCTTTGATGGACCCCAAAAAAATGATTCCTCCATGTTCATCATCCTTTTGCTAATTATGGGCCACATTGTTAGCAATTCTGCATGATGCATAAGCAGTAAATACTGTTCCGTGCCTCAGATCTAGACAGCTGGTTCCCTAGATTTTGTGCAGAACTGTTTTACAACCTGTTTGCTTGGCACACAGCAATTCCCTGCTAAATTATTCACTTTATTCCATGGCCAACAGGCTGGGTGTTTGTGACATGTCAAGTGAAAATCAATCACTACATCAGATGTAAACAAACTCTCAAGACTTGTCTCTTTGAGGAACAAAGCTTTTGATAATGTGATCATCTTCTCCCAGTCTGTCCTTAGCTTTCCCAAGGGAGGCAGCAGTAAAGGGAAGCCAAGATCCTCCTTCTTTGATGGAAGAGCACCCACTACCCTTAGGGCAGCCTGAGGCTGTTTTCATCAGGCTGGGGTGACATCAAGTAGGAATCAGAAAAGTAGAAACCAGTTTGCTTACACGATTCCAAATCAGAAAACACTGAAGTGAAAGGGTTCTCTCCAGTAATCCTGGTGGAATTTGGAGCTCACATGGATCCTTTTCAACAGGTGTTGTGGCAGGAAGACACAAAGCTTTTGTGGACACAGCATGGTCTTCTCTTAAGGGTGCAGTGCAAAAGAAAGGTGTACTGTTGTTGCTTCTGTGTTTTCAAGATGGTAGTGTAAAATTTAAGCCTTGAGATTTAGATTTCCTCAGGTTGCAGATGTGATGTGGCAGCCACATGTGTTTCTTTTACCCTTCCATGCAGCAAAAATTGATAGCACAAGGGAGACAATACATACATTTTATTCTAATACTGAGGAGAAAAGCATCATTTATTTTAATCCCTTCTTTTCCTCAGGAAAAGCTTGAAGTGTCCTCAGTAGGAAAAATAATGTAAGTTATCACAGACAAACTAAATACTGCTAGTGAAAAATAAAGGATTTCCTCAAGCACATCATAACCAGCAATACAAAATACCTCGAAGAAGAAAACCAACCTGCTTTAATTACAGGTCATGTCTCATATATCAGTATCACATTCCAAGATAGACTTTTTTTGAGCCCTTTTCTTTTATCTGCAAGAGGAATGAAAACACTTCACATTTTCCTGAGCCTGACAGTGACAATCCACATACTGGATGAGACGATGGAGGAGGTTTTGTAGGACAGATTGCAGCTGGCAGGTCTGTTCCGTGTAAAGGCTCTCCTTTGGGAACAAGAACTGGGCCAAAAGCATGCCCCCCTTGTTGCCACGCAACAGTAAGACAGAACCCTGGGTACCAGACGCAGCTCTTCCATCATTTTGTGCTTTTTTCATTATAATTTTCAGCTGTGGCTACCAGGCTGCACACAGTCCTCCAGCCAGCCTCAGCTGTGCTGTGAGAGAACTTTCTTGCTCCTTCTCAGTAGTCCCACACATGTACATTTAAAGATCTTGTTGGGTTTTCATGCTACCACACCTCGCCTATTTGTATCTTAATTTCAGATGATGCCAACGCTGTTCTGTCTCTTTTCACCATAATGAAACGAGGTCTCCTCATGTGAACTTTACAGCACATCAGTGTCCTGATCCAAATTCATTCTGTTTCCAAGCAGGGCTGTTTCCTTGCCAGAGGTGATAAAAAGCAGGTTTTAACATCTTGATCTCTTTTGCCCTTCTGTCAGCAATAGAAGTGGCTAACACTGAAAGAACTAGTTCTTTCTTTATGTTATTGTAAATCGTATAAAGTTGTTCAGCAGCTGCAACTAGTGAATTACACTTGTCTGCAAAGACAAGTCTGTCTTTGTCACAAAGAACGTGACAAGAACATTCTTTGGTCTCAAGACACTGCCTGTTTTTAGACTGCACTGAGAGCACATGCTAATGTTCTGTTCTTGGATGCAATCAGTTTTCATCCATGGCCTTGGATATTCACTAGCAAGTGCTTACTTATGCAGCAAAATGTATAACAATATACCATATCAAGCCAGGAAAGTGTAGCAGGACTACTGCTGTTATCTCCTGTTGTATGAATATAGCTTTGTCTGGCTCCACACAAAAACATGAAGCCCATGCCAAGCAGGTTATTTGGATGGAGCAACCAGCGAGTTTGAGAAGTGAAATTAAACTTTAACAGCACCCTAATTGCATGGCAGTAGACTTGAGCTCTTATAATTCTGGGTACATTACCTTAGAAATGTTTTTAAAGCATCTCAAGAAATCCTTGAGAAGCCTGACCCGAAAGACACATGAAGGGAGGTTGTGGAGTCTCATTCTCTGGAGACATTTAAAACCCACCTGGACATTTTCCTGTGCGACTTGATCTAGGTGATCCTGCTCTGGCAGAGAGATTGGACTGGATGCTTTTGAGGTCCCTTCCAGTCCATAATGTTCTGTGTTTCTGTGTGATTCATTTCCCTGATCCAAAGGTACGTGGGCTAGAAAACTACAACCAAAGTGTTGTTTCAAAACCAGCATGTGCATGTGTAATGTCCAGGGGGAGAGTTAAGGTTATGTACTGCAAGCTTCCTTCTTTCAGATGTCAAAATACAGAACTTGAGCAGGGTCAGGAACTTGGCAGTCATATACATGAGAGAGAAATGGAATCTGAGAGGAGGAACATTTTGAAAATGAATTGGAAGTGGAAAACAATCATAGAAACAATGTGATAAATACTTGTGAATTAATACTTGTCAGTGTGTTATTTGTGCACTTTGTGATTTCATTATTCAGCCAGCCATGAATAAAACCCCACCTAAAGCTAGTGGTTATTTTACTGCACAAGTTATTAACTAGAGTTAATAGTGTAGGCAGGCGGCTTTAGTCATCACTTGGGTTCAGATCTGTGCCTGTAGTGTCTAGGGAACAAAACACTTGTAGACTCAGAGCACCTGTAATTACTACTGCAAATTACTAAATTGACCTTGACAGGAAAATTTGAGCAAAAGTTCTCTTGTTAATTAATTTTCTCAACTCATTTTGTAACTCGTGGGTATGGTATGGAGACAGACCATATAAAGCAAAAGCAGGCACCAAAGAGGTGCCCTTAGGGTGGCAAATGGTGGATGTTAGTGATTTGGGCATTGCAGTTTTACATATACTAGTCTGAGGGGTGCCATGATTATTCGGATGTTTAAACCAAAGAAAATTGGTTTGAATGTTCTAAAACTGCTATAAAATGACAGAAAGAGGATGTATTTCTTCATTACATTCTGCTCTGCTGGCCAGATTCTTGTGGAGAACTCTTGTTTGAGTTGGCTGCTCTTGGAACAGACCAGTTCCCCTCATTTGCCAGTGGCTGGAAGATTACAACACAGATTTGAAAGCAGCATCCAAGGGTAATACCTGTTCTCCTGTGGGAAGCAAAGCTGCACTGCTTTGGGCCTTCACCAGCACAACTGAATGTAAGGGGACAGAAGATTCACAAATCTGGAGAGGAAAGGGTCACCACCAGCTTGTGTGGCTGTTTGGTTCCTGTTCCACTTGCAAAGTTGTGTATGGACTGCTGGGATTCAGAGAACTGCTTGAGATACTATATTGATAATATTGTATTGATAGACTGTGAAATCAAGTTCCTGATAACATCCTGGTTATGTCTGGATGCCAAAGGTTCAAAGCATCTTCAGGTATCAAAAAAGATGGACCAGTGAGATCTTCTTCAGATTTTTATTGGTGTTTAATCACAATATCCAGTGTGTTCAGTAATGTAACTTCTGGGGCCACAAGACAATGGGACACTTTGGCTGGGCTATGGATGAGGCAAATCCTGGTGGTTTGGCTGGATCTGGAAAGGTGAAACAAGAGTAAAAGGCGTTTCATCCTTGTTGTCAAAGCCAATGACAAGCATTGATCTCATCAGGAACTTCCTGTCAGGAGAAACTCTGGGGACATTCCTTCCCAAAAGCTCCTTTGCTATAAAAGCATGAAGGAGTAGCTATATTTCACAAAGTTTCTTGCATTTAATTTTATGCTTTGCTTCATTGCTTCATTTATTCAGAGTGGAGAATACAGAGTGACTGTTCTGCTGCTGCCTTTGGCAAGGTCACCTGAGCCCTGTCTGTGCTGTTTGGGGCAACACTGAGGCAAGGATCTGTCGGGATGGATGCTGAAGCAGTGTCCTTCTCTTGGCAGAGGTTTCGTGTTCTGTCAAACTGTTTGTGTCAGTTAATAGCTTGTTATACCACAGTGCTTGAAGATTGCAGTGCATGTGTTAACTTGATTCTTTGAATAGGTTAGGAGAGCTCAGTTGTGCTGGGGTAACATGAAAGTGATCTTACAGTGTAACTGGAGCGGGCAGGCCTGCCTGCCAAAGGCGACGCTCATCAGTGTGTTGTCAGTACTATTGATGTGGTCTGAGATGGAGTTTGACTTGAAAGATGAAGGGGAAATTAAGCATAACAGTGTGATAATAGAATGATCAATACTGCTTGCTGCAGACTGCGTGTGCATTAGAAAGGAGGGTATTTTGTCAGTGCTAGCCACAGATGTGGAAACAAGGTGGTAAGTCTTATCTGAAATACAAAGCTAAGTACAAGTGTCACTTGTATGGTAGAGTGAACATTGGTGCTTTTCTAAAACAAGAAGGATGAGATGATGACCCAAACTTTTTCTTTCAAAATAGTGTAGATAGTTCTGCTGGTTGTAATGAAATTCCTTTTCCTCATGGCTCTGTTTTCTCTCATAAACACCGAGTATAAAGAAGGAATTAGCAGAGAAATCATTTTCCCCTAGCACTTGAGTGAACCAGAAACCTATTGTCATAAAAACTCTTTATTAAAAACTGCTTTCAATGGCAATAAAAGTCATCAGATTAGAATAAAATTTGTCACTTAATGGGATGTTCTGCAGAAGCAGCTTTCATTCCATGGCAAAATTTTGCTGAGTATCCTAAGCCTCAGATTCATGTAGGATGAAGCCTTTTGGCACCACTTAGTGTTCCTAAGTATGGATCTTGGGAGGAATACCTTTGTGTCTTACCTTGGGAATCCTCTGCAGTCAGTGGGGTTGATCTCAGTAGCAGGTATGTTTGTAAGATGCTGTGTAATGCCATTTTGAATTTTTTACCATGTTAATTGTTCCCTTAAGGGAAACCAAGACTTCTGCATGTCTGCTTATAGGATCTAGCATTTATTATTTATTCTACACACTTTTATTAATGGTTGTTCTAAAAGAGATATCCTGATCCTTTTGGGCTCCAGTGCTTTTATAGAATGTCAAGTTCTCAGGAAATTATTAAGGAAATTGTTAGGGATAGTCATCTTTTTCTCGATCTTCCATGCAAAGAAAAGTTTCAGTGTGGCTTCAGCTATGTTATTTTCAGCTTTCTGACTGGCTGCAAAGACCAAGTGGTAGATTTCCATGCCCTGGTCTTTTATCACAACCATTGAGGTCCTTATTCACATAACCTAATCCACTCTCTGAAACATTCTTAGCTACTTTCCTCAGTAATATCAGATGAAGAACCAGATAATGAGATTTTTCTTACCCATTCATATGCTTTAAAGTATTTTGTGGGATCAAAATTCCATTATTTTCATCTTCCACTGACCATGATATGAATTCCTCCAATTCACCATGACTTTTCTACAAAATTACATTGCCTAGCAGTGGCTTGTATGAAATCTTTTTTTTAATATCCTCCAGCAGTCGATAGTTTTTTAAAACAAGATTTTGTTCTGGAATTCCTTTTCCATGTAGTAAACCTTTATTACTTGCCCTTCTCTGCTTCTGTGTGCTGACTGAGGCAACCCTTGTTCAAGAGGGACACGGAACTGCTGGAGAGAGTCCAGTGCAAAGCCATGGAGATGGTAAAGGGAGTAGAACACCTCCCTTTTGAGGAAAGGCTGAGGGAGCTGGGCCTCTTGAGCTTGGAGAAAAGGAGGCTGAGGGATGACCACATTAATGTTTATAAATATGTGAAGGGTGGGTGTCAGGAGGATGGAGCCAGGCTCTTCTCAGTGTCATCGAATGACAGGACAAGGGGCAATGTGTGTAAGCTGGAACATAGGAGGTTCCACATAAATATGAGAAGGAACTTCTTCCCAGTGAGGGTGACAGAGCACTGGAACAGGCTGCCCAGGGGGGTTGCAGAACCTCCTTCTCTGGACATGTTTAAAACCCACCTGGTTATGTTCCTGTGTGACTTGGTCTAGGTGATTCTGCTCAGGCAGGGGGATTGCACTAAATGGTCTTTTGAGGTCACTTCCAATCCCTAATGTTCTGTGATTCTGTGAACTCCTGTTTTACCTACGTGCCTAAGGTAGGTAAGAGGAAGTCATCTCTGAGGCTGCTCATTGACACACTGCATCAGTCACCTTTGGTTTTCCTTTAGTGTTAACCTGAGGTTAAACCCATCCACACATCAGTCATTACCTGGCTTTAAATCTGTGTAGATTGTATAGAACTTCTAATTAATTGATCAGATATCCTTCATAGCCACCTTTTAAACCAGAATGACTGCTCTAATACCAATGTGACCACCACTTGAGCAATTCTGTTTATGAATTCAATGGTAACAGTCACTGCATCCTTATTGGAAGTCTGTTGGTCTGAATTTGTGGCTCAGGCTGCTTATGTGATGTTTAAAACACGGAATTTCTCAGAGTATGTCCTGAAGAGTTTCACGTAATTTGAGAGAGATCCTTCCATTCTTGAGTTTTTGCATGAGATTAGGAAGCAGAGTGCTGAAAATGCAATTTCACTGCTTAAAAATCTCTCAAAAGAGAAAAAAAATTAAAATCCTAGGAGGCTGAAAGTAAGCCATAGTGAGAAACTACCTGCTGTCCAGAGCAAACATGGACACGGGCTTCTTCAAGTTACAGTTCCTTTTGCTTTCTGATAATAGGCCGGATGTAATGTGAATGTCTCCCAGATCAAGTTGCTTGATTAAAAAGAGCTAGAGAAAAGAAATGCAGCCACAGCTTACCCTGCCTGCCAGGCAAACAGGCAGCAGAGCCATTATCATTCAAATAGCAATGAGATGTCTGATTTAGGTGTTTCAGGTCTCTTCCTTTCATACTCTCATAATAGAAATCATTAGGGATCCACTGAACTATTCCATTTATCACAGTAAATTTAGATGACTGCTGACATTAAGTGCTGTGATGGGTCTGGGTCATGATTATAGCCAGGCAGAGCCCTGTTCCGGCTGAGTGCACCTGCATTAACGTGCAGAGCTGGGTTATTAGCTGTCAGTTGCTGAATAAGGCCAAGTTTTTCTAGCAACAAGGGTGAGTAGGAAAGTGTCCAAGAGAAGCGTCTGCCTCTTGCATCTGAGGATGAACTCGGGCTCAGGTTTTCATGCTTTTGCTTGGATAAGTCAAGTGTCTGAGCTATTTCAGCCTTTACAAATTGCCCTTCTCTGCTTCGCTGTGCTGGCTGAGGCCAACTCCTGTTTTACCTACATGCCTAAGGAAAGGAAAGAGGAAGGCATCTCTGGGGCTGACAGTGATGAGGTTACAAGGAAATTAAACTCTCAATTACAAGCACACAGAATTATCACACACCATTAAGTGTTTTTCTCTTCTGTCACACACTTTACATCCAATCTGTCACAGCGGTCTTGCTCTGGAATTTGAATGAATCTCAGCCTTTGACTTCCACCCTCTACTGAGAGGTTTCAGCTTAACAGCCAAAAAACAGGTAGCTTACAACATCAATTCATGCTCTTGAGTTCCAAGCGGTGGTTGTACAGATTGTGCTTTCATTATGTAAAATAAAACCATTTATATCCATTGACAGGAGACCCAGTGCTTCAGTGCACACTGTTGGGCTTGATGTATTTAATAGCCCGAACCCAGCTGCCTTCCAAATGTACAGGAGCCTGTCCTGCCTCTGATCCTTGTTTCTGTAAGCACAAGCCTACTCACTTTCCAGAATGAAGAAGTTGGTTTTAAATTCTGCGCTTAGGCATTTTGATCTGGAATGAAATAGCAGAAGTTAATTTGTCTTGCTGGTAAACCTCAGGCTTCTTATCAGAAGGCTTATTTTAAGGCTGCTTATCAGAAACAATAAATTCATGCACTTTTTTCCTCTGAAACACTGGCATGGCATAATTATATTATGATTTATTTTGCAACCTCAAGACTGGAACCTGAAATATTTGTTCAGGCAAAATTAGAAATCAAGGAGAGTAATCAATCATCCCCAATGAGGGAATTGTAATGCTTCCTGTGTCCGTTTAGTAGCCCAAGTACAGAACAACTCTGTTGTTAGCACTTGTGACAAATGTCAAGGGTAAAAGTCAGGCTTCTCCTGTTCTAGTGCCCTTTTGCTCTGGGTCTTATTAGTGAACCTTACCTTGAGTTTATGACTATTAAACAGTAGCTCAGCCTTTCTAATATCACTGGATATCACTGGAAATTATGGTAATTTGGGACCCCGGCTACCCAGTTACACAGGACCACTGGACAAGGCAGCCTCCAGCTTTACCATGATGCATGTAAAATTGAACAAGTCTTCTGCCTTTGAGTCTGTTAGGAAACTCATTTTCTAGTAGAGGAAAAAAAAGCAACTCTGCCTTTTTGTTCAATCTACAGGAGCTTTAATCCTCCAAAATGGATGTTTGTGAACAGTTACATCTGCTAAGTTCTTTCTTAGAGTTCTTTTTCAGATGGCCTACACAGAACTGGGTATAGATGTCCTCATCCCTTATACAGATGCTGCTCTGGCAAGTGTCACTGCAGCAAGATACATCAAAAACATCACTCAAGAGAAACATTTGCCAGACCTGACAGCCAGCATGAGCTAAATCATCTCACTCTGATCAAATGTAGCCTGTTCTAACCTCTACCTCTCCAAGAAAATCATTAGGGAGCCACAGAAGAGCTGACAAGTAGCCAGGAGTGACTCGTAGCAGATGCTAAATATTGTAACACGGGTAACAGTTAATTTTTCATTGTGAGATCTGAATCTCTAGAATTACTGAGGAATGGTTACTCTAATTTTAAGGGCTGGAAAAAGGAACTTGTGGGTACAGAACAAGCTAGGAAGTGAATATATGATCTAATGAATTCCATAGCAGCCCGTAGCCTGGAGAACCTTGAGCTTACACTCACACATGTTTATGCAATGATCACATGGACCTACCTCACTGAAACCAGTGAGAGGCTTCCCGTGGGTTCAGCAAAAACTGATCTTGAGAAGATGTACCAGGCAGCATTAAGGCACATAATGTAAGTGGGATACTCCATCTCAGAGAGTAAAGCAAAACAGGGATAAAAGGAACAAGGTCTTTTAAGCTTGTAATTTGCCTAAACCTATTGAGATTAATGTTCATGTACTTTATTTCTGATAAGAAGTCTTAACACTTTTCTCCTGTGGATTACCACTATCTATGTATGGCTTGTCAGTCTGTGCAGAGTTTCAATCTCAAAGGATACACACTTGCATGCTGCAATACTGAAGAGCAACCTTCAAATTAATTAATTCAGGAAGTCAGAGCTGATTCCTACATTTTCTTCATAGTCCAACTGAAGGGGCTGTACTGTCCAGATCTAAGACTCCAGTCCTGCTGCTGCTAGTTTCTTAGCAGATCCTTGCATCTGTGTCAGGCATTGTTGGAGGCAAAAAGTTCCCATTACCAGCTGCTAGGGCCAGACCTTGCCCTGGGAAACATCTGATCCCAGAGCACATGAGCAGTGACTTCCTAGGTGACCTTCCCAGCTGTCCAGCTGTCAGAGTGTGCTGAGGTGCCTCTGAACCCAAGTTGAGGCATGAACCCACGCATCACTGTTACAGAAGCTAATTTTAGCAGCTGCATCTGTTTAATTGGGACTCTCATCAAACCATGATAGCAGAGGGAGCCTGGAGGAATGTGAGAGATCACTCAGCTATGAATTGAAAATGTTTCAAAGCTTCACTCTCCCCTGGATAAATCCTTCCAGGTGCTGCAGTATTTGTGCTACTACTGTTCCTGGACAATCTCCTGACTTAGATGGGAGGTTTCTTCCAGAATAGTCAATAAGAGTACTGTTTCTACTTAATATGTGGCATTTCTCTGTCACACAGCATGACACTAAATATTTTCCAGAGCTACTGAAGCCTTTTGGACATTTCAAAGGCTATTTACGACCATTTACATAATTTTCTGCATGAGTTAGAGTCACAGAATCACAGAATCATTTTGGTTGGAAAAGATCATGAAAGTCCAACCTTTAATATGCACTGCCAAGTCACCATTGAACCATATCCCTCAGTGCCACATCTACATGTCTTTTAAATATCTTCCAGGGATTCCACCATGCCCTGGGCAGCCTGTTCCACTGTTTGACAAACATGGTGAAGGAATGTTTCCTAATATCCAACCTCAACCTCCCTTGGTGCAGTCTGAGGCCATTTCCAGTGTCAAAGGTCCCTTAAATACTAAAAATCTCTACTAAATTTCCAGAACCTAAGGCACCTTTGAGAATCTGAAGTATTATATAAGAGGTATAGCGGTTGCTTTCTGCTTGTGTCTTATTTTACGAAGAAGAACTATATCTGTTGTCATTCTCTTTTACCTGTTTATCAGAATCCCGAATGCCACTGATATTTATGATAAAGAACCTGGTGAGAGCTGCAGCTGAAAGTGTAACATTGCAATACAAAAGGCAGACCTGAGGTAGAATTGTATTGGAAGTTGGCCCTAAATTATTTCTCATGTAAGAAAATTATCATTATTTAAATATCATTCTAAATGGTAATATGTCTGTTTCATTGTTCTTTTGAAGAATGTGAAGTTACTGCCTGGTCAAATGTGGGTAGAACCTTTTGCATCAATATATCAATTGTTCCTACATAAAGGAACAGAGGGCTAATAGCTAAGGCTTTTTAATAAGACTCGTTGCTTATTAACCCAGATTTCACGTTTTGCGTCCAAAGCTTGGATTGTTATTCTTATGAAACTGATTAAGTCTTGATAGCACTCACAGTGATGTGAGAGCATCCTTTGTAGTAAGGGATTTTTGGTAGAACACAGTGTTGAACTGACTTTGTCTCTTAGAAGATGGATCTTGCAGCTGATTAGTCATGGAATCACAGAAAGGCGAGGGTTGGAAGGGACCTTAAAGCTCACCTAGTTCCAACCCCGCTGCATAGGCAGGGATACCTTCACTACATCAGGTTACTCAGGGCTCCATCCAGCCTGGCCTTGAACACTTCCAGAGTGGGGCAGCCACAACTTCCATGGGCAACCTGTTCCAGCATCTCACCATCCTCGCAGGAAATAATATCCTCAAATCCAACCTCAATCTGCCCTCTTCAAGTCAGTAACACTTTCCCCTTGTCCTCTCATTACGCACCTGTGCATGTAAAAAGCCCTACCCCAGCTTTCTTGTAGTTCCCTTCAGCTATTGGAAAGCTGCTGTAAGGTCACCTCAGAGCCTCTTCCTCTCCAGCTGGAACAACCTACTTGTTCAGCCTGTCTTCATACGGGAGGTGCTCCAGCCCTTTGATCATAAATGTTAAATCCGACAACAGTTTCCTTTAGAACACACAAACAACTTACGCAGTGTTTTGTTTATCAGTGCTTTGCTGAATACCTCTTCAAACTTTGCAGCAATCTGAGCACCAGACTTGTCCAGTGGTGTCAAACTCTGACCACCAGTGCATCAAAAGAATCACGATTTATAGAAACATTTCTTACTGCTGTGGTGTTTCCTGATCGAAAGTTGTTGGAAGCTGCACTGCTCTGGGAGAGGCATATGGGAAAGCATTGCTGTTGAGGAAAACTTTCTCTCATTGAGACAGCAAGTGGGAAGGCGGCTTTTGAGAACCTGCAAGCTGTGAATTCTTTTTCCTGAAAAAGAAACAAAAGATTTTTGTCCTACTTTTCTAGAGATTAGCTTTTGTTTAATCTCCCAATCTTCTGGCATGCCGAATCACTGACTAATAACAACACACTAGTTAATCCTTATGAAACATGTAGTGATAATTCAGCCTAAGAAACGATTCAAGTTTTACTTCTGCCAGCTAAAAGCTTGTGTTAAATTTTCTGCTGCTACATTAAAAAAAGGGGTTTTTCCTCCTCAATTTTCTTTTATTTTTTTCCCCACTCAACTCTCTAACAGCACTCTCATTTATTTCAGACATCATCATCGTAGATGGTCAGTTCCTACTGGGATTCATTTTATATTCTCTTAGAGCAGACCAAAGCAGATGTTCTCTTATAACTTCTTTAACTGATCTTCCACTTCATCATAAACAAGTAAGAATAGAAAACCTGTTAACTGCAGGTGGTGTTTATGTCTGAAGACCTGGTCTAGCTTCACATAAATCAACTATTTTAATTGTGTTGGGAAGATAAATGGCTGTTTGGTAAAAAGCAAACCCAGTTTTTCTAGATATAGAAAACAGTCTACTAAATGTCAGTATTTTTTCTTGATATGAAGAAAAACTATATTTTTAAAAGAGGATAGCTTGACACAAGCAATTCTATCAGCAATTTCACTTAAAGCCA
>JAOXOE010000720.1:12765281-12797658 GCA_028565055.1 Phoeniculus purpureus
CATTAATGTTGATAAATATGTGAAGGGTGGGTGTCAGGAGGATGGAGCCAGGCTCTGCTCAATGTCATCTAGTGATAAGACAAGGGACAATGTGTGTGAGCTGGAACATGGGAGGTTCTATATAAATATGAGAAGGAACTTCTTCACAGTGAGGGTGACGGAGCCCTGGAAGGGGCTGCCCAGGGGGGGTGTGGAGTCTCCTTCTTTCGAGATGTTTAAAACCCACCTGGATATGTTCCTGTGTGACTTGGTCTAGGTGATGCTGCTGTGGTGGGGGTTTGTACTAGATGACCTTTTGAGGCCCCTTCTAATCTCTAATGTTTTGTGATTCTGTGATTCTATGAACCAGGTAAACATTCAAATCCACCCTTTCAAATGTACTTAGTCATGTAGAAGAGGTAAACAAAGCCCAGAGCTTTAGTTCCACTTTTACCGATGTTATTTTGGGAAGATCTTTGTGCCCATCTTGAATTAAAACAGGAAGATCTGGAAACACAAGTATCTCCCCAGAACTGAAATACCAGCTGTTTATTTCTACGAATGACACATCTGCTCCAATCCATACCAAAATGAGTTGGCTGAATGCAAACAATTAATACTAATAATACACATAGATTGTCCTGTTTCTTCAGTGCTGTGTGGTCTACAAATAAGAGTAAACGATCCTGGCCATGTTCCAGCTGGTTTGTACAGTAATGCAGACAGTCGTAAGTGCTCAAACCTGTAATGTAGGTCGGTGGCACATCTCTGGGAATAAAGGTGTGCTTTTCAAAGGAGTTTTGAGGCTCTCGTTGGGAAGCTTTAAGGAAGAAGTATGTTGCTTAAAATAATGTAAATCGGTGAAGTGAAGATGAATAGCCTGCTGTGAGAACACACAAGTTCCTTGGGGTGTATGCGTGCTTCCATATTGTATGTGAGATGTGTTTAAGAGATTCTAACTTACTCACAAAAGTCAACTGGCATTTTTAGCTATTTAGAAGGAAAACAAAGAAAGAAAACAAATCCTGGATGATGTTTCCTAGAAGTGCATACACTTGTTTATTTTCAAAAGTTGGTTGAGAACTTGAAGGGAACAGCAGGGTAATGGAATATTCATGAAGCAAATGCCCTTCGCTTCACAGAGGGCAGAGGAAAGCAGATTACTAAACCCCTTCAAACTTCCTGTGTAAAAAGCTTTAGCTAAGGAATAATGAATCCTGTGTTTGCCAGTCTGCAGAGCAAAGCTAACCTGGCACCACTTGGCTCTTCACCTCTCTCTTCCCTTTTGACTCCTCCTATTTTCAGGTGTGGGTCCCCACCGCTGCTGCATGTTGCTCCTTTGACCACAGCTGCAGCAGCACGGACCTGCATAACCCATCACAGCCTGGCAGTAACCCTCCTGTGTTCCCCTGGAGCCAGGCTGTGAGGATGAAAAGCACCAAGTTGCTGCTGTGAGTGCAGTCCTCACCTGTCAATACCTGAGCATTAAGGGGATGTGTGAGCCCCCATCACCTGCTGTGCCAGAGAGACAAGATGGTTCACACTTTGTTTCATAAGTTTACTTTAATGAGCACTGGGACAACTGGAAGGAAACTCCTGTCTCCTTTATCATGGGATGCAGGATTTAGGGCTCAAGCAGCCAGTCTCCTACCGTACACGAGGTGCTGGCTCTTTTCAGCCCTATGACTGGAAAGCATCTTGAATGCCAAAAAAATCCCTCTACCATCCCAGCTTTCCAGCATCCCAGCACACACAGGTGCAAAGAGACACCCCCTGCAGGAGCGGTGCCTGTCCAGGCTGACAAAAGCAGGAGCCGGGTGATGCTCTGCCCTCGAGCAGGCTCTCCCACCCGTGGCGTGGCCAAGAACAGTGTGCCACCGCTGGGCACGTGGGATGCGATTGTTCATCCCCAGTTTGCCAGATTGGTGTCAGCTGCCTGCGGCCCCAGGCGTCCATCCCTTGGGGTCCCAAGAATGGGGGAGGCCAGTGCACAAAACCAGCAGGCGCGAAGCAGCAGGTGGCCCCCGCGGAGGTAATCAGGATCATATTCAATGGGGGAGCCGGCTCAATTTTCAGCCCCGTGTCTGCTGAGGGGCCTGGAGCTGCCTTGTTAATGCTGCAGGGAACACGTGGGACACATTGACTGCATTAATTGTCCTCACTCATTCCACAGTGGATGAATTATAATGTTACCACTCCAGGGTAAAGCAAACACCTATCATAACAATCATGTCATTAGTGTGCAGATGCCGGCTGCTCTGCTTAACCTTTTGTATCTTTTTTTTCCTTGTTTTTTATGGCATGCAATAAGCATATTTCTTTATTGTTTTCATATAATTGATTTTTTAGGTTGCAACTGTTGCTAAGACCTTGAAACAAGAAGCCCAGTGCATTGCTCAACAGCCAGGAATAAGTGCATGGACTGACAAAGCACAGATCAAAGTTCCTTCAGAGAGGAACAGCAAGGCTTGAAAGCTCATGTTTGGGTATTTGTTTGTGCTTTGCAGTGTGACTGACACATTTGTTATTCACCCAGCAAGAGCTCTAAAGGGACTACTGGTCCTTAAAAATATTGCAGTCTTAGAAGGAGACCGAGGGGTGACCTCATTAATGTTTATAAATATGTGAAGAGTGGGTGTCAGGAGGATGCAGCCAGGCTCTGTTCAGTGTCATCGAGTGACAGGACAAGGGGCAATGAGTGTGAGCTGGAACAGAGGAGGTTCCACATCAATATGAGAAGGAACTTCTCGTTGAGGGTGACAGAGCACTGGAAGTGGCTGCCCAGGGGAGTTGTGGAGTCTCCTTCTCTGGAGACATTTAAAGCCTATCTGGCCATGTTCCTGTGCCACTTGGTCTAGGTGATGCTGCTGTGGCAGAGAGATTGGACTAGATGATCCTTCAAGGTCCCTTCAAATCCCTAATGTTCTGTGATTCTGTGAAGTATTTAATTTTTACATATGCATGTAAAACCACATTGTTTATCGATATTTCCACTGAAAATTACTGTGATTCAGCTCTTTTGGATGCATTTCAAAAGCGTAAAGTAGATTTATGTTCCATAATCAGCAGAAGGTGTATTTCCCTGAAATCAAAGAAGCCATTTCTTATTATGACGTTGGATTCATCTGAGAATATAATAACCATTTTCTGTTAGGCTGTACTTCTATAAAACCAGCACAGAGTTTTACACAGCCTTTATAATGCTGTATGCAAACACATTAAACAGCATCATCTTTTCCCAATACTTCCCCTTTAGATTGTTTGTGAATGGGAGAATTAATCTTTCAGACTTGCATTTGCTTTATGTGTGTGAGTGTGCACTGTCAGACTAAAAACTCCACAGTTTCTGAGAAGGGCTTTTATGAACAACATAAAAACCTGCAGTTGTATTGTGTTCAATCTCTCTCTTTTTTTTTTTCCTTTCTTCCAAATAATACAGATGTGATGTTGTTTCAAGCACACACATATTTGATCAGAACCAAACAATGTTATTTGGTGGCAGTTGGATCACAGAATCACAGAATCACAGAGCATTAGGGATTGGAAGGGACCTCAAAAGATCATCTAGTCCAATCACCCCACCACAGCAGGATCACCTAGACCAAGTCACACAGGAACATATCCAGGCGGGTTTTAAATGTCTCCAGAGAAGGAGACTCCTCAACCCCCTGGTCAGCCCCTTCCAGTGCTCAGTCATCTTCACTGGGAAGAAGTTCTTTCTCATATTTATATGAAACCTCCTCTGTTCTACCTCACACCCATTGCCCCTTGTCCTGTCACTAGGTAACACTGAGCAGAGCCTGGCTCCATCCTCCTGACACCCACCCTTCACATATTTATAGACATTAATGTGGTCACCCCTCAATCTCCTCTTTTCCAAGCTCAAGAGACCCAGCTCCCTCAGCTTTTCCTCATCAGGGAGGTGTTCCACTCCCTTCATCATCTTCGCTGGACTCTCTCCAGCAGTTCTGTGTACTTCTGGAACTGAGGGGCCCAGAACTTCAAACAATATTAATCAGTGGCAGTTGGATGACTGTACACGTGCAATAATTTTTTTCTCTGCAAGTATCCAAGGGGCTAAAATCAAGTTTATCCAGACATTTGCTGTTCTCCTAGTCTCCAAAAAAACAACTCTAAAATGAACCCATATGAAAATGGCCTCTTGTATGTAAAATATTTTCCCACACACTGCTGCCGCCGAATGTTGCTGAAAATGGAATGTCTGCACAAATAATGAATGTGTGCTGCCATCACGTCCCTTCTAATATTTGTCTATTTGAAAAATATGTGTACAGTACGGACGTGCTATAGATTGGGAAAGAAGTTCTGTCTTCGAGGTGACAAAATATTCTGCTGTAAGTTAGTAAAATGTTAGCTGATAATTTGACCCACTGCAGTGCATTGATGTTTACATACTGATTTTTAAATCCCTATCTATGTGTGGTGTTTGCTTACATATGTGCATATATTTATAAGCGTTATATTGGCATGATGACTGTGGATTGTATGTATGGACGTAGGCTCTTCTCAGTGCCATCCAATGGTAGGACAAGGGGCAATGGGTGTGAGCTGGAACAGAGGAGGTTCCACATCAATATGAGAAGGAACATCTTCACAGTGAGGGTGACAGAACACTGGAAGGGGATGCCCAGTAGGGTTGTGGAGTCTTCTTCTCTGGAGACATTTAAAACCCACCTGAATATGTTCCTGTGTGACTTGATCTAGGTGATCTTGCTGTCGCGAGAGAATTGGACTGGATGATCGTTTGAGGTCCCTTCCAATCCCTAATGTTCTGTGATCCTGTGAATTGTTTAACAGCAGTTTAGGGCTGGGATATCCCTTGCTGTTACAGATCCTTTGGTGGTCCTTTTTCTCTCTCTTGGAAACAGGATGAATCAAGAATTACATCCCTTTTTGTCCCAGTTGTGCTCACAGAATCGGTGATGCTGGAAATTTTTGAAGATCTTATTGAATTCCCTTTCAGTTTGGGAGTGTTCATGTAGCCATTTCAGAGAATGCACAGCCAGTGTTTTTAGGAAGACCAAAGTATATGTACAACTGCAGTGGTAGGAGTAGAAATAATGGAAATGCAAAGACTTGTGTTTGTATCTGCAATTCTTGTCAACAGGTTGTAGGGATCCCAGTCCGACAAAACTCACAAAGCCTGCGGTGCTGGTCACAGTTGGTGGTTAACAAAAGGTTCATCTTCAGCTTTCTGACTGATTGTTTTACATTTCAGAATCACTCCATAAAGGCCAAGAATGACAGTGAACATATTGCAGCAATGTAAGAGCATTTAAAGCCTTGTTCTCAGCTGTGGTAAGTTGGATTTTAATAATTATAGTAATTTACACCACGTCTAGCTACTTTTCTTTTCCTTGGTGTCTCCAGCTCAGTTACAGAATCAGGCACTGTCAAACATAGAGGTCTTTTTTAAAACCAGCCGGAATCTGTGACTTCCATGAAATAAAGTATAGTTAAGTGTAAAATTTAACTACCTCGTCGTAATATTTAGTTGCTCTTCTCAGAGTTTTCAGTATACTGGGTGATTCAAACACTCTAGACTGTCTATTCACAAAGACAGAGGCACTTAACTGCTTCAGGTATCACCTGCAAAAACGAGCCTTTAATTTGCTGTTACTTCAACAAACAGTGATTAAATACCAGCAAAACTGGTATCTTATGCTGCTGACGTATTTTGCTCTTTTGGGAGATAATTTGAAGCTGGTTTATTTTTCGTTCTGTATTGTGTCCTGTCTAATGTGCCTTCTCTTGAAATGCATTTCTGTGCTTTATTTGGTTTGGGGTTTGTTTAATGCCATGTGTGTAATAGCTCTGAGGAATGGAACCTTGGCTAAAGGATTTTCTCAGACAAAATGCTGTTTTACATGCTGTGAGAACATTTCACAATGTATGAGTCATTTAAGGCACAAATCTGTTTGACCTTGAGTTTCCCTTAGGTCTCCTTGTATCAGTATGAAATTAGTTTGATTTAAGTGTGCATACCTTAATGAGCTGCTAACATTATCTTAATCAACTCTGGAAGTGGCTGCACTAAATCCTGCAAGCACAATTCAAGGTATGAATCTCTTTCTCCGACTTGGAATTACAGGTAGAGCTGGATATGACATAGATGGTTCTTCCTCTCCTAAAAATATCCCATAAAAAACAGTAGTTGTGCTGTATGAGTCTATTCATGTATCTTTGCTGAACTGTGTAATAATTTTCTCTTCTTTAATCATGAGTAGCTCATAACTCTTCCGTCTCTCTGAAGCTTTGACATTTCCTGGAGTTTGTTGTCTTTGAGCTGATGATTTGGTGAAATTGTCATATAAGAGCCTTTTGGAGGGAGAACAGCTCTGACTAATTTCGTGTGGAACTAGGCAGTTAGGAAGGCTCCAGGAGAGCTAACAAAAAGTAAAACATCACACTAATAAAAACTTACCTAATTTGGTGAATTAGATCCTCAAGGCATGAAGTTTGATGATTGTCACCTGCTTTGTTGTTCTGGAGAAGACACTTCAAGAACAGTGATTTGCAATTGAAATTTTAATTAGAAAACTTTAGTGGATAGTGTAAGACAATTACTTCAAGGACAGAACAACACCTGTTGACTGAAGGACATAAAAGCACTTCCTTTGTTTTATTAATAGTCTCTGTTCTCGATTGCAATCCAATTATCTTTAGTACTTGTCACACAGTACCTTAAAGGTTATGAATTTTAATAAGAAAATACTTTAACAAGATGGCTTTTTGTGTAGCAAAGGAACAGCTCCTGATCTAGGGTTCCAGAGCATGCAGGTGAAAACAAAAAGATCCATGGAAGTAGGAGGGTGCTTGCTCTGTGTCCTGTCTCTGTGGGAAAGGATGTGCACTTGGATGCGAAGCTGAAAGCACGTGGTAGAAGATCAGCAAATTATTGGGCTGTCTGTCTGAAATAAGGTGCACCATGATTGGGTTCTCACAGAGGCATTTCCTTGCCCCACAAGTTCTATATAAATTGTACCTCATCTGCCTTAAATTTAGGTGGCAGCAAAATTATGTATCACTCTATTTGTTCTTACTGAGAAGAGTCACAGTTTCTTGGAGACTGATGAAAAGTTATTTGGAAGAGGCCGAGATAAAACCTGTTGACTCATAGTTAGTGTCTGAGTGACTAATATTTGGTTGGATGCTAGAACTGGTAAGCAGGATATTTTGAGAGGTGTGATGACTTTATTAGATGCCCATGTGGTACTCTCTCTAATACATTAAGTCCTAAAAGACTTTTTTAGAACAAAAGTTTTGGGTATAAAGCAGCAGACCTTTTCATTTAAGATTTTAAATGTTAAGTGTTGTTCAGGATGATTACGTTTTATTACTTAGTTATGGGACTTATTACTGGTGATATGACAGACTATAACTTTCAGAAGAGAAGCACCTAAAGGGTCTTCTACAGTCCTTCTCTTCTAGACCATAGCTTGATTTTTACTACTGGTAGTTATGACAGGGATCAAATATGTAAGTAATGAACCTAGGCTAGATTTTTATCCCTTTTGCTGAATCTTCTACTGGACTGCACCTTAAACACTTGACACTGATGATCCAAGACTGCAGGGTTTAGATGAGTTGTTTCCTTGGTACTAATGTGGACACAGATCTGTCTTACAGTGAAGTAGCTTTGGAACAATTCCTTTTCACCTCTGTGTGAGCTTTTCATGGTGATCAGAGACTGTTGTAAGGGAACTACAGGAACACAAAGCTTTGAGGAAAACAGGTTTATGAGAACTACCTTCTGTCAGAAGTAAAATGGTGAAGACAGGAGCACAGGGGGAAGTGAAATGCCTTAGTTCTTTCTTTTTATCATCTTTTCCTTGTGTATATCATTTGGTCATCCAGAAGAGAACCCCAAACAGTTAGTGTAACTACAAGTATTATGTTTCATCCTAATATTACAAATCAATAACTGTAGTTCCTAACAAGTTCTGCACCCAATATGCAACAATCAATTCACTGAAGCTAGTTGGGAGATTGGCTGAGCTGAATGTCAGTGTCCTGTGAAGAAAGAGGAATATTCAACTCAGTCTCTCTGCTTTGCCCACTGAGAAAATGCAGTTCAGTGCCCTGTGTCAGAGGCCAGCAGAGAACCCAGTGAGCATATCGAGTACCTGGTATATCTACTGCCTTGTCCTGTTTCTTAGGGCTTGTGCCATAGCTGGGACTCAGGGAAGAGGTGGAAACCCCATGCAGCTCACATAAAGCCATTGCTACAGAAGCATCATAGTTCACAGGGAGGAATTTAATACTTTCAGTAAAACGGGCTAAAATATCTTACTTTTTACCGTGCAGCAACCAGATTCCATTTAGGAAACTGGAGTGTTATATCAGCTTTTCATGAGTTTTAACTTTACCTTGTGGCTAATAATTTATTACCTGTAAAAGTAAAAAAAAAAATTCTAATGCTCCTTCAAGGAATGTGCTGTACTTCTCATTTCTTTGACCTTCTAGGTTATCATCATTATTTATAGATTACTGCAATGTATTAAAATAATTTTCTGCATTAAAAAAACAGGAGGGGAAATATCTTTCCTTAGGAATAATATTAGAGGGGGCTGCCAAGTGCAATTTCTGTCAGCAGATGTGTTTAATTGTTCAGTATAACTGCAGAATATTGTCTGGATAGGCTTGTAATTAATTAAAATACTGCCCAGTACAATTTTTAAATAGTTCTGCTGTAATTTCTGCCTAGGAAATGCAGTTAAATTAGTGAATTCTTTATCAGTTTATCCCTTTATATACTGTACTTTTCCCTTCAATGAATTGATGTGACTTTAATAATAAACTAATAGTAAATAACAAACTAGCAAATGGATGCAAACTTGAGATTGACCAATACAGATGAAAAACAAATTTCAGGAGATCCAACATATGGAAATAATCAAATACTGAACCTATTAAATTAATGAATTCATTAGTGAGATAATAATATGTCCATCTTATGTAATGCTTCTCTACCAGAGGAATTAACGAAAGTCAAAGAGGAGAAACAGCTGGAGAGCAGCCGGAAGGTACTTGGGCTGCAGAGACAATTTGAAATGGTCTGCTGGATTCCTGAAGAAATTAGAGTCAGGTCAAGGCAAAGGTCTTAGTCCCTCCGTGCAATTTCAACATTTTCATTTAGTTCATGATCAAACCCCGTTCACTGCATCGTGTTTCCAGGTCAGACCAGTAATTGGAAGGGTCCTGCACTGTGTTTTCATGGGACTCCTGTTATGCTCTCTAGTGTCCATCGCTTGCAGAGCAGGGCATCTCCCAAACATAACAGCAAGCAGCTCCCCAAACATAACAGCATGGCAGGGAGGTCTGTGTGTCCCTTCACTATACAGTAGGAGTTGTTTCTGCACCAGAGTAGCAATTAGAAGCCTAGAAAGACATGCGATGTGTTGGTGAGGGCTGGACAACATGGTTTCTGCTGTATAATCGTGGTCCTCTCTCTGATGCTTTGAGGATTTAGATTCAGGGAAAATGCTTTGAACTAAGAGAAACTGTATGTCGGGCACCTAAATTGCTCTTTTAATTAAGTCTGCTTATGAAGTGATATGATCTTGGCAACAACAATATCTGCTAATTGTAACTGCTTGTTCTGAATTTGTTTCTCAGCTGAGTTACACAGAACTAAATGTTCCTCTCCACATGTTTTTTCCCTCCCTGACAACACGATGAATCATGAAGGACATTTTCTATGAAAGTTGATACAGCCCAGACCCTGCTACAGGAGAAGATTGAGATAGAAACAGAAATATCTCTTACCGCCAGATTCTGCTGAAAGCACAGGCACTTACTGCACTGCTAAACACTGGTGATTTGTTTGTTTGTTTGTTTGTTTGACCTCCATGTTTCAGAGCACTATCATGCTGTGTGCTGGAAGAATTCACACAGGTTAAATGCTTGATTGATTCAAAGTTTGGACTGCACTGAATTTGGATGCATGTTACAGCCACAACTTCACCTACATCACAGAACCTATTGGAGATTAAGCTGTTTTAAGAACCTGTGCAGAACAAGCCCAAATACTTTTTCAGCTACCTACGTGTTTACAATAATGTGGCTGGGCTAGTTTTCTATGGGACCCCATAGTGAACTAACTCCTGAATTGGCAAGAAAACCACTAATTACAAAAAGCAAATCAGTTGCTCTACCTATTTTGAATGTGCCAGTGGCAATAAGTGTCTTTCAAAAGTTGTGGCTGTTCTGGATGAGGATGCATGTTCTAGCAGGAATCACAGAATCATAGAACGACCATAAAGTCATAGAATGGTTTAGGTTGGAAGGGACCTCACAGATCATCCAGTTCCAACTGCCCTGCCATGAGCAAAGAGACTTCTCACCAGACCAAGTTGCCAAGAGCCCCATCCAACCTGGTCTTGAACACTTCCAGGAATGGAGCAGCCTCTCAGAGCAACCTGTTCCAGTGCCTCAGCACCCTCAGAGTGAGGGGTTCCTTTCTAAGATTTGATCTAAATCTCCCCACTTTTAGCTAACTTTAGAGAGCAGGGTGCGAGCCTGTCTGAGGCTCTGCCAAAGCAGAGGGGCACAAGTGGATTGTGCAATTGTAGCAGTGTGCAATTGTTTTTCCTAAGAAACTAGAACAGCTGTAAGGAAATACAGACAGTCCCAGTGAAATGCAGGTGGCATCACCGTGCTTGGGACCTGAGAGAGGTCTGGCTTGTAGTCCAGATCAGAGTTGGATTTTGTCTGGTTTGCCAACTAATTAAGTAGTCCTACTGTAGAGAATTGCTGGCAAAAAAAAAAAAAAAAAGGTTAATTAAAAACAAAAAGATAAAAGAAAATAGAAGAAAACAGCAGAAATTCCACCCTTTATCTGTCCAATATAAATGCTTATTATCTAGAGTCGACTTGTTCCAGTTGTGTTCGAGCATCCCATCTACAATCTGCTACAATTTCTCTGCTTTAAATCATAGGGTCAGTAGCAAGACAAATCCAAGAGATTAATTTGAGTCACATGATGCAAACTGTGCCAACAACTGTGCTTTTCTGTGCTTAAGCTCTGCAGCACAGTGAGGATGGCGTCTAAAACCTCAAACTCCCAAATGCCTGCATGAAGTTGTATAACTGCGAGTGTCTGTCTTTGTGTCTGTGTGGGTGACTGGTCACAACCCCTGGGCTCCAGGCTGCCCCGTACTATGCTAGAATGGAACTGGAAGGTTGAAAGGTCACTGAGCTTTCCTCCATCATGGGGTCATGGAAACCTTGAAAAGATTTAAGACATGGAATACTGAAAGCTGCCAATCTTATTAAAAAATAATTTAGGCCTTGATTCATCTCAGTACTTAACTACTTGCTCAACATTCTGCGTGTCAGAGTTCTGCGGGTGCAGGAGCTGGTCAAAGGCAGAGGATCTGTGAGCTGTCTGGTGTTTGCACAGACACAACCATCCTGAAGTTGGTTTTGACCAACTGTGTTCACCCCATCTGAAAGGACAAATTGTAAAAACCATCTAGACTATTCCATGAAGTAGCACTGCTGACTTCTGCGTAGTCCTGTTGCTTTCTTCTGGCTATACTTGGATATCCCCAAAGGGACAACTTCCCTTCACGAAATCACTCCCCCTGCCTCTCTGGCAACCATTCACCTCATTCTTTACTACTTATACTTCTGAGCTATCATCTCATTTTCAGTAACTCTAATTTTTTATCTTTCTTTCGAAGAAGCATCCCCATTCAGTGAAAAAAGATAACACCAACTCTTCTTAATGTGGCCAGTAAGCTTGGGTTCTTTTATTCCTCATTATCTTTATTTCCCATTAGTATTTTAAATAAGGATATGAAAAAAGAAGTTTGAAAACTTTTGCTGTCTCATATGAAATGTTTGCAGACTGCAACTGCATTTCAAGCAAATTACCTTGCAAACACAATGTCTTTTATACAGCAGCAGTGCAATTTGTTATTTATAGGTTGATCATCTGGCTACAGGCAAACTTTGAAAGCTTTCACATACAGGGCTTTTATTTGAAGCTTATTAGTAGCTATAGATACAGAATTCAGATTTGTATTGAGGCTTCTTCTGTATGACTGGTAGATGAGCATTGTATAAACAGCACTGGTGTGTGGCCCTGACAGAATCCATTCTAATGCTTGGCCCAAGCTATTAATTGCAAGAACATTGGAAACTCAAAGGCAAAAAAAATAACAAGTGTGTTTGTGCCAAGAGAAGCTGGTTTGTTTGTTACTGTTTCAGTATTAGGTATTGAGCAAGATACATGACTGGCAGAGACGAAGTTTATTCGTATTAGTCATAGAGAAGAATGAATATTTATTATTGAACAAACTAACTTTTGACATTCTCAGAACCTCTAGCCCACGCTGATGTGCTGGAGCGGGCAGCATTGGCTTGCCTGCTTGTTATACCTATGCTGGCAGAGAAAAACAGCGTCGTGTCCTGTGTTGTTGCCTTGCCTTGTACATTATGTTGATGCCCGTGTGTGTATATCTGTTCCTGTTCTTGGGAATATTTTACAACCAAACTTAGTTCCCTTTGTAAATGTATTTGATTGGAGAAGATTGATCCTCCAGGATCAAGCTGTCTGTCTCATTGAAGGTGTCACTTTCACCAGGGTGATTGGCATTTTTTACTCTGTTTAGCTGAGACTGCATTCGTTCATGTTCCTTCCTCAGCTCAGAGTACGAATGGGAGAAGGTGTGGAATATTGATGTTGCAGGAAAAGACATGATGAGAATCCCACTGAGGATGCTGCTTAGAGCCACCATCTGACCAGGGACACTCCGTGGTACCATATCTCCATACCCCACAGTGGTCATTGAAATGATAGCCCACCAGTAAGAAGCGGGTATGCTTGTAAATTCAAGCACCTTGCCAGATTCATTCTCAGCAAGATAGACCAAAGGAGAAAACAGAGTGACAGCCACGCACAGGAAGAGTAAAAGCAGACCAAATTCCCGTGTGCACCTCCGCACTGTGAGGCCCAAAGTCTGCAAACCCAAGGAGTGTCGGGCAAGGCGCATTACATACAAGATCCTCAAGGCACGTAAAACACGTAGCACCAAACCAACCTTCTCCAAATATGTGTTGCTGCTTGGCCTGTCGTCCTCCTCATTTGAGTTGTCCTCTGAGAAGATGAGGGAAACATAATAGGGTGAAATAGCCAAGAAGTCAATGATATTTAGGGGTCCTTTGAAGAACTGACACTTGCTCCTTGCCTGAATGAATCGGAGGCAGAACTCCAGGGAAAACCAAGCCACACAGATGGTCTCTATGACGAAGATGTAATAGCACTTCTGGGAACACTCACCCTGACACAAAACAAAACAGGGAATTAAATAAAAGAACAGTCTGTGAAGCAGGATCCAGAAACACTGACGAAGAAGCAGTGTGCATCTGCCTGAGTCACCGGTATGAGAAATGACAAATCCCAGCTAGCAGGTAGTTGTAGGGCAACCACCTTTCAGAGGTGTGTGGACAATAATGAGTACGTGAAATATCTGAATGAACAGATCTATCTATCAGCTTATTTTTATTATATTACTGCTTCCAGTCCAAACAAATTAAACTCATCTCTGTATAAAGTCCTGCCATGCAGCCTCTAAGTCCCTATCAAGTCCTGCTCTCTGCTCTCGAGCAGAAATTAATTCAAACTTGACTGGTTTGCAAGATTGTCCAAAAATGAGCTTCCTTTGAAGAGAATGATTATGTTTGAATATATCTGACAACTTCTGCTGCTGTGCAGAGCATGGTGCTTTTGCAAATGCTGTGTACTCTGAGATATCTGTTAAGCCATCTAGATCCTTGGCTACGTGATGCCAATGTGCAAATCATATTTCTTTCTGTCCATGCAAATGTCTGAAAAAAAATAAATATCCACCCAGTAGGTGAAAGCTGCCTTGCAGATTCGTTCCCCAAGAGAGTCCAGCGCAAAGCAACAAAGATGATGAAGAAGTAGAACACCTCCCTTATGAGGAAAGGCTGAAGGAGCTGGGTCTCTTTAACTTGGAGGAGACTGAGGGGTGACCTCATTAATGTCTAGAAATATATGAAGGGTGGGTGTCAGGAGGATTGAGCCAGGCTCTGCGCAGTGGCATCTAATGATAGGACAAGGGGCAATGGGTATAAGCTGAAACATAGGATGTTCCGTATAAATAATCAGAAGGAACTTCTTTCCAGTGAGGGTGACAGAGCCCTGGAAGGGGCTTCCCAGGGGTGTTGTGGAGTCTCCTACTCTGGAGACATTTAAAACCCATCTGGCCATGCTCCTGTGCTGCTTGGTCTAGGTGATCCTGCTCTGGCAGGAGAATAGAGTGGCCACGTGTTATTCCAGAATAGCAGACCCTTGGTTTGTGAAAGGCTCTTTTGTACCCTCGGTAGACTGAAGTCAAAGCTGCTGAGTGCATCCTTCCGCATAGCCTGTCTCTGAAATTAGCAGTTTAGAGGAACAGTTTCTGACACAGTGTTATCCATCCTCAGCCAAACACACCACTGGAAACACATACCCCTATCACTGATTAAACTTAGTGCAGTGCTCAGAGACCCTCTGCATGGCAGTGCGATTCTGGATTGTCAGTTCCCTCGTTAATAGAATTGCTGCTGTTGTTGGGAGTAGCAAGTCTTTTTGCATGGGCAGTGTTTGTGTCCCACAGCTCTGTAGTCATCACGGTGTGCCCACTGGCTCTTTGAGGTTCTCCAGGTAAATGGTAACATACCCCTCATGTTTGTGTTTTACTCTATCTAACCCCCAGAACAATTTAGCTCTGAAGCACCATTTAGGGATTTTTCTCTCTGCTCTCTTATCTCTTAAGGCAAATGCAGCAGAAGGTGCTGCAGCCTTGGCCCTGCTAGGGTTACACATACAGGATCAGGTTAGACCCCTATCTGAAGTCATTACCGTGGCAGTGCCTAGAGTGTATTGATGTTTGCAGAGCTGCTGACTTGGCTTGATGCGATTGTTTGCAATCAGCACTTATGTTATGCAGTGCTCACTTTTCCTCAGTGTAAATTATTTGTACAGAACAGCCTGGACTCCACACAGATCTGCCTGTGGTCGCTGTAGTGACGTGGCCTGTGAATTATTTATTGTTCCCATCATGATTGTTTTGCTTTTTGTAAACTGGGCTGGATTTCCAGCACCCACACCAGTTATGTACCTTTGTACATTTGCAGGTGATGTTGCTCTTAGATCAATCAGCCTGTGGCTCTCATTATTCCTTCTTTGGAGAAGGCAAGAAAATACACTTTGTTTGCTGGAAGTTCTACCCATTAAGACCTAATGTGTCTTTGAAACATGTGTGAAATTTCAAGCTGTAACATTGTAAAGATCAGCTGGGGGATTTTTTTTCTTCTCATAATCCTCAGTTACTTCAGTACTCCCCATGGAAAGTTCTACACATGTAGAGAGAGCAATCTGTGCAGTTAGCTTCCTAAATGCATATTTCATATTTCAGAAGAGCATCCTTCAAATCAAACTTTTTGGAAATGTTACTGTACATTTTATTTCTCCTCTGTGCATAGTTGTGGATGTAAAGTGGGATGAGTTTCCCTCTGTTAGCACACTTTGTCTTTTTTATGTCCTTTGCAAAAGACATTTCAGAAATGTTTGCATATGATTCCAACCCCAGTCCCTTTTTCTGCTGCAGCAGATAAAAGAGTGACAGTATCACAGTCTCTGACACTGTGACTAGTGCAGAGAATTCTGTGCTTCATGTTTTCTGGAAGAGACAGCAGAAGGATGTGTTTGCTTCAGATATACCTACTCTGTGTGAAGACAGGCAGCAAAAACAGCCTCATTTCTCTCAAAAGGAACTGATTTATCCGTGCGGTACAGCAGTTCTCTATAGAGGTGACTAACCCAAGCCCCAGAAATAATGCAGCTGGGCCACCATATTGCAGCAGGGCCATTTCACTCCATTACACAGTGCAGACGTACCATGATTTACTCAGCCCATATACAACACCTGCCAGAAACTTCCAACCCTCTTTCTGTCTCTCTTTATTTCTGTCCCCAGTGTCTGCAATAGGAGTGTAAGACACTGCCTCTACAGTATTTAATTGTATTTCACACCAGGAGATAGATTTTAACCACCGAGTTTGTGTGTGAAGATTTTATAGCTTAGGAATATTTGCATATCTTATGTAACGTATGTGATAAAGTTTATATAGAATAGCACTCTCTAATGTCAGTCTCTTTAAAGATTCTTGATCCCAGAATCACACAGAATCACAGAACATTACGGCTTGGAAGGGACCTTGAAAGATCAAGTCCAATCTAGGATCACCTAGATCAAATGGCGCAGGAACATGTCCAGGATCCTTTTGAATGTCCTGCTCAAAAGCAGATAATATTGGAATAAGAGGGTGAAAGAAGAAACATTAACTACCAAAGCAAATTTCTGTTTCTCCCAGAAATAATGATTTTTATATCTCAGAGTGCTTTGTGTTCCACTTACAACTGTTGACAAAAGGGGAGGCATAGCGTCATATTGACTTCAAATACTGTGTTCTTCCCAAAACACAGTAGTAGATTTCACATTTGCTGTTGTCACTAAATTCTCACTAGCTATCAGTTACTTTCAGTGAACTCTCAAATTATGGCTCAAAGAATCTGATCCTTGAAAGGGATTTATTTTCGTAAACGCTAACTTCTGCATATTGCCTCCTTTTGGACACTTTAATGAATATCTAGAAGAAATTTCTTTGACCTCACCATTAGCTAGAGCTGCATTCTGAGCTTTTATTTTCAGATCAAATTTGTCACTGACTTCTTTCTCCTGCTGTCTGCATTTTTGCACCCAAAGATCTGTGGTGTAGTGGAACCTTTGACAACTCTAAACCACTATGGCATTGACTGTGAACAGGAGGGGAAGGTGAGGCATTAGGTGTAGCTGACTAAAACAGATTTTGGGTGGACTTTTTCCACAAAACCCTCTGACAAGTTTTACACTTCCATAGAATCCGTCAGTACTCAAACTGGTCATCAATGTTGATGGGAGAGCGGTTATCACAAAGCCAGTGGTGAGTGACTGCCTAACTCTTTATACTTTATTCATCCTGCAGATTTACTTTCGAACAATGCAAGAATTTATCAGGAGTTATGGAACTTGTCTCTAGCCTGAAATTCTACAATGTGTGATATAAATGTAATAAACAAGTGCCCGGTATTGATCTATCTGAAAAGAACATTTGGCTCGGCAATGCAGGAAGCAGTATTTTGTATGTAGAAAGATAGTTACTGAGCCTGCTGCTGCCTGAAATATTGAGTGATTTCTTAAATTTATAAACCACCTCAAAGAAGCAAAGTGGCAGTTTCAAACTTCTGCACCACCAGAGATAATAAGTAATTCATGCTTCCTTTTCTTCATTGCCTTCTGCTCTGTAAGGCGATGGCTTATTTCTGTGATCTCTTATAGTGTTATTGCTTCGTTTAGGGTACTTCTATTAACTTTTCTTTAGATGCAAAAAAATAGGCTCATAGTAAGATATAAAAATGATGGTACTGAGTCCAGTTAGCCCAGTGCCCTGTTCCAACAGCCCATCAGAGAAAACTGATGCCCAAGGCAAATCTTCCAGATTCTAACTTTCTACTCCAGAGCTTCCTGAGCTGAAGGTGGTGTTCGTATAAGGAAACTGCTTTGCTCTGCTAGAAAGTCTGGCCATTCCTTTGTTGGCTGCCTGTTGCATGGAGACTCACCTCTGTGCTTTGGACAAGGTCCCCACTAGTATTTCACATCCTGTTGTTGACTGTCACTCACCAGCCTCTGCTTGATGGACATTTACTTGTTTCCTGCTAGTTGCGATTTTGCAGGGTTCTGTTGTAGCTTGTTCCCATCCTGAGGAATTCCGCCTGCCTTTGGCCTTGCATGAAGTTGCCTTTCTGTCCTTGTTGCCTTTTCTGGCCCTTTTTCTTTCTGAGGTGGGGAGGACTGAGACTGTGGTTTTAAAGTGTGGGTGAGCTGGAGGTTATATAATCGAATTTATAACCAGCTTATGATCAATCCCCACCTACTTTATATTGTGGCTGTGGGGTCTTCTTGTTTTCTTATCAATTCTTAAAAAAATCAAACAATGAAATAAAATAAATCCCTTTAAGCAATTTCTGGAATAAAAAAAAAAAAAGGAAATTATCTGAAAGCCTTAAAGGGAACCTTGTGAAGTTTCTCTTAATCTGAGCCAAACAGAGAAAAATATCCTGTTATTTCCATTATGTTGGAAGTGCAGTGCTGCAGCTGGTTTGGAATGGGAGTCAGATAGGTACCAACATTCTGCCCTTGGTGTGACTGATTGTAAGTGGAAGTCCACTGACAGCAACCTGAACCTGTTTTCCATGGCATGTGATTTGAGATTTTGCACAATCTAGAAATAGGGTGGAGTCCAAGCTGTAAGGTGGGCAAACCTGCAGCATATCTCATCATCTCCTTTCTAGGTTTGCCAGTTGCCACTGTTGTTATTGATGTTAATAATTTCAAGTGTTCCTTGTGTCAGGTAATTTATTTCCTAGCTAAGTGGTGAAAGTTTTGCCAATGCTTGTAGAGCCCTTTGCTAATGAGAACTACTACATCAGGATATGGATTAGTTCTGAATCATGTCAGCCCTGCAGATATTTTCAAAGCTTCAGAGTGGAAATCAACACCTACATCAGCAATATGTGTCGCTTATACAGCATAAAGCAACAAATATTATTTATGAAGTGGAGTTGATCAAAGTCCTTGGACCCAGCTAGAAGTCATTGTTGAACCCTTGTGCGCAAACACTGTTATTCCCAGAGCACAGTTATGGAAACCAGGTGGCTCATCATCATAAAACAAATGAGTAATGGGCAGAAAGGATCTGAAACCGCTTTCCAGCTAGATGCAGTAGTGATTGCTTCTAAGTAAAGGCTGCTTTGGTGTTCAGTCACCCATGGTAAACAGTCTCAGAACAAAGCAGAAGGAACTCATAGAGCAATATGCTCATCTTGATTCAGACTCATGTTGGAGTCTTTTAGGAGGGTTTCTTTAAAAAGAGAAGTAGGACTTTCTTAGCACTGCAGTCGAAGGATCGGCTGCCAGAACATCATCTTTCACGCCTGAGATGTGCCTGGCTCTGTGGCCAATGTGAGGTCACAATTCACATCTGCTCACCCTACTCTGGCAGGTCCACAGTTTGTTTGGCACATTCAAATACAGACAGCTTCTGCCAGGTCCTTCCCTCTGCCCCTCACACTGGTCTGTGGACAGATGCCAGTGTCCACTGAAGTGGTGGCAGATGGGGTCACTCACATCATGGCTATTGACTTGCCTTCTGCCTGCTTGTGCTATTCAACACTTAGCAGAGAGGCTTATCTCAGCAAGACTTTTGGCCCATTCTGAGAAAAAAAACATTCATCCCTCTATGTGGAGGGTTGAGATGCAAATCTAGCAGAAATTTTCCTCTCTAAGTCCAAGGTTGACATTTTCTGGGCAGGGTGCTGTTTTCCAGCCTTTTGTACTTTTCAAGGTTATGCATGGGCAGGTCATCTACAGCTTCTCCCTTGGCTGTGGACAACAACATGAGCTGATGTAATAGTGAAGAACCAAGCTTTGGTTCTTGCTCTTGCCTGCCCACAAATCCAAGGTGGTGGGTTTATGGGAGGAGGGTAGTTAGGCACGAGTAGATTCAGGCCAAGACCTCAATGTAGGGAGCCAAGACACCTCACCAGCTCGCTCTTGGCTGCTCTTATCACAGTCCATAGCAGGAAACAAGCAGATGCTGGGTAGAAGTGAAGACCCTTTTGGCCAGAGAATAATGACTCAGTGAGGCAGAGTCATGCCAGTCTGTTCCATGCATACCTGCAGCCATGCAGTCCAGCTGCAGTGCTGCAGGTACTGCTGAATCACTGCAACCGCATTGACACTCTTATTTGAATAATTAAACCATGCTCTGCTAAATCAAACGTTGGTTTGGGAGAACTTGAAAACCCCGTGTTATGGATCACTTCAGTACTTTCATTTATGGCTACAGACCGATGCAATAAAATCAAAAGGTTTACAGCCTGCTGAGAGAGAGCCTAGCCTGATTTACAGAATGATGAGCTTGTTAGAGCAGGGCTGTGTATTCTGAGCACAGAACCATCTCCCACTCACTCTGCTTTATGGGAGAGAAGCCCAGACTTATGAAAACAATTACTACAACTAGTATATACAAGGAAACTAAACTAATATTTGGATTATAATAATGTGGACATTATCAAGGGCAAGAAGGAAATTATTATCTCTGTATCCAACACATCATTATCTCCTGCAGGGCAGAAGTGTAACTAAAGCAAAATATTTCAATTAACTTTTAAGCTTAAGTCCTCATTCTGCAAACACTGTGAGAATCAGTCTGAAGAATATGAATTTGATTTAAACCAATTGGTGACCCTGGAGTGTTTGTGTTACAAGAAAAACGTGGAAGTGTTATCTTTTCCTTGATTTTCTAGTAAGATATTTCACAGACTTCATTTTGTAACTGTGAAGATGAAGGTAGTCAAAATGACAAGGTGTTTATTGGGGCCTCAGGATGCTGACCTTCAGCTTCCAATTGCTGCTGGTCAGATTATTTACCCTAACAGGCATTTCTTCTCTGCTTCTTTCCTCACTGCGCTGTAAGTTCTTTGAAGCAGAAACTACTCATCATTATCCATGTGAAGTACAGGATGTACATCAGGATCCCAAATATGGTTGATTTTAAGGAAAACTACTAGGGCTAGTAATAGGAGGTGCTGACATTGTGGGAATAAACACAACAAATGCAGTTCATAGCCCTGATGCTGCAATGGAATTAGCAATTGGATTTGCTGATTTGCTCAGAATTAAAATGCCAGATTGTGAATTCAACTGCAGCAGTAGACTGAAGAGTCCTCAAATATTTCCATCGTATTCAAAGAGGAATTTCTAAGGCACATACAGATTGGATGGTTATTTATTTTTAATGTGTTGCTTTATTGCTATGAACTTGGAGAGTGCATTGATTTGAAACAGCATTTTCTGGAGATAAAGTGCCTTCGCCTGAGGAAATACCCCTCTTCCCAAAGAAGGTTTTATTAAGTGAACAGGATGTTTTCCTATTGGAAATGTAACAAACCTGAAAGCAGCAAAGGTGAAGAGAAAGTGTGATTCCCCATGAGGAACTCATGCGCTGACACGTCCCATAGCAGTGAGAGACTGCCTGTGGTAGAGCAGCTACAACAGCTGGGGGTCCCCCAGGATAGCGTGCGAAGCTAGGGGACTTAGTGCTTTGGGATCCAGCCAAAACTGGATGAACATAAGGCAAACTAATAACGTCTAATTGTGCTTTCTGAACACTGGACCTTGTGCTGCCAGAGACAGCTTTGAAAACCAAGCAGAATCCATTTACTCACTGGAGTGTCCAGACTTTTAAAGAAAATTGTTTCCTTTGGCAGTGAGGCTAAGCTGAGACACAGATGGTCAGAGCTGACCAGTGCCCCTCTTTGCTTATGTAGAGCAGGGCTTAAGTAATACAAACTTCATCAGTGCTGGACAAATTAGATTGAATGCTGAAAGATGCAGTCCTGTTTGCGGATGCTTGGGTAATGGTTACTTGTAATGTGGAACTATGAAATCAGAATCTTGGCACAGTGCTGCAATTTCAAGGTCAAAGCTTTTGATGTTACTAAACAGATATGCAAACTACAAAGATCCTATAAAGCAGTAATTTCTACATACTTCCAAATCCCAGGCTTGAGTTTCTGTTGTTTCACGGTTTCTCACTCCATGTCTTTCTACATCTGTTTTAATTTAACTGTTTCAATCCAGGAAGCAAAGAAGTTATCTGGATTCTACTGTGTCAAGTACACCTAGACCAGGTCTTTGTTGGTGCTTCTTTTCCCCTTCTTTAAAATACTGTAGTACTTTAATTGCTGATCAAAGCGGTTAGAAGAAATCAGAGTTGAACTAGATAACTAGATAATTTAGGATAGTGAGTATCTACAGTAAGTGTCCTGATAAGAACCTAGAAAAATGTACTGAGCAGATGCAGTAAAACCAAAGCAGATCCAGCTTTATTTTCTTCCAAGTAATTTCAAGTCATCAGTATATACCAAGATATTTATAGACAGGCCTGTAAACATTTGCCTTTATAGTCTTACACTTTTAAATGAGCAGTACAAGGGTTTCTGAAAGCCAGATTTCATTAATCTCTTTGCAATACAGTAAGTAATTTTGGGCCATGCTTTGTGTAATGTATACTTATGCTAGAAGTTTGAACACCAAGAGGCTGTAAGTTATCCCTTTCCCCCGCCCTTTCCAGGTAAATGCTGATTAGTGCCTTGTTTCATTAATAGTACCCTATCATTTAAAAAGATATTTTTCAGCAGGAATCACTTTGCCCTGGCTAATCAGCTAGAACATTCTCTTTTTGATCAATATTTACACCCTGTTACTTAAATGCTATAGAAATGGTAGCCAGCAGTATCTGTCAAAATCTGGCTGTCATATTCAATTTACCAAAGGTGATTGCTTCTAACAGTTGGCCAAATTATGCTTTGATCAAGAGTCTTATCTTTGCACACTACGTGAGCAGCACACCAAGGTTTCTACTCCTCTCATTGACACTCTCCATATGGATTATCATCTCCTTCAGTCACTTCCAAGTTCTTTAGACTGTCCTTTAATAAGTGCACTGGAGGCATTTAATGCTATCTACAGGTTATTGGCAGGGTTGGAGCTTTCCCTTCTAGTGCTTTCATAATGGATTGAATAGCTTCAGTAGTGAGGATATACCTCTTGCAAGCCACATCTTCACATTGTGAACTGGAAAGATACAGGTCAATGTGAAGTTTTATAATTAACACATTCAGCTGTGGCAACAATAACCCTGATGAAAGAAATATCTTGGCTGATTTTTTCTTTTCACAGTAAGGCAAACAAATTCTTTTTTCCCCTATAAAGAAAAATTATTATACTTTTATAGGAAGTGTGCTTCTCAGCAGTTTCCTCTAGTGTACAAGCCAAATACTCAGGGTTTAATATCACACATACAACCTCGGCAACATCAAACATTGAGAAACATAAGTCAGGACCTCTGGAATAATGGTGCAGAATGAAAAATAACTATTTTAAAATGGTTCTGTACATTAGGTACCAGGTTCTCTCCCTCTGTTCGGTTTTTTTTCCCTGGGTTCTCAGTGCAACCAGAGACCAAAAGCTTATTCTTTTAAAAGGAATTAGATTTTCATATAATGAAAGGTCCCTCAGAATGGGAGCTGTAAAAAAACAGTGTTCCAAGTATATTAATAGTCTAATATTCTAAGTTTCAAGATCAAATCATTAGGTCTGATTACAGTGGCTGTGTCTTATGTAGGTTGTGTTTCATTAGGTTACATTCAGTGTATAGAGCAATTACAGGCTTCCCAAGGTCAGTTAAGAGCAGATACAAGTATTAGCAGTAATGAGGTCTGACCACTCACTGATCACCAGAGAAGAGAGGGAGAACAGAGAACAGATTTCCTCCTCTCTTAACCCACACGTATGTATGACGTGATACAAGTGTGATTTGTTGGGAGCCACCTGTACTAAGAGAAAAGGATTTGATTGTTGACTGATGCTGAGGGGGGCAGAGTGTGGAAATGTCTAGGGTTTCTTTTTCTTCTTTCCCGTCCCCCCTTAATTTTCTTGCCTTCCCAAAAAACAAGACCTTACTGTATGTATCCTTTCTGCTGAATCATTTCTCTAGAGGATGCCAGTTTTAGGGAGTCATTAAAAGAAATATCTCTTCCTAAGGAAAATCCCAAAGGTGCTTCAAAGCAGTCTCCTTGTCCAAGCTCTTCTGCAGAGGTTTTACTCTGTAGTTCTCTGGTGTAAAGATGTTTTTTTCCTTTGGGTTAGATGTGCTCAGCTGAGCAGTGACTCTTTCAGTTACACCTCTTGGATCCTGATTGTAGGACTGGGACTTTTGGGGGATTTCGATGGGACCTTTGCCTTGTCTCTAGTAGGATGGTTTTAATTCCTTCATTTGAGGGAAATACTGGTAGATTTTGTCAGTTCTGCTTTATTATCCTATAGGCAGACCTCGTCTCTGATTTGGATTTGTCACTCTCTCAGGCTACCTGTTCAGATCAATAATGAATGGAGGTTCTTACCCTCCAGATCTGCTTTTTCTTCTATCTCGACACACATCCCTTGATTTCTATGTTTTCTTGATGGTACCTTTGCTTCCTTACTAAAGACAGTTTGGTCTCTGTAAGAACAAATGCAAACATTCTAGATAAGGCTGCCTTGCCATTGGAGGAGGTGACATTTCAGTTGTTCTATGCCCAGAAAACCTGATTTGTTACTTAGGAGTCCTCTTTCCTTACCATCATGCATGATAAATCGTTTTGTATATCTGTTTCATGGTCAGATTGGAGCTCACTAGAGCTATCCATTAACTTCTGTAGACTTCCTGAACTTTTGGTCTCCTTTGTCTGGGGCTGTTCACTTTGGGTTAAGTGCTTATGTGATGTATAGTTACAGAATTGTTTGCTCATCTCTCTGTGTTTTTCTTTCATGTCTCTAAGGAGGAGGTCCCTAAATGCCACTTAATATATTTCACAGTGTGTGCAGGGTATTGATTACAATAACTGGTCCTTTATTTTACTTTCAGCTTTATTCCTGTCTTTAAGCTAACCCTCCCCTCCGTTTTCTGCTGCCCATGGAGATGGCTCCTTCCCTCCTCTCTGGTTGCCAGGGTGACTGGGCTTCCCTGATGCAGATGCTCTTGCCTTGGCTCCTTGCCATCCCTCTCCCAGAGACTGGAGTTTTCACTTTCCCTCTGATGGTGAGGACTCCTGTTTACGTTTCTGCCTGCCTGGGCAGTTATTCTCCCTTCTAAGCAGACCTGGTTTATTTAGCAGCTGCTAAAAGGACAAGTGATTTCATATGCCTGCAGGGTGGGATCAGCCAAGCCTCTGAGTGAAGTCACCTTGTATTATTTTTCCTCTTCTTTTTTGAATCTGCTCCTTCTCTTTGAACTGGAATCCAGCCAGTTCTCTCTTAATGTTGCTGTGATGATGAGAAAAAGGACCCTAGAATGGGACATATCCAGCAGAGGTAAACCTTCTATATTTGTATTTCAGAATGGATAAATTCAATTTCCAGTGTTAGTGACACTGGAAAATGGATCTTTGCAGTATTTGTAAGCACAATTACCAGAGAGTTTTTGCCAGGCTTTAACTCTGAGGTGAATAAACCTCAGGATAGGGCATCTTAGAATTCAGGTGTGGAATTATAGGCTGTTCAGAAACTTTACTGATGGAATTTGACCATGTTCTCTCACTGAGGAAATAATTAACTGATCTTTATATTCAGCCAAAAAAGCCACACTTTCCAATTCTGCATGCCTGAGCTGGGTTGCTGGCAAATGTGTCACCAGTGACTTGGAGTCACTTTCAGAGGTCACTCAGTGAGTAATTTCGAGTTACAAATCAACACAGAGTTGCAGTATGTGTGGGTATGACTCAGCCACAGCCAGCAAGTAGTACTTTGAGGCAGTTAAGTTCTCCAAGTTATTTGTCCAGCGCTAGCTAAAATGCTCTTCTGAGATACCAGCAAGAAATACTTTGGTGTTGCAGGCTAAGAATTTAGGGATGGAAAAAATACTGTTTAGTAGTTCATATTCTCTGCTTTTCCACAAGGCATGCGTATTCCATCTCATGTATCTCTCTGTGTTTTCTCTGGCATCATGTTAAGTGATTCAAATAACAGGACATTCAATACTGTTTTGTGCTTCTGGGCCACAGTGACAAAGTGTAAATTACGTAAAGTTTCCAAATATTTGGACAAATGTGCTCCTTTGCTGAAGTTCATCCTTCATCCTCTCCTCTGCACTTGAAACATTCCATCTTTGGAGCTCATTTCAATCCAATTTGCTTGTTCCTGAAGCAGTGATATAAATGCAAATCTCTAAGAAGTAATGTCATCTGTGTTTTATAGGAAATCCAGGAACAGCAGCTACACTGCAGCCACCAGATGCACTTCTAACCCTCAACATGCTTCCTTCCCTAACACATGGTTAATTATCTTTAAAACGCAGAGCATATCACGTCTAGCTAAGCTCTGAAACATTACATGCTTGTTCTTCTGCATGGAAAGTGTTTATAAAAGCTTTTGCTGCAGCACTTAAGAAATGAAGATAGAATGCATTGGGCTACTCCCATTAACAAAATTAGGATGAAGCACTTGCTAGAGCAGAGTTTGTGATGCCTTGACATCTAGCTATGAGAAGGATGTTCTATATTTAAAGCACTTCCCTGGAAGAAGCACTGGACCAGTGGTGCAGTTTTTCCTGCCAAAAGTAATAGCTGTGGAAGGCTGCAAGAGCACCAGACTTATTACTGGAAGGTAATAGTTTTCCAATGCAAATGTAAGTTAAAATTCAAGGGGGTTAATGGAACAGGGAAGATCTTAAATTACAGCCTTCCGTGCAGTCCTTGGATTTATTCAAAGACATCAAATATCATGACATATCTGCACCATGACTGTGCTGCCTTGACTTACTGCTTGAGCAAGAAAATAGTACAGATTTCTGCATGGTGCACACCACACTGTGCTATAAATGCAAAAGTGGCTTCATTCAACGACATACAACTCTCTGAAGAGTGAATTATCTTATGGCAGTGATTGGGACACAGAGTTTCTTTGACCTGGATTTCCCAACACTTTTGGAAGGGCAGTTTGCAAATAAAGTGCAGCATGCATTGAAGAGATCGGTCAGGGTTATTTGATGAATTTGGACATTACTACACCTGAAAGAATTTCGGATTATTACTTTCCTCTGTTTTATTATTAGAATAACAAAGCTTTAAAATGCTGAAATATTCACAACAACGTTGCAGAGAAGATCCCTCATGTGCGATACAGGCTTGATGTATTAACCCTGAATTCGTGTGGATGACTTACTTGAAAAGGGTTTTAATGCAGTTTGGCAGTTCAGCTAGGATTTCGGATTGCCCTACAGTACGTGTGTGTTCCTGTGTGAGCAAATACAGACCTCTGTTAGCACAGAGTTACAATTCTTGGAGGTTCAGCTTTTGAGTCAGTAGCTGTGAAAATACTTCATCTGTCTCTCATCCTTTAATCTTTATACAACTAGTGACAGGTTACATTCTAAAAATTAATTACTATTCCTTCCTCTTTAAAGATTTGACTGTATTATCACAAGAGAAGATATTCAGCTATTTTGAAAGTAAAGATGTCAAAGGAAAATATTTCTTTAGGTGATGCGCCCAAGCAAGAGATTGCATGGGACTAGAGAGTGAAGCATGGTGAAAACTCTTCAACATCAGTTTGAGAGTCTCAGCACGAACAAGTTAATATAACTTACACTAGAAACTGCTTCTTGAGAAGGAAACACAAGACAGCAGCAATATCTGTTCTGTCCAGAAACTCCTTCCTCTGCTTTAGCTAATGATTAATAACATACTTTGTTCACTTTATTCTTAATTGAGAACTCACTTTGAAAATGACAGAACTGATTTTAAGCCATCGTTATATTATCTGTTATAGACTGTTTCATTACCAGCGACAGGTTTGAACCTCATCACTACGTATTTTCTGTATTTTTTGTCTTTTTAATGACGTATTCCTAGCAAGACAGACAAATTTCTTTTAATTCTATAGTTAGACCAGTCAAAAAGGACTTACTTACCCTGTCTTCTTCAGCTCTTAAGTCTGGCATTGTGCTAACACAAAGGCTTATAGCTGTGGTGGCCACAAAGAGAATGGAGAGACAAGCAAAGACTTTGCCTGGGAGTCCTGACTGGGGATTTTCTACCATATCTCTGAGTCTATTCATAAATTGTCCAAATTTGGTTTTATCATCCAAGACACAGGCAGCTTCTTTGCTCCTCCGAAGCTCCTCTTCTTTGCGTACCTCAGCCAACTCCTGCAGTTTTTGAAATAGTTTTCGAAAGCAGCAGTTCTCCAGGTTGGACTCCTCAATGCCCCAGTATCTCAGCTCCTCCTGAAAAGACAAGGCACACATGTCTCTTAAGAGCATCAGCTTCCCCGCTGCTAGAAAGCTGACAATCATCCCAAAAGCATTGGGGTTCCTGTCAAAGAAGAACTCGTGGTTGTCTTCATCGTAATCATCACACAGCTGAATTATTTCTTCATAGCTGCTGCAAAACTTAAGTTTGCTCAGTCTGGTCAGGGGAAATTCATCTAAAGTACTCCAAGGTAGCAGGTACTTGATGCCTCCAACATTTATCATGATTTCTGTCTTTAGATCAGCTGCAGAGACTTGATCAGGATGGTAAATCCTCCTGGCTCTTTGGTAATGGACTCCTTTGACAGAAGGTGTTTCAACCGAAACAGGAAAGAAGTGGCTCAAGGAATTGCAAGAAGTGTAGCTAATGTTACTATAGTCTTGGTCACTACCTCTGGAGAGAATAGGCATCTCTAGGAGTTCTCACTGGGACATCCGAAACGGCATCAGAGCAGCGTTATCTGTCAGCTCAAAGATACAGAAGGAGGAGAGAACATAGTAGACGTTATTGCAGGAGAAAAGGTGTTTCACGCTACTTTCCTAAAACGCAAAATTATTGGGTGGCTGTTTGATAAGTAAAAGTCACCTCTGTGCTGCTTCCTGAAATCTGCAGCCTGTGAATGCGATTTGCTCTGCAGCCTCATTGGTTGTCTGGCAACACACAGGCACAGAGGAGAGCTACAGCCTCATTCATAATTATCACAAAGGGTCGGACGCCTGCAAATCCAAACGTAAACAGATCGGTCTCTTCTCTCAGCATCATTAGATCATATTTTTCAGCGGTTATCGCTTTGCTTTCTTGTTCCTAGAAACACTGAGATACACACTAACTCAACTAAGCTGCTTAATCGTTATTAGAGTGGTCAATTACCTGCCATCAGCTGGATGCAAAGTTCCTAATTGCTTTAACTTGACTGCTCACATAGCAGTTCTCTACCTTTCCCTGCACGCCCTCTTTGCCTGCCTCGCGGGTAGATTGCAGGGATTAGCTAGGAGATGTTTGTAAAATGCCTTTAGAGGAAAAGCGCTGTATAAATTGTGACTATTATCAATCCAGTCTCGTGTTACCATCACTTACTGAGAAGATACAGGGGACATTTACCCTGAAGAGAACTTTATTACACAGAAAGTGAAATGTTTTATCAGCTTGGGGCAGGGGGGACAATTGAAAGACACCCCCCACCTCTCCTTCTCCCTTTCAAGAACAGCCTGCTGATTTTATTCATAATCTCTAAACATTCAAAGACATTTAATACCTTTTATTAGTGAACTGCAGAAATGGTGAGGAAACTTCCCTAAAGTTACTCACCTTCGTGCCACAGGCTGTTGCCCGGTGCCCGGCTTCCTTGCAGGTGAAGGGCACATGCTGCAGACTGCTCAGCTCTCTTCTGAAATACAGCCCAGCAGAAAGACCTGGGGATATTTTACAGTATTGATTACATGAAAAATCACTCTGAAGCACTCTGGAGATTGCAGTCTCTTTTCCTCTTTCTCTTTCTCTCCTTCTTTCCTGGAAGAGGAAAATAGTCATATGTGTTCATGTAATGTATGCGCTCCTGAAAGAGCCTTTGCAAAGGAGACAAAGTCCTAAATGGCAGCTCCTCTTCTGAACCCCTGGAGCTTCCAGTGAGAGCTAGTAGATCCTGCCCTCTTCCTGTCTCTCCTCTGTTTCCCCTGGCACTGTCAGTGTGGTCCTGAAAGAGGAGGGGAGAGGGAAGGGGGAAGGGCTTAGAAATAATCTCTCCAGCATCCCTCTGTCTATTCAGCAAGCAGCAGGCAGCAACTGGCTAAGAACACAGAGTACAAGGACAGGCTCTGGCTAATGAGGTTTAATAATAAGTAAATTCTGGCAAACTACTTAATAAAACAATGTCAATGTCTATTAACTCCTTCCATTGCAGCCATAGCACAGTTGCTTGCTCTGGAGACACCAGTCAGGTTCCTCAGGAGCAGTTTCCATCTCCTGCATCCCTCTTGAAAGTGGGATTTGCTCTAAATATCCCTAGATGGAGAGGGGAATTTGTTGGGTCTTTCGATGCTGGGCCTCAGCATTCCTTTGGTTATTAGGGAGTGTTTCCCTGCTGTAAAAGAAAGTGTCTCTGGCTTGCAAAGAACAGGTGCTGAGCTCTCTCTTTTCCAGATCTGCAGTGCTTTTCCAACAGCCAAGAACTTTTTTGGTTCTCTCTTGCAGATGATGGGAAATGAAACATAATCCTTTTCTCATTTTTCTCATCCATGGCTATGGGAAGGGGGTGAACTTGCTGTAATGCTTTTGGGTCCTATACTGACAGTAGGTCTTGGGCTGCCTCAGTCTACTATTGGCATTAAATGGATTTGACTCATATTATGCTTGCTTGGCCTCAGCCAGAGGGTTCAGAAAGCCTGTGGCAAGATCTTAGGGACAAGTCCCTTCTGTGGGGAGCAGTAAGAAATGCCTTAGCTTATGTCTATACCCAGCGTATCTGGATGCAAGGAAACTGAATCCTAGTGTTAAAAGATGTGCGTCAGTCTGTAGGATGTCCATGTCCCACTGTGAATGCTAAGGTCATGTGGAGAACTAGTATGAACTTGGATCTCAGAGCTGCTTTTCTGCCTTTTGCACAGCGGGCACGAGGTGCTAGTGGTGTCCTTTGCTGGCACTGTGCTACGTACCCTTGTAACATACATGGGCCATGCCCTGCTGAGCTGACGCACCTCAGAAGAGGCTGCTGCAGCTGTTTATCTGCGCTGAGCAACACCATGGCACAGCCTAGGATGGGAAGCCTTTGCTAATTGGACTTTTTGGCTCATCTCTCTTGGCTCACGTGGTGCCTAGAAGATTAACTTCTTACCAGGTTTCCCCACTGGAGTTTTCACTGAAGTCCTAATTATGCCATCCACAGAGAAAGACCAGATAGATGCCTGAAGGCAACTGAGTTCTGGGAGAATAGCTCAAAATCACTTAAATCCTACCACCTTTGTACAAGGTGCAGTTTGTTCTGCCTATCAGTCTTTCTTAAGGATTATTTTTGCAAAGAGAAAGCAAACCTATCCTAATTAACTTTGGATGGATTGTTTCAGAAAAGGATAAAACCAATTAACATTTTCTACTTACCTTGCAAAGCCCTTGCGTGCTGTTGTTAATGGTTGTATTTCTGAAACAGGCCAACAAGAAGGTGAATAGATCCAAACCAATGAGTAAATATTGTATATAATCAAGGAATTTGAGCATTAGACTTGTTTATAAAGTTATAGTGTGTAAGACTTCCCTTCCCATTCTGATGTGTGCTGTATTGGAATCTGCAGCAGCATCTGGAGATAGATCAGGACCTCATTGCCTGCTAGAACCATACAAGTGTCTGTCAGTCAGTCCTTAAGAGTCATCTGTCTTCATAAATGAGACAGAGAAAGGATAGAAATATTTTACTTTTATTAATGGGATATGAAGATACAGCAAAGAGAGCTATATTTGGTGTCTGAGAAAGGCAGGCCTTGCAGCTAGCTCTGGAGATCTTACACACATAATGTGCTCCCAAAGCTGTCCTTCTACCTTGCCCAGTCTTTGCCTTCTGTCCCCAGGATCCTACTACCATGTCTGTGTGAGATCCTCTGACAGTAGATTGTCTAAAACTATTAATGCTGACACCTGCAATGCCTCTTCAAGTGGGACTGACATATTTCCTGGCTCAACTGATCCCTGACAACTTCGTTTTGTCACTTTTTTTTGGTGTTTTTCATAACTGCAGCTGTGGTCTTCCTGGTAAATTCTCCTCTGTTCAGTATGAAGTTCTTATTCTGTGTTGCCCTTGCAGTCTCTGGAATTACTCTCTCCTTGCTCCTTAGCCATCTGGTCATATCAACTTCCTTTTTCATGCTCTTTGTGTCTTAAATGCAGTTTCCATATGCATTTGTTGACATGAATGACATGAATCCTTATTTGTTGACATGAATGACATTTCTGTCTCCTCCCTGTTGTTTCCCTCCTTTTGTTGTTTTGCCATTCAACTGTAATTATTTTAGACCTGCCTCCCACATCTCTTTGTACAAGGGTAACATGCTACAACTGAGAGGAAATCTGAGCAGAGGATGTAGTGCTAACCCAGATGGCTCCAGCTCGTCCCCACGTACACCAAGGTTAAAGCCTCAGTGTTGGCTGTGTGGTAACTGATGGTTTCATTCTTTCAAATTCAAATTCAAACACACACAGCAGAGATTTACTGGGCTGGCTTGAAACCTTGTTGGTGTGACGGTGCTGTTAGCATCCTGTCCCTGAGACATGCAAAGAAGAATCTGCTAAGAGACATCCATTATGGTGAACAGATTTTGTCTTAGATAGTTCAATAATGAAATCATTTTCAGGGTTAGTATTTAGATGACAGTTAAATGCTGTAGAAAATGGGAAAGTGAATGTCACTGGCTTTAATAGCTTTAT
>JAOXOE010000720.1:12797758-12816733 GCA_028565055.1 Phoeniculus purpureus
GTGAATGTCACTGGCTTTAATAGCTTTATTACCTGTGATTTCATCTCCTCTGCTTTGTTCTCTGCAATTATGTCAGAATCCTCTATCAAGCAGCAGATACATATAGAATATAGATATACAGAAGAAGCAAGCACTTCTTTTTTTAACCAAGTGCATAATAAAACCATAGAATTTACTGGCACAGGATGTTGTGGTGGCTGAAAGTGTAAAAGATTCAGAAGCAGGACTGAGCAAATTTATGCAAGGAAGGGCAACCAGGTAGATCCAACACCTGTCACAGCAAGTCAGTAACTCACATATTGCCAGGCAGCCCAGAGATATTCTAGTGCTAACAGCACAATGTCCTTGTCTGTTCTGATTTTCCCCTAGATTTCTGATAGATGATGTATATGGGGGCTGCACAGACCCTGGTGTGACCCTGTAGAGATGTTCTTTTGCTGAGAAACCCAAGGAGGGTGGCCTAGGCTCTATTTAATTAGTCCTGCGCTAACTACCTTAAAGTATTTTTCTGTCAGAATAGTCAAAAATGAGCTGAACACTAATCTGTGATTATATATGTATGTGTATCTTTATATATCCAAGATTAATGGTGTCTGTATATAGTGGGCAATCTCACAAATGGGTAGATGTACACTATATATGTGCTTGCAGGTCTCCTAACCATTCTGCATGTAGCAGGTATGTAGTTTAGTAAAGGCACTGTTGTCAATCTTCTTTCCCAGCTGGGCTTTTTGTAACACTTAAATATAATCCAGAGGTAATTACTTTGCCTGGCATCTCTAGCAGAAGATGCATTTCCAAGTTTTAAAGTCAGAAAGAAAAATGTAAATCAAAACATATTTAAGGCAATGTGAACTCACTGAAAAAGAGGAGAAAAACCAAGAATGAAAGAAATTAATTTTAAAAACCTGTACTCTCTTTATTCATTGCTTAGAAATTAGCCCAGGGCTGAGTCTTCTGTTGTGCAATTTCATCTCAAAATGATAAGATTCTGGGTTTTTTATAAATGGACTGTATCTGCGAGGGGTAACTTTTCTCTAAGCCTCAGCCACTGTATAGCCCTGGCCTCTCCTGAGTTCTTGATGTTTATGCCAAGTCTTACGATAAATGACTATTTTTTCATTTATTTTCAGAATAACTGACATGGGATTGAAAGGAGCCTTATAACACTCAAAAATTATTTTAAATGCTTCCATTGTGTTCTCAGGTTGTTAATGCTGCTGGAAGTGATGGGATTTAGAGGTGTCTTGTTCCTTGGAAATTCAACATCTTTTCAGATCCTTATTTTACTCATTAAGCATAAAGAGCAGCTTAGCTGCCTTTTCTTAGCTTAATTATGACATTATATATTTCAAGGTAAACTTTCAGGATTTATACCAACATTTTATTCAGTCCAACAACATCAGCTGCATGTTCCAGTTTATTTCTTCATAATTTGTCTTTATGGAGCAATAGAAATACCTTTTCTTGCCAAACACCTATTTTGTGTGGATAATTAAATTGACAATAAAGGGCTGGATTCACCTCTTCATTATTCAAGTCTTCCCAAGTTTCAGCATCACTGATTCCAGCAGAATAATGCTGCAATCACCCAGGGATATGTGGTAAATCAGACAGTGGGTACCCTTGATTTATTAAGCTCTTCTGTGATAAACTGCCAGTTCATCCCAGCCCTTAAAAACCTCAGTCATGATCCATGTGCTTGACATGCCACAAACTGTCTTAGGAGACTGAGTCACATACTGTTGTTGGTTTATTCCTTATTTCCACCCCTGTCTTTGTAAAAGTTCAAGGTTTTTTTCTTTTTTCTCTGTCATGTGTGATAAAATGCAGTAGGGCCACTTCTCCTAGCACTAGAGCAAATGAGCTATTCAGAGCATTTCTTTGCTATCTAAATGTAAAATAAGAGTCGTGATTTGTCACACACAGATTTCCATGTCCTTTCACTTCAGATAAGACCCTCAAAGTTTTCTGTGCTCATTTCCTCTGGACTTTGTTGAATGGACCATACTCATTCCCTGTTAATGGACAGTACCCAAGGAAACTAATTTCAGATGGCTAAACATTTTCTAAGTTGATCTTAATGAATTTGGCATAAGGGCTGAAGGGATTAAAATGTTGTGTTTCCTCTAAACAGAGCTGAGTGCCACGGCTCAGAGCTGAGTGCTATTATCTCTTCACACAGCAAGAGACCAATTAAGTGAGATACACCCAAGTAATGTGAGAGTCATGCTTTACAGGAAGACAATCCTAAGACTTTCATAACCTGATCCAGAGAATAATTCTCTCCTGATTGGAGTTCTGGTGATCAGTCTCACCCTGGGCACTACACAAAAGGTGAGCATGGGAATTTTTGATGGGAAACATGTGCAACCTTTGCTTCCTGGAGTCCAAACCAAAGGACCCATCTGTCTTAACTGCTTGCACATCAGGAGAAAAATTTGGTCTGCATTTTTAACCTCCCTCAGAACCCAGCAACTGGGGGAATTAGGGCTGAATCCCCAGTGGTAATCAGCTGCTAAATGGAAGGTTTCTTCAAGAGCACAAAGTTCCATTTTCTTTCCTACTCTGCAGTCAGGTTTGCATTCTGCGTTTTGATGATTCTGTCAATGTTGAAACCATCTTGACAATGTAAAACCTTTGATGAGATAAAAATTGGGAATTATAAAATGTTTACTATCAATTACTATTTCTGTGCCTTGGTTTCCTAGTCAGAAATCAAAACAATCCAGCTATAATGATCTTGTAAAGGCTCTGTTGATAGCTACTGAGATAAGACAGCAAGGTCCCTTTTGGGCAGAAGGACAGGAGATATTAAAAGTTGATCTTCCACTACCTGTGCTGCAGAAGGCTGTTTTTAACAGGGGCTAAGTTACCAGCAAGACTGATTGTCTAAAGTTACATAGCTCAGGAATAAAATATAGCAATGCTTTCAGTTTTCAGACAGAAGGCAGAAACAGTGTTAAAATTACCTTAGGTACTGTGACGAACTGCCAGATTAAATGTGAATTACTAAGCAGGTGAGGTGGGTTTGAATACTGAATGCTGTTGATTTTTTTTCTCCTTTCCTATTAGGATTTATTTCTTGAATCATTTAAAACTAGTGAAGAAAGGTCTGAGAATTTTTTATAGTTGTTACTGGTGAAATTGATTGCTTCATCTTGTGTTTTTGAATTCCATACCATTCAAACGAATTACCTCACAGATCCAGTTCTCTGTTTATGATGCATTAAATGTAAAAAGAAAGAATCATTCCACTTATTTTTCTTCCCAAGTCTTGAGACCATGTGTTAAAAAGCTATAATATACAAAAAAGGCATTGTTGCGCTTATAGTGCTACCCCATTGTTAAAAAGTACCCATAAACTTTTCTTAATAACTTAGCTAGTTCCTTACTGAGCTCTGCATCTGTTTTAATCAGTGAAATGTTTGCCTTATTCAGGCTAAGATAGGAGACATTATGGTTTGATCATGCTAGTATGAAACTAGTAGAAAGTGCTGGCACTGCAGTCTCCGGAAGGTCCCCATCCACTAAGCTCCGAATAACTACTTCATTTTTCCCTTTGCGAGGAAAGGAGAGAATTCTTCCTCCTTCTGCTGGTTCTGGGAGCTCCACCATCTGCTTTGGGGACAACTTCATTAGGCTGATGCTGAACATTTTTAAAAGTCCATCATCAGCTGAGAATCCAAACTTTTCCCACAAACCTTCATGTTGGACTCATCTTTCAGTCCATCTGGCAACACCTACTCTTTGCAGGTTTGTATTTCAAAAGAGAATTAAGAGCTGCAGAGCCCTTGGTTTGCACTTTCCCCCCTACAAATGCTTTCCCTGCTTGGAAATTCTCATTAATAGCCCTGGGGCTGACCCCTCTCAGCACCGAGGGCTGCAAGGCTTCAGTACTGCAAAACCTGTAGGATTTCTTTAATTCCTGTCCTGCTGTCAGTAGGTGAGGATTTTCCACTTTTCCCTTATCCCTGACTGCTCCATCAGCCTTTCATATGGAGGAACTTTTGGATTGCTTTGAGGTACACCAGAGAGAACTGGCTTGGCATGATAAGCTCAAGGATTAGGAAGGTGTTAAGTGCCCCTCAGGAGCTTCCTGGCCCAAAGCTGACATTCGAGGCTGTTACCTTGTGCAAAATGATCACACTGTTCACAATCTGTATTCCCTTCTTCTTTCTATCCTACAAAGTCAGGAGGACTTGCCAGCTGCAAGAGCTGAAAGTCTGGAGGGCAGAGGTAATCAGAAAACGTTTAATTCATTGTAATCTTAAAATCATCAGTGTACGGATTCGGAAAAGGTGTGACTGAGTGGCTGGGCAATGAATGGCTAAGTGATTCATGTTTATAACCCAGCTTTTTTGTAAACGCTACAAAGATTAATTAATGATAGAATCAAGGGAAATGTCTGGCAGGGTAGATAGAGAGGCAGAGACAGAGCTATAGAGACTGGAGAAAACGTAGGCATTAATAAAATGAGGCTGAACCTGAGGAAAAACAGACCAATATGTCCGCTGTGGGAGACTGATCCTAAAACAAAGCAGCTATAAAGTAGGAAGAGAGATGAATGCAATGAAAACCAAATGTCTGGAAGGCAGAAATGCTGTTTGGTTTTATAATATGATAGGGTAACATAAAGCGAAACATAAAATCACTCCATTCATGTAGTCCATCCACCAAACTAATCAGAAGATGCTTGTGGAGATCTTAAAAAAGATGATGCTACGGACCAATGGATTAAATGGAAATAGTGTTGTTTTCAGTTCCTGTGGTTTTGAATTTCATCCTTTGACGAACATTTGCAGAATTTGGAAAGAGTATGGTTGGCAAAGTCATTCAAAGACAGGAAGGTTTTGTCTTACAAAAAAAACAGGGTAAAAAATACAGAAGAAAAGAACTTAAAAGATTATCAGTGACGTGACAACCATCCACGGTGTTGAGTGGGTATTGATGTGACTTGAAAGGAAATAGTGCATTGAATGATTTGGATAGACACAAAAATTCAGGCTGAACACTTGGGCTAGACAACAGAAAATGTTTTAAATGAAAAGGTAATTTAGGCTCCTGAAGGGAGAGGAGCTTTTCAAGCAAAGCTGCTCTTCTACCCAGTCTTGTTCTACTGGGCGTTAACAGCCAGTGGCTGTTATAGGTGAGTGCAAGCCGTTGGTGTAAGCAGGAGAGAACTCGTTTGCAAGATTGATTTTTACCCCTGGATCAGGTAGAGGCAAAATACACTACAGTAAACTGTAAAAATAATGGTCCTGAAGGGCCAATCAGACAGAGAGGAGGTGTTGCAAACTACCAGTATCCCCCTGTCCTTCACTGAGGTGCCTCCTGAAGCTGTGACGAGAGAAGATAGCTGTGTAGAAGCTGGCTGGACATGTTGGGTTCTGTTGGGTATTTCCCCAGTACTGAACCTCTCCATGCTGTGGGAGATAAGTTGTGCGGGACTGTAAACCCCTACTCTCTGTTAAGGAGCACAAACACCAGTCAGGGCATTCTCACATTTCCTGCTCTCATTTGTGCTTTGAAACCTCTTACATGGAGCTTAAATGACATATACTCCTGTTTCTGCAGTGCTGTCTTCCTGGTCCCTTTCAATAATTCATATTCCTCTACACCTTATTCCTGTGCTCCTTTACATTGTTCCTTTGATAATTAAGCAACAGAACATAACAGGTATGTGAGATGCTGAGATAGTACTGGGGCTCAAAATGTACCAAATGTTTGAGTGAGGTAGCTTAATTACCACTTGGTCTCTTCCTGCTTGGTTGGGAAATAACTAGCCACTTGTGCTACATATAAATCTATGGCAGCAAGCGAGAAAGAAAAGAGAATTTGCAGGCTCGTTGGGGCTGTAATACTTTTTCATGTTTCAAGTCAGAATTCTTGTAGTTCATTTGAACCATTTCATGTGGAAAATCACAACAAACACATCTCCATGCACCCCTTTCAGAGACTATCATCATATTTGGTTGAAGTGAGTTTATCCCCACAGCAAAAATCCTTTGGTTTAGACATGGGCTGCAGAAACTTTAAGGTGCTGGTAATTTTACATTAGTGCATACATTTTGTGCACAGACTGTGCCCAGTACAAGTTCTGTCTCCAAGATATCTCTGTTCAGAACTTCCCTTTTTTAACAGTGTTGTAGGACTTGAGTAAATGGCAGCACTTGGCACAGATCCATCTCACTTAACGAAGGAGATTAATTTGAAATGCATTTGTTCCAGACTATTTCGTGGGATAGCAGAAAACAAGAAGCTGCTTAGAAGGCAATAGAGATCTCAGAAAAGCTGACTCTTTCCTGTTGCTTGTTCTGCTCTATTGGATATGTAGCTGGCCAAGACAGTCTTTCAACCTCAATGACCTCCAGTAGAGAACTAAACTCAATGGATGAGTCTGGGCTTTGTGCGTGGGTGTTGATTTTCCTTCTAGCAATATTTAATCTGGTGAAGGGGTTAGAAATAGGAAAAGATTTTTATTATAATAAAATAACTGAAATTGTTATGAGCTCGTAAAGTAATATAGGCAGCAAAATTATCAGTAAGCTTTCCCTCATATCATTCTTGATGGGCTCCTTCAGCTCCCTCGTTCCTAATCATGTACCTAATGAGTTTTCTGATTACTGCTGTGGTTTGTCAGTGCTGCCATTTTGTACTACTGCTGCAGTAATTGCCCTTTTCAGGAGAACTTTCACCAGCCATTTTTCCTCTCAGGAGGCATCACATTGTGTCAGTCCATGTTGATGGAACTAGGCAGTATGGTGCATCTCTTTATGCATTAGGTGACAGCATTGTTGCATGTCTTCTCATCTGAGCCCTGTTGACCACGTGCCACTCAAAAGCTTGTACAATCAGGTACTTCCTTCATCTGTAAATGCATCAGCAAATGAAAATGGGGAGAGTACTTGAGGTGACGTGATCTACACACTAGATTAGTGGAGGGCATTCGTTGAAAGCCCAGTCTACTCTGAACAATGACTAAGGAAAAAATTGCACTGATTTACTCAAACCTCTGATTCCCTGCTTGAACCCAGAGGCAGAAGTGCTGCTGGTACTGACAGTGCTGCTCTCCCCCAGCTTTGGGGAAGCTATCATGCCAGCAGAAAACCAGCTAAATCATCTTCCTTTTTATGCATTGGCAACAGAATTGGTCACTAAGTTCAGGCAGAGTTCAGCAATGAGCCGGAGCTCATACCTAAGGGCATGGAGGGCAGAGCTTGGACTGTAAGTCCTTCATTACTGATGATAAGAGAAACTAAAGCTGGTGGGAAAAAGCAGAAGTGTTTTCATGTTTTCCTGGGTTTATGATGAGAGCTTAATGTTAAGAAACAGCTTTGTGAAGCTTCATACTCCAACATATTTTGGCTGGCTGCAGCGCATTGGAAGGACTGGGAGCTTCCAGATTCACATTCTGGGAGAGCTCATAATTATTTGACTGACACAGAGGTGTTATTATTTTCATGTTAACTTATAATACCTTCAGATTTACATTACAATTCAAGGAAGACATGTTTCAGGGCACTGGAGTACAACCACCTCTGTAGCATATCTATGTTGCTGTGTAGTTTCAGGGAGGTTTTTGCTGTATTATGGCTCAAGGATTTCCAGCTAAGCCCGTTGTTTTGTTACATGATTATTGTCCAGAAATCAATGGTGCTCTCTGCTGTCTGAGACAAGATTGGTTTTGCTGCTTCTTGGTCATTAGTGGTGTTGCAGAAGAGTTTAAGAATCTAAGGAATAGACTTGAACACCCTCTTGTTTGGTAAAAGCCAAAGACAAGCAGATGGATGTTGTCTCAGAAATCTCACCCTTGAAAGAAGTGCAACAGACTAAGCCAGGCACTGTGGGTTTGTTTGGGCTTCAGTATCATATGAAAACATTTACCATTTTCAAGGAAAAATAATGTCTCTAGTTTCACCAAGAGACTCCTGAGTGACTCTCCCATAACTATCATTACCTGTCAAGTGCCTGATACATGTGATTTAAGGATCAAATTTTCTTCACCTCTGTCCCAGGATTATTCTATTCATTTCAGTCATAGAATCATAGAATCATCATCGCTGGAAAGGACCTCCAGGATCATCTACTCGAACCCTCATCCCAACATCTCACTAACACCTAGACCATGGCCTCAAGTGCTCTAGCTACTCAGTTTTTAAATATCTCCAGGGACAGTGAACCCACCACCTCCCTGGGCAGCTTGTTCCAGTGGCCAACGACTCTGTCAGGAGAGAACTTCTTCCTAAGATCCAACGTAAACCTCCCCTGACACAACTTGAGGCCATTTCCCCTCGTCCTATCATTGGTAATTTGGGATAAAAGACCAGCACCAGCCTCGCTACAACCTCCTTTTAGGTAGCTGTAGAGAGCAATAAGGTATCCTGTCAGCCTCCTCTTCTCTAGCCTATATAACCCCAGTTCCCTCAGCCACTCTTCATAGGGCGCATTTTCTAGACCTCTCATCAGACTCATTGCCCTTCTCAAGACCTGCTCCAGCATGTCGATGTCCTTAACCTGTGGCACCCAAAACTGAACCCAGTACTCAAGGTGAGGTCTTATGAGTGCAGAGTAAAGCGGCACCATCACCTCCCTACTCCTGCTGGTTACACCGATCCTGATCCAGGCCAGGATGCTATTGGCCTTCTTGGCCACCTGGGTACCCTACTGGCTCCTGTTCAGCCAGCTGTCTACCAAGGTATCATGCTGGATGCTGTCCTGTTAACTGTGAGTAGAACATGTTCATATCGACACAACAAGCAAAATGTCAGCACTTGCTTGAGAAAAAGAAGGCACATATGTTTTCAGGCCAAGGCCAAAGCAGAAAGTTTTAGATTCCAGTAAAGTAATGCCAAGCTGTAGATAATATGCAGAAAATTCTGTAGAGAAGGAGATACTTCATATCATCAACTTTAAATTCACTTCAGGCAGTAGACGGCTCTTTGCATTACATTAGAACATCTTAAGCTAATGAGTCCTTTGAATTGTGGTCCCTTGCAGAATCTATTTACAGTGGACTTAGGTGACTGATGGTTAAATGTTTGAACCTCATCCTGTAATAAGAAATTCCACTGAGAGTTCTTTGCTTTTCTGAGGCTTCATCCTGGCAGATTCACACCGTGTATCTCTCATGTCTTAACTAAGTGCAGATTGCAGTTATCTAGTCAAAAGCTACATAACTTCACAAAAGATTCTGGAGTCTTCAAAATACCTTGTTTTAAAACGATTTTAATTAAATTACTTTCACAGCTCTAATAAGAAGTTACGTGCAACACCACGTTTGTTTGATAAGTGGTTTGATTCTATGTGCCAGTATGTGAGAGCTAGAGTGAATTTGTTCTAAGAAGCAAACTCTTCTGATTGGACATGCAATATGGAGATACAAGTGTCCTGTATCCTTGTATTTCCATTAAATTCAAGGTTTTTTAAATCAATTTTTAATTACTGATCCCCAGCACACCAAGAATACTGATTTACCATTTACTAACACTCCTTTCAGTGCTGGTGACACAGCAAAGTGTTTGTGACCGTCACACCCAGCCCCCACTGCCCTGCATGGTCCTGCATTCACGATTGTCCTTTGTTATGACCTTCGCAGGACAAGGATGTGGGGGACATGTCACAATATCATCAAACGTTTTCCTTCTTTTCTCCAGATATACTTGGCTGCACTTAAGTTTGTTCAGGCTCCATCCTTTTGATTGTACTGAGCTATATCATCTTTTAGTAGCATAGTGTCATAGAATCGTAGAATGGCTAGAACTGGAAGAGTCCTTAAAGATCATCTAGTTCCAAACCCCTGCATAGGCAGGGACACTTTACTAGATCAGGTTACTCAGGGCCACATCCAACCTGACCTTCAACACTTCCAGGGATGGGGCAGCCACAACTTCCTTAGGCAACTTGTTCTAGCATCTCAGCACACTCACAGGAAAGAATTTGTTCCTTATGTCCAACCTAAGTCTCTGCTCTTCAAGTCTGTAACCCTTTGCCCTTGTCCTGTCACTACACACCTGTGTCAAAAGCCCTACCCTAGCTTTCTTTTAGCCCTCTTCAGATCTTCAGATATTGGAAAGCTGCTAGAAGGTTACCTTGGAGCCTCCTCTTCTTCAGGCTGAACAACCCCAACTTGCTCATCCTGTCCTCATAGGGGAGGTGCTCCAATTCTCTGATCATTTGAGTTGCTCTCCTCTGGAGCTCTATGTCCTGTTGATGTTGAGGGCTCCAGGTGGGATCTCACCAGTGCAGAGTAGAGGGGAAGAATCACCTCCCTCCACCAACTGTCACTGCTTCTTTTGATGCAGTCCAAATGTATGAATGTGAACTCTTTAAAAACACAGTCTAAGGAGTAACTGATTTATTTATTTATATCCATGACAGAGCCTCCCTAAGTGCCACTTGGCTGATTATTAATATTTTCATAACATTACTCATAAAAAAATTCAAAGCCATTCTTCTTTATGATGTTTGATCATTTCTGTGCAGAAAGCACAACCTTCTCAATTAGTTGCCTCACAGTTCAATACATAATCAAGAGGAAATTCATTTTATTGCTATTCCTTGTAACATTTGTTCCAAGTAAAGACAAGGGAAAAAAAAGCCAAATTGATTTCTGGATAGATTAGAGCTGAGAATACATGACACTATTTCCATAGTTTCATCTTCTTAAAGCAGTTAATTCCTATGCTGTTTATTTGTCCTGTTGGGTGGGCTCAAGTAAACCCAATTTTAAGCCTTCAGTGCTTAATCCATGCCAGAGTTTTTCTTTGTCACCTGAGGATTTCAAATAATATGGTTAAGCTTAACCTCATTTTTGCTTCCCAAGGCTCCTACTCCTCCAGGCAGAGACTCAAATGAAGATCTGTCCCTTTGTGCTTTAGTTTCCCAGCTGTAGACTGATGATGTCTGTTCGCCCCATAGATTTAAAGCCTTTGGGAGGTGATCTACTGTCAGTATGTGTCTGTACAAGACCTAGTACATAAGGTGCTTGTTCTATTAGGAAACTCTAGGTGCTCCTCAAGAAAGAAACAACAAGAAAATAAGTTTTGGAAGAAACTACGTGATATTTATGAAAAGAAGGGGACTTGGTACCTCTGAACTTGTCCAGGACAGCAGTACAATAGACCAGTTGAAGCAATATACAGTGACTTAGATCTAAACAACCTAAAGCAATGAGATATTAGGGAAATTTGGGGCTGATAAACAGACAAAAATGCATGATAAAATTTGGTGCAGAACTACTCACCCTGCAGTCCAATAGTATTTTGTGGTGCAAGTTGTACTTTGCTTCTCCCACATCAAACTGGCATAGTAGAGCAAGAAGTACTGGTTTACACTGGTGTCACTACCAGCATTCATTTAATTTTTGACAATTAATTTGTCTTCTTACTGAGACAAAAATACAGAAATTATTTTTGCCAGTTTTGGACTTTGACACCTGCGCAGAAGAACAAGCCGGTTTGTGACTTTTAGAAGTAATTTTCAGATGTGACTTCATTTCTGCATCTGATATTATCCTCTCAGGAGCAAAGCTGTTACATTCCACGGGATTACACCAGCTAAGGGAGATGTAAGTGAATGGAAAATCAGCCCAGAGATGTTGAAGTGTATTTCTTGCATTTACACTTTTTGATTGAACTCTAATGTTCTTCTTCAGACTGTTCACTTGGGCAAAATAATGTTAGTCCAAAACAAATTAAATCATCACATATGTGAAAGAACCTTTGTCATCTGTACTTCTGCACTTAGTGCTGTCATCCACCTGAAGAGGATGTCAGTGTTTTTCATTGCTCCATCTTTTTGCAGTTCTGTTCCACTAATGTCACTGTTTTTAAGGAAAAGTACTTTCTTACTTATCTGTTATTGAAGCTGATTCTGTGTCATTTTGACCCATGGCAGACACCCCACTCTTTCACAGGGGAAGGTTTTGCTCCTAAAATCACCTAATTTGATGAGTTATGCAGCAGAAGCCAAGCAAGAAAGTTTCCAAAGCTTTGGGAGGTAATTAGCTGCTGAACCACACCAACTCTTCACATATGGTTTATGCCAGCCATTGGTTGGTACCACCTTGGGCAAGAGACAGCCCACATATCTTCAGAAAATAGCTGGAGTTGTGATCAGAAATTCCAGGTCACATCAGACACCCTTTAAAATGTCCTATTCCTTGAATTTGTCATTTTAGTTTGGAATCAGGAGAGCTGCTATGACGGGAATAGGTCTCTTCATTGGCAAGTTCAAGAACTGTTCTTTGACATTTAATGAAGGAAAATACCTCTCTTCCCAAAGGCTCTTTATCCTCTTTTTCATATAAAGTCCTGCTGCTGTCAAATGCCTTATTACTGGTTTAATCAAACAGCAGTGGTTTGATGAGGGTCTGCTTTTGGGTCATGAGCAGCAAGGAGTCATTAAAACTAGTGATCTGAATGATTCCAGGAGAGGAGGCTTCCAAATCTGTCATCAGGGCCCATGTCTTCAATGGTGTCATGTTTGTTTGGAAATCAACTGGTTTGGTGTTGTTTGCCTTGCAGATGATCCTGTTCTTCTCACTGGCCCTGGCATCCCTCCTGCCTGCTTTTGTGCCCCCTGACATTGTTGAAACCTGAGTCTTGGGCTTTCAAACACACCCTGTCAGCACAACAGCAGCAGGGAGTGTCACATCACAGAGGCTTGGTTTGCAGGAAAGCGGCACCAGGGTTTGGTAACAGGCACAGAATTTATCCAAAGGAAACACGTAAAGAAGCATCTTGTTAGGAGCAAAAGTGCTTTCCCTGTGTTGGCAAGGGTCAGTATTTACCCAGAGAGGAATATGACAAATACTCCTATCTGTGTCATTTCAAAAGCATTTTATTCCCATGCAGTGCATGTATGAAGAACATTTCCTCACAGCTATCTTTGTGTGGATCCCTTTCACATGTGTTTTATGGGAACTGTTGTCTCTGCCAGGTAACTCTGCATGACTTTATTTTCTTCGTCCTTATTACTCGTGCTGAAGGTATTTCTGTGTTTAAATAAGCATACGTATACATACCCACTGCAGGACACAGGCACAATGACTGATACGTCACACCTGATTTGAATACACGCAGGAGGCAAAAACACTCTCTGGCTCCTTTAGGGAACCCATGGGGGTCTCACTAGGAAGGAATGGGGAGTTTTCTCCTGCAGATTTCTGCAGGACTGATTCACAAGATGCAGAAATCATTTTCTGCAGAACATAGCAGTGTTTTAATATCCTGTTTGTGAGTTTGTACTTATTCCACAACATTTTCTATTTCAATACAGTTATTTTGAGAGAAACCGTGTGCTTTTCTTAGCTAGAGAAATCCGGGGAAGGTGCTGAAATGGCTGATTCACACCAGCTTGTCTGGTGCTAACAATCAAAAGGGTGGTACTGACTGTGGGCTTGGAGCTCACAAGCAGCAGATTTCAGGCTCAGTCTTAATTTTGTTCTTTCAACTTTCATATTCAATGAGGAGTTCAAAGTTCCTTGCAAAATTACATCTGAACTTGACTGGTTCAGATGTGCTAATGAAACACCAGCCACTGCATCCATGAGGCTGTGGCTTATGGCTAATATTAATGTCTCATTCAGTAATTATCTTATGAAACAGGCAGATTAAACCATCATATGGGCACACAGATGCGGAGCACAGTCATGTGGGTGACACTGGCAGATTGTGCTCATATTAAGCATTTTGCCTAGGGAAAGGTGAGGAAAGAGAGTTGTGTAACACAGCTCCTCACCCCTTTTGCTTTCCTGTGTTAAATATCTCTGGGGCAGTGCGTGGAAAGGTTTTGAAAATTGCATAGAAAGTCCTTGTGAACAAACAGACAATGTAAAAGCTCAAGTTTAATTTTAGTAGAAAAGGAAGCACAAAAAAAATTGCTTTCTAGATATTACAATTGTCCAGGCTAAGTTGTTTTTATAGGTCCTCTATCACAGCATCTGAGTATCTTGCCAGCTGCAGTGCAAGTAACTTTGCAATCTCTGGAGTGGTGAGAAACTCTTCTCCCTGTTTTTTCTGTATAGGAAAGAGGCACAGAGGCTGCACCTTTCCTTAGCCTCATATTGCCATATCTTGCTGCAGTGCAGCCAGAGGTTATACCTGGATCAAGGGCTGTGAGGGTGCTTCTGCATTCTGTGCAATAGGCAGAGCCAGAATAATTCCATGGGTGATGGAATTACAGACATCAAAACACACATTAATGCTTCAGGGTAGCTGCCCTCTGCAGCTACTTGAGTTCTTAAGTCTCAAGAGGAACCCAGTGCTTTGCTTTTGCTTCTCCACCTCATGCTAAGTCCAACAAGAACCCAGAAACGAGATGTGCCTTCCACTTGCCTCTTTGTGGAGCATTTCTGGGTGTAAGACATGCGCATGAATCATCCAGGTCAAACTCGTCACAAACTGCAAGGTTGGGAATCACTTTTGTTTTTTGCAAAGGGTAACAAGTTTTTGTTACCTGGTGTTTTGGTGATGGTGTTTGTGCTAACTAGCTGTGTCGAGAAGCAAAGCCAAGTCCTGCGGTTTAGGTTCCTGCCGTCATGTTTCAGAAAGGCCAGAGCTGAACATGAGGCTGCTTGCTACAGTCAGAGTTGCTTTACAAGTACTGCTTATTCCATCAGCTTTTGCAAAGATCAGTCTGCTGTGGCACCATGTGACTGTGTACGAGAAAATATAGCCCTGATATTCAAAGTAACTATGTCTCTTTATTTTATTCATTCTACAGTGATGTTTGCATGTCGTACTCTTAAACATTTCATACAGCCTGTGGGTTTTAAAAATTGCTAAATATTTAGGTTTAAAAGTAGGTAATGAAAATTTCTGGGAATCATATAAAATTCTAAAAGCTAAATGATCTATGAAATTTCATAACGGGGTAATTTGCACTCAGCAAGTTCAAATTCTAAGAATTTTATTTCTCAACCATTCTGGAAAATTACTTACTCTTGATTAATTCTTCCCTATGAGCTCTGGATTCCTGTGGCTCATCACAGCGTAATGAGTAATGGTGTAATTTTTTGGTATTGTAATGAAGTTACCTGGTGATGTGGTGGCAGCTGCATCAAGGTGAATAAAACCTTGAAGAGCTAATGGTTTAAAGCACCTCACAGACCCCAGGATTATAAGAAAGGGAATAGGAGAAAGAAATAAGGAACAAACAGTTGTATTCAGAGGCCTGGTGGTGGAGAAGTGTCTTTCAGATGTGGCCTATATGTTAACTCAGCATCACTCGTGTGGCTGGAAATGAAAGAACTGCTCAGTTTGTTTTGGGTTTGCGTTTGAAACTCAAACTGCCAAAGTTAAACTGGCCTTTTCTTTGCTTGGTTTCTGTTGTGTCTTTGTGTTTTCAGAATCAGATAATCTTTATTACTTGGGGTTTAATAACTGCTCTGGAAGATGTTTGCTCGTGTGTTTTCTATATTCAGCATACCAACTTCAACATTTTTCCGTGGGTTTGTGGGTAATTCTGGCTTGCATATTTCTGGAAAACAGAAAGGATGACCAGTAAAAATCAAGTGTGAGAGGAAAGCTGGATATCTCAGATATTAAAGAGAAGAGGTGATTTTTGACTCAGTCTGGTGGATCTTAAAATATATTTCCTAAAGTAAGTGTTCCCTGTTAAAGGTCAAGACATAAGAATGTCCTTCTGTATTGAGAGAGGGGCAGTTGCCTCCATAAGCAGGTGATCTGTGAGTTATCCGAAGTCTGGTTTGAAGCCTGCTCCTGGAACATAGCAGTCACCCTGGAAATTCTATTCAGTAGGGCTTTTTAGAGCTGAGTTCTAAATGTCTTGTCTGGGGTTTTAATGTCATGTCTCACATCTCTCTCTCCCCTCTCAATTTTCTGTGAATAAGGTGTAAAAAAACAGGAAAACTATCTCACCTTATGATGTGTAGCCTGGTATTTGCAGAAGGTGTGCCCTCTGGTCAAAATGTGACTGTCCTGTTGCCTGTGTGAGCTTAACTAATGCTTTCCATCCCCACATCTGGATATTCCAAGAAAGAAATGTGGTGTTAATAAAATCCAGCAAGCCTCTGATGTGACTATATGACTGTGAAGTTTGAAGAGCTCTCGATTCAAATCTGGGTCTAAGTTTTAAATCTAACCTTTAAGGTCTGTAATGTGAGCTGACCCTGACCCTTAGTTCTCTGTGTACCACTGAACAGTGAGAGAGGCCATTTCATACTGTCAAGACTTTCTAATATATTCGTCTCTATTTCACAGGGAATGCTTTATCACCATTTGACCAAAGCTGTCCTTTCCCAGATTCCTCTGCTGAATGCACTTCTTTTTCTGTTTAGCTTTTCTATATGTTTTTTCCATATATTAGATCTCTCTGTTTTTCTCTCTTTTGTGGTGAATGTGGAAGCATCCAGGCCAGCAGGGTGGAAGAATTTAAATATTTAGTATCGTGAATCTTTTAATATCTTCAGGATTATAGTTGAGTCTGAAAAGAACGAAAAGGAAAGTGTACTTCTGCCCATCTCTCAGACATAAGCCCAGATCCAGCATCTACAGATTTGCTTAGCAAAATAATCAAAACATTTCAGAGACCGGGCTATTAGGTGATGTTTGTTTAATTGTAAAGAGTTTGGGTGTGTAATGTTGTATGTGTGAATCTGTTACTAATTCATGTATTTTTAAAATCAACTTCTATTGACTTCAAGACCACTGAGAAATTTTGGGTAACTTTGTGGTGCTTCTTGGGTGTGTTTTGTTGACCAGAGCACAGTCTCACTTTGTACTTGTGTTCCACCCATTTCTTACTCTGCTGCCCAAAATGTGTGGCAGACATTTCACCTTTGAGATCTCCTTCACACTACAGTTAACAGTAGCCCAGTAGCATGGGGATATGGTTTTTTGTGTGCCCCGTCCCAGGACCTCTGGGGAGATGCTTGGAGCGTTAAACTAAGATCCGCTTAGGATAAGATCTGTAACGACAGAAGGGAAAGCAGATGTATGACCAAATACTCACTCTGTAATCAGGGAACAAGACAACCAGTGACTGCACTGCAAAGTACTAAAACTTCTCCGTCACAGCCTGTTTTTACTGGGCAGGGAGCTGTCTTCTCCCTGACTTCTGCTGACCCACACTGTATGTGGAGCCAACCATGGCAGCACAGTGCTCATTAAAAATAAAACAAACCAAAACCAATCCCTACCTTTCTCAGTGCCTGTCGTGTTCTTCTGACAGTTGTCTGCCATAATTAAATAGAAAAGCATTTGTTCCAATGATGAGGAATTACAAGGGTACCTGTTTGCAGTTCGGCACATCCACAGGCATCACTTTCTGTGGTTTTTGAATGAAGGAGTCATGACTACAGCTCAGTCTGATTGTACCTGATTATGCGACTCCCTTACCTGTCAACAGCCTTATGCAGAGCGTGGTTCAGCCAACACATTCCTCTCAAATAGACAATTTTCTTGCAGCACACTAGATTTTAAGCACTTGCAGTACAGAGTATGTGGCTGTCTCACAGCACTGGTACTATTTCAGGCACCCATACTGCTCTGTCCACTTCACAGACAGTAATAACAAACAGAGAGGGAAAGAATTTCTAGAGGCTACATAAACCTGATCTCAAAGCAGGCTTAACGCTATGTCCTATTTCTAACAGACACTTACCCAAGTTGATCCCCTGGCTGCCCCTCTCTTGCCCTAATGTCAACTGAGGATGCCCCATGTTGATCCATTCCTGTGCTGTGTTGCTGGACTCTCTAACAGCAGAAAGGTATTTGGTTGGGTTTTTTTCTACTTTTCAAACTCCCTTTTGCAGTTTGAGGCTGCTCTTTCTTGCCCATTGCCACTGGATATGGAGAACTGCAAAGAGAAGAGCAGTCAGCAAAATCATCTTATGTAGCTTAAGGCTGTTATAAATGTCTGGACTGAACATTCCAAGTCCCCTTTTTCCTTGTCAGTGCTGTTTTCCCCCTCTCCCCTCAGCTTTATTACTCTCCTTTTATCTCAAGAGACAGGCTATAATATTCTTTACACCCCTGGGCTACAGGTACCAAAATAGTTCAGACAGTAAAGATGGGAGCTTGTGGTGTTGGGCAGCACCTTGCATAGCAGGGGACCCACTACCACCAAAGTGGAGCTTTATCCTGCACTTTCAGAAATAGTGGAAATTTTGCTGCCCTCTTAGGGAAGGATCAAACCTTGAGGACATTTGCGGTAGCTCAGGCAACCCAGTAATATGCTGAGTCTGCAAAGCAGGGGTTGGCTTGCATAATGTCTTACTGCAGTTAGGAATAGATGTAATAATTTCTGAACACAGTATAGCTGGCAGGAAAATGCCTGGATTGTAAATACACTGTATAGAATTAACTGCCCGAGTCCTATTGAGAATGTATGTTGTGCCTGCATCTAGAAACACTCTCAGGGGTGCTTTTACTTCTTACTTGCCCAGCCTTGAAGACATTAATCTGCATATTGTTGCCAAGTCTTGTATATGGGAGACAACATAAAGCATCACTCATTCACTTCCTATCATTAAAGTCAACACAATTTTAATGTGAGCACTGGAGCAAGATTTAGAGTCGTCCTTTCTGGAATTAGAGCAGAGGGACTTCTCAAGCTTTTCATTGGAAGAGTACAATTTTTGGAGAGAATATGAGTTAAAACCAGCAGAAAACTTCACAAATTAGAAACCAAAGTTTCATGCAATAACTTGTGCAGATGTCACTCTGCCTTAAGGTGAATTAACACTCATTTAATCCTGTTAAATTATTAAAGGAAATTAATAAAATCATAGAATTCTTTATGTTGGAAAAGACCTTTAAGATCAAGTCCAGCCATTAACCCAATTGATGCACCTCTAAACCCTGTCCCTAAGCTTCAGGTCTCCACAACTTTTAAACACATCCAGGGATGGCAATACAATCCCCCTGTGATTTGGTGATCAATGGTGCCAGCTTGGTGATCAATGGTGCCAGCTCCAGCTGGAGAGCTGTGACTAGTGGTGTCCCTCAG
>JAOXOE010000720.1:12827464-12894820 GCA_028565055.1 Phoeniculus purpureus
TAATTTGTGATCTCCTGTAAAGCACCATATGTGAAGTAATCTGACTCAAATCTGAAATGAGGCCTCAAAGTCAGGACTCCATTTCAGTAGCCTGCAGCATGTCTCCTCAACACCACCTTTAGTCGTTCCAGGCTGAACTATGTGTGGAGATGCCAAGTTTAATTGTGTTATTCCTGGCAAAGAAGTGGGGGGGAAAAGCAGAGGAAAACTCGTTCTAACAATCCAATTTGTGAATTATAACTGTACACTCTAATCATGTTTCTCTTTGCCCAGATGTGGGGAATTTTAAGAGAGTCTAATTACTGACCACTAATTAAATCTAATGTGAAGGAAATGTTGAGTGAAATCCTGCCAACACTGAAGTTTCTGGCAAAGCTCCCTTTGACTTCAGTGGAACTAAAATTTTGCTTTTTGGATTTTAGACTCTTGTGAAGATCATCGTTTTAATAATTCATTACCTGGTAGCATCTGGCATCTCCTATTAAAGCTCAGACCTCATGGCACTGGGCAAGTAAAGAGGCTGTTTGTTGTTTAGATCATTGCACTCGGTGTGACAAGCAGCGCTGAATGAGTCTGCTAGGCAAGGTGGAGGGAGAGGGAGGTGGGCCTTGAGACTAATAATGTGAACAGTTTATTAGAAAACATAATGCTTTCCTTTCTCCATGAGTGAAATCCTCAGGAGTGCCTGTCTATAACCAAATGCTTTATTCCTGAGGCCAACCAGAGTCTTCTAAGATGAGTTTTTGAGTCTAGAAGTGTTACCAGTCCCAAATGAGAAGGCCTCAGTGGTTCATGTAAAGGCCAGGCATCCCCAATGGGTGTTGCATGTGTAGGTCTTCTCCTACATAACGACATCCATAACACAGGGTAAAGAAGTCATGCACGTAGGGTCTGGCATAAGTCTGACAGTGGGGGTTGATCTGCACAAACCTCTGCAGGAGCTGCTGCAGTGTACGTGAAAATCCATTATATTGTTGTTCTTGGATCTGTGAAATTTACAGCTCTGCCTTGGATTGATCACAGCTTCCCTAATTCCTTCCTAAAACTCATTTACATTCCTCACTGGTTTGTTTTTCTCTTCCCTGTAGCACTCCTTGATCTATGTAGTTCAATTAAAAGGCAGCATGAGGGCAGTATCTACAAGAAGTTGTTTATTTCTGCACTTTGTGTATACTTTGTTGTTCTATAAATGCTTAACTTCTGGAGCAACATATTTTCTTGTTAGTTCTCTATCCCCTAAACTGCTCGAACTTTGCTTTAAAACTGTGATGTGGACTACCAAGTGTGTGTCCAAATCCTTGTCTGTTGGTATAAGCTGAACTTTCCACTAGTGACAGCTCACAAGTTGTAGTGGGTTGGTAGGGCACACACAGAGCATATCATGTTTGAGGGTTGGTATAGGGTAGGAAGATGCTGCAGCAAGATCTGGACAGGCTGAGTCAATGGGCAGAGGCCAATGGGATGTGATTTAACAGGGCCAAGTGCATGGTCCTTGGTTTTTGCCACAATAACCCCCTGCAGCTACAGATGCATCCTGGCTTGTATCAGGAATAGTGTGGACAGCAGGACTAGGGATGTCATTCTCCCCCTGTACTGGGCACTGGTGAAGCCACCCCTAGAGTACTGGGGGCAGTTCTGGGCCCCTCACTTCAAGGAAGAAATTGAGGGGCTGGAGTCAGTCCAGAGGATAAATGAGGCTAAGGAAGTGACTGGAGGGAAAGTCTGACGAGGAGAGGCTGAGGGAGCTAGGGGTGTTCAGCCTGGAGGAGACTCAGGGGGGACCTTATAATCTCTACAACTACCTGAAGGGAGGTTGTAGTCAGGTGGAGGTCGGGCTCTTCTCCCGGGCAACTAGAGACAGGATGAGAGAGCAGGGCCTGAAGCTGCACCAGGGGAGGTTTAGGTTGGATGATAGGAGGTACTTCCTCATGGAAAGGGTGATCAGATGAAGGAATGTACTGCCCAGGGAAGTCGTGTAGCCCCATCCTTGGAGGTGTTGAAGGACAGACTGGCTGTGGCACTTAGTGCCCTGGTCTAGGTGGTTGTGGTGATGTTAGGTCACGGGCTGGGCTGGATGATCTTGGAGGTCTTTTCCAGCCTCAATAATTCTGTGATTTTTTCCACCTCAGCACCACAATGAAGATGTCCCTAGCTGTGTTTTACCTTTCTCTTTCGTCAGTAGTTTTGGACTAGATACTTGTTCTGTCTGTAAGGTTAATCACAGATGAAAATGGTTATAATAAGTTTCCTCCACAGCACCACCATTTGCTCCTTGTTGGTTTTTTGCCTTCAGGTTCCTGCGTTTCTGTACCAGTTGCTCCCACCTTGTGCTCAGAGATGAAGGTTAGAGAGATGAAGCCAAGTCTCCTTCTTGGCTGCGTAGGGTGAAGAGGGAGGCTAAGAGAAGCAGAGACGCTGGCCTAGGACTAACTTTAAGAATATTATTGGAAAGTCCCCACTATGGTTCATTTTTAAAAAATGCCTATTTACTTTGTTTGGGGCACTTGCATTCTTAAAAAATGACTACGGCACTATTAAATGTCTCAGCAAAGTCATCTCCAAGTCTAATTCTCAAGTGTGTCTGAACCCTGAGGCCAGTTCCAGTCTGCAGTGCTGTGCCATGCTTTCGGAAGGTGGAGGATTTGTGTATTCTGTTCTGTTTGACATTTTCTGCACAGTAATAACACTCATCCTTTCAAGTTGCATCCACAGTTGTAGCAAAATGGCTAACAGGATTGCAGTCAGATCCTCAATTGCCTTTAAAAGAAGAGAAAACACTATGATATTTGAGGATGACACTAAGAGCATCACTAAAATAAATTAAATGGATGTCATCTATTTTTCTGAGTGGCTTTTAGAGACTTCAGAGTGCCTTTTGGATTGTTACTGCTCGGTAGTATTAACAAAGTACCAAACATCGATTTGCACGTAATCTTCTGCGATATTTGATAGTCGTGAAAGAAATGGAAGACTCAATTGTAGCTGGAAATGGAAGAAATGAAGCATCAGAAAACATGGGATGCTATCGAATAAGAGAGTAAACAGGTTTCTGAAATTAGAAAATGTGACTTTGCAGTTCCCAGTGCCTCACTCAAACAAGTGTGATGAGGCTGCGTGGGGTTACGAGCGATTTAACAGTAGCTGTGAAGCTGCAAAGAGCTTGCGTAAATATATTTAATTTCCCTCTATATTTATCCTCAAATGGCAGCTTTCTCAAGAAAGTTTGAGACCTGACTTCTTGATCCCCACTGCAGAAACTTTTGGTTTACACTTGCACAAAGCAAGTCTGGGTTTGAGTTTAAAGCTTGGATTTGAGAGCAGGTGGATTTCAGGCAATATAAGGATTTATTCTGAGTCTTGTCTAACAGCCTAGGGTGCTCTGAAAACAGGCTTATGGGAAGGATTAAAAGCTAGAGATGTCATAAATTGTGGATAATTATTTTTAGGAAGGATTCAGTTCTCCAGATGGCAAAGAGTTAAAGAATTTTAGTGATCACCTTTCACTCAAAAGAGTACAAAAGCCCTTGCCCTTGTCACACCATGTCACCACGGAGGTAACCACTAGTCCGTGCTGCAGAGGTTGTTCCTGACCCAGTGAAGGATCTGACCCTAGTGATCGATTCCAAGACATAGGAGTCCCCAGAAGGAGCCTGTTTGTGGGATCACTGCATTATCATTAGCTCAGCATAGCTCTTCCATGAGGAATTACAGGACCTTATTTGCAGCATCTGTCAAAATAATTGCACCTCTCATTGATTTTTTTTTTTTTATCCCCCTCTTCCTTGTTTTAAGTATATTCATTACTTAATAAGCTGAAATGGCTCAGCTCATTTCAACATGGCCCTGACCTGAAATGAGCAATACATCACACTCATTATCCTCTGAGCACATTGCTTAGAACTTCCAGAAATTAAAAGGCTTTTTGTCAGCTCATCCTCTTTCTTCTCACCTTTTTATTTGCTTGTTCTTGTTCTAAAGTCAATACTGTAAGCTGAAAGACTGGATGTTACCTGTGACAGTAAAGCACCATCACACCAGAGGGCCACAGCTGCAGGGCTGTGGCCACATGAGGATGGAGGTTTTCAAAACAGGTGAAGTCCTCCTTCTGGAGACAGAGGAATGGTGCAGGACAGGGCAAGTTAGGAGGTGTAGAACTGGGGACCTGAGATGCTGAATGGAGGTGTCAGGCCGGTAGGAAAGAAGGGATGGAGGGAGCATTGAGTAACAGTTCTTGCTGGAAAGAGTGATAAGGGAAGAGCAGGATAGAAAGGGCTCCCAGCCCAGGGAGAGGAGGATGGTGGGACTTGCTCAGGTGCAGAAACTTACAGTGTGCTGCTCCTCTGAAGTCTCTGCTGAAACCACTTAGGCAGAAAAGGCCAATGAACAGAAATAAAAGCCAGCCAGAAAGCCAGCCAGAAAGCCAGCCAGCTGCTTGGTGTCTCCTCTCATTGCAAGGCAGGTGTGCTGAGAATGTGACACCTACACATCACATCTCGCCTGGCAAATCTGCTCATGGCTGGTCATGCAGAGTGGCAGGGGACCCTTGAGTGGGTGTTTTGCTTAGTCTTCCCGGTTAGCTCCACTGCTAGCGCTACCTGATTTATGTCCGGTTTCCCAGCAGAATCTGTTGTGTCTAATTGGAGGTTATCCCAAGTGTCACAACAGGGCCCAAATCCGACAGTTCAGCTAAGCACTGAATTAATGAGTTAAATAATGCACCTTGGAAAAGTTAATCCTTAAAAATCCCTCAGACGTATCTTGTTTTCCAGGTCAAAGCAGAACTATATTTAACCTTTTAGAGGAATTTGGGGGTAGGGAGCAAATAGAGGACAAAGCATGTGCAGTTTACAATCTCATCTCATGGTGCAAACCAGACTTGTTCCTACTGTGGAAGACGCAACAAAAATTGGATTTTGTTTCACTTCTCCTAGATCTTGTCCCAGCAGATGACAGTCAGACACTGAAATAAAACAAAGTACCATATTGAAGAGATATTATATCCTGCTGCCAACAATTGGCTTCATTTTTCTAGTTGTTGATTGCTGTCAGGGTCCTGTCTGGGGAAGGAGACAGAATCCTGGTTTATGACAGCTTGCAGAAACATTGAATCTTCACATTCTTGCTTTGAGCACATTTCGATTTTGACACTTACATTCTCCCACAGACACTGTTGCTTTACTCTCTAGATCAAGAGGTTCAGGTAGGCACAAAGTTAGACCCCATCTCCTCTGGGACCAGAATTGAAGCAGATGGAAACATCCTGCTAGTCAGACCTGTCATCTGAAATTATATTACACAGAGCATGTCTCTGATGCCTTGTGCAAGGTGCAGGGCAGCCCGTCTCATGCCTACAGCAGAGACACCCCAAATACACCAAGAGATCCCAAGCCAGCTTTTTTCTTAATTCTTTGATTTCACCAGCAACCTCAGAGAGCCACACAGCTTGTCACCCAATTCCATAAGACCTTTGAGCTGTCCTGTGCCATATATGCTGTGCAGATGCTGTGACTACAAAAGCCATCCCATCCTCTCCCATCTGGAATCACTTCTCCCTGACCATTTCTCTCGGGAAGCTAAAACCGTTTTCTCCAAAGAGATGAAAGATATTTGCAGCAATCTACCCAGGCCAGTAGTTACAAAAGTTTTGGGGGTTTTCTGAAGACATGAACAACATTCCCACATTCCCCAGCCCTCCCTACTGGCCAACAGGCAGAATCTCTTTACTAGGGACTCTTTCATAGGTTGAACCACTTTTTACTGTTTGCTTACATTTGTTCCGTTGTTCTCTCTGTATTTCACACATGAAGACACATGCTGGCCCAGGGTGCAGCTCTTTCTTTGATCTGTGCACCAGAAAATCTGTATCAAGTCAGCTGCACATTTCTAAGCAGATTAAATTTGCCCTTGTGGTTCATCTGAAGCCTGGCAGATCTCCTTTGTGTGCTTTGTGGTCCAAGAAGCCAAAGCAGCAAAACCCTACAGCCCATCTATAATTTCAAGCATATGAACCCTCCTTCCATGGAGCTTAATCATTTAAGATTGAGCCTGTGCTTAAAGCCCTGTGCAATCCAAATGTTCTGCTCTTACACACTTAGCAGTGACCTTTGCCTGAAGATGACTGGAATATTCTGGGCTTGTAATTTGAATTTTTTTCTTGGGAATGGTTTAGAAAAGCAAAAAATGCCTGAAGTCTTCACATGAGGTGAGAGGCCCTTTGGCATTTAGTGTGTGATGGAGACATAAGGACCTAAGGTAGGGCATTTGTTCAAAAAGCAAGACAAGGACATAGATAAGAGGTTGTGAGGAAGGTATAAAAAATTATGTGTGGCAGAGTATCTCCTTTTCAGCTCTGTGAGGTTACAGGTTTGTTTTCTCTTTCCGATGCTCAGCTTAAGTGCAAAGGCAGATACAGAGCTAAGGGTGCAAGAGGCAATGGGTATAAGCTGGAACATAGGAGGTTCCATATCAGTATGAGAAGGAACTTCTTCACAGTGAGGGTGACAGAGCACTTGAACGGGCTGCCTAGGGAGTTTGTGGAGTCTCCTTCTCTGCCTGAACATGTTCCAGTGTGACTAGGTGATCCTAGATGGATTGGACTAGATGATCTTTCCAGGTCCCTTCCAATCCCTAATGTTCTGTGATTGTGTGTGTGTGTGACTTGAGGGAGGATGTTACCAGAGGCTGAAGTGATGTGGGACTTGCAGTTGCAAGCAAAACAGATTGATTTTCCCAACAGTAATTGGGGAAGGTCTATTTTGGGGATCTAACACCTGTCCCCGCATTCCAGCAAGATTTACCACAAAACCATTGTGACAGAGGTGAAGGCTCTGAATCACCTCTAGATCTACTAGGCTCAGCTCCCTCCCATAGTTAACCACAGAAATGCAGTGTTCTATTCCAGATCTGAGCTATCTGCCCACATGTCAAGGAAAACACCACGTAACATGACCTTCCAGTGGTCAATATTATAAGAATATGTGTGTCAGGTAATTTGTCTGAACTTTTCTTGATTGCAAGCTAAAGCTGTAAGGCTGCAAAGCTGGTGGAACTGATGTTTCAGTGTGTTTTTATTAAAATGCCTGTTTTGCTTTGGGTTACAGTATTTAGCCCAATGTATCCTGCAAACTATATCTGAGTGTCACTCATCATAATCAAAAATAGACTGGTGAAGTCAGTTGCCAAACACAGAAAGGAACTACCCTCAGAGTTTTTCTTGTGCACTGCACACATCTTCTCTTATCAACAGAAATATTCCAGTCTTAGTGCAGATCATTTGTCTGGTGAATGGCAGACATCAAGGTTAAACATTATGAAAGGAGTTGGGAGCAGGAGGAAGCTGTGCCTAGTTTTCCTCTCCTTTTGCACTGTTCTGTAGCCTTTTTGAAAGCTGAATGTTCTTCCACAATGTGTTTCCTCTGTTTATGTTTTCTGATGGGAATCAGCCACTGATAGCTTTGATTTGCGTATTTATTTGTGTTTTTACAAGAAAAAGTAGAAAGCAGTTGCTTGAATGAGTTTGAAATCCATTACAAGCATCCCAGTTCTTCACTAGGGGCTGATACGTGAAATACTTTACCTGCAAAATGACTTTCGCTTTTGAATCATTTCAACCTGCCAGGAAAATGAAGAAAAAGAAGAAAAACAAAAAAGTGAAATTAAATGAAAAGCAACAAACCCCTTTTTTATTCAAATGAGACTGAAGAAAATCTAAACTGATTGGGGAAAAGTCTTAGCTGGTGTTATTTGTGGAATCTGCAACCTGGGACAGCTGAGGGACATAATTTCAAGGGGATATCTTTGATTTACGCCCTGGGGCTGAGGGGATAAAGGGATCTCCCTGACCATAAAGTTAGCAGTGAGCAGGGATTTTAGATCATTTTGATGCTATTGATAAAGCCATTCTGACTTCTTGTGCCAGTGACTTTAATTGCTGCAGTGAGACAGCCCGGAAGGCCATGCTAACACGGTGCCTTCAGCATCGATCCAACTCTGATGCTTCAAGCCCCAAGTCTAACCTCCTCCTCATCTCCTGTATCTGCATTGCCATATATATTTATTCAGAAGTAAATGACACTGTAGCTCTGAGGAATCAGGAGATTTGTGCTTGCTGCCATCCGGACTACGCTTGGTATTTAATCTTCAGCCCGTAAAAGTTGCAACCCATACTTCTCAGACACAGTCCTCACTCACAGATGCTGGACTGATTGAGCCATTGCTGCTGCATGTAACTAGAAAGAGAGACAAGTTGCCATGACTTTTCAGTCCTTCCTCATAAATAGCCTTTGCCTTGATGTTTCAGATGGCCTTAATATCAATCAATGGTTACAGACCTCACAGCTTACTCTATGAGCCGGTGTTTGTAAATAAAGCACAGATTTTAATCCACTATGGCAAAAGGTCACTTGGGAAGGAAGAGTGATTTACATGTGGATCCCATCTCTGCCCTCGCAGAAGAACTAGGCAGCCCTTGGGCTCTAAATGTCACAAACCTTTTTGCACAGCATCAGAAAGAATTGAATTTAATCAGAGTGTGACAGATCGCTGTGATATCAAAGAAGCAGCAGTGGGGAGCAATTTCTGGCTATTTGAGTTCTCTTTTTAGTAAAGCCTGTAAGCCACTCCCACGGTCTTTCTTCGCAAACCTTTAAAACTCTGGGAGCTCCCTTCATCCCCAAACATCTCTGCCATTGCTCCCAGTGACCTCTGTGTGGGAGCCAACTCACCATTCTTCCTCAGTGATGCCCTGCCAGAGGTGGAGGTCATGGCAGGGGCCCCGCAGGGAGAGGTGCTCGCAGCAGCTGCCTTTTCTTTCCCTGAGCCAAGCTCTGTTGCTGACAGTTTTCTTGCTTTTGTGATCCCTGGAACTCATCACTTTCAGGAAAAAACCCAGCATCTGTGCAGGAAACATGTCCTTGGTAGCTCATATGAACCACAGATCTCCACAGTAAGCAACCCCAAGCTTTCCTCCAGGTCTAGCCCTGGTGATGGGAAGGGGAAATCTCCAATAAATTACAGTTGTACTTTTAAAAGTTTATAAGCAAACACCCAAGAATCTCCTTTGTCCCTCACTGCCAGTTTGCAGTGCTGGGCAGCTGCTGTGTGGGGTGGGCAGCCCCCAAGCAATAGAGGACACTTGTGTTCAAGGTCTTCCGTGAGTGCCACAGCTATGGAGCAAATGGTCACCTGCCCAGAAACAAATACTGTGAGGAAAAGGGAAATGGCAAACCTTCCAAAACCAGGTCGTTTAAGAAAGAAGCCTGGGTTTTACAACTACCTGGTTGTGAGGATGAGTGGTGAGCTGGTGTTTTGCTGGCAAATACAGAGAGGTTTGCTTTGGTTTGTAAAGTGGCACAGACCAGCTGGAGGAGCTCCAGGCTCCCTGTGCGCCAGTGGTGTCTGCCCACACATCTGGCCTCACTACCAAGTTTTATGCTGCTCGTGTCTCCTCCAACTCTGAATGGCCAGAATGTCCCCAAAGCCCATGCAATTGCTGAGGGACCTGCTGATGCAACAGGTACCCAGTACTGCCAGGTTGTTTATTTCTCATACATCTGTCAGCAACTTTTCTCCACTGGCTGTCAATGGTGCGGAGCAGCACAGAGTTGTCATACTGCCACAGGCTCCTGCAAACATGATTTAGCCAGCTCTGAAGCCTGAGAACTGAAGGGACAGATCCACACCAACTGCCCATGGGATATTACAACACATCGCTGAAGCTCTCTGCTGTCCAAGAGGAGTATGCTCTTTGCTGGCTGCTAAGTCCATTTTAAAAAAAATATCATTATTTTAAGCAATGGTTATTTCATTACTGTGGTAAAAGAGATTGTGGCCATTTAAAGGACCATGATAGAGTCTGTAGTATAATTAGATGATCCTGGAAAAGCAATACTGTAATTCAATCAGTGTGAGCAATCCACATGCGCTTCCTGAAGATAATCAATCCCCGTGTCAAAGGAAGCCTATTGTTCTCCATCTACCAGGGTCTCCTTCTCTGACAATGTACAAAGGGCATTTTTGTCAAGAACAACAAATCTACTTCCCCAGCTTAGCTAAAGATCAGAAAACAATGTCTGGGCTATCCAAACAATTTGTCTGTCTGTAGGCGCTTTGCTTTTCTCTTTCTAGTTTCACTATTTCCCTGTTTTGGAGATTGCTGATGTACAACCGACAATTGTTTTTTCCCAGGCTCTCTGCTGGTGTTTTACACCAGTGTAAACCAGTCAGTGATAACCATTCTGTGTCCACGATACTGATGGGCACTGTTTGCCTCTCTAAGTCCACGGCTCGTATAGAATTGACCTAAAGTTGTTAGAAGCCAGCTTTCTCCTTTGGTGGCCTTAATTTGGAATTAGGCTTTTTATTGTCCTCTCCCACCTGGGTACTGTGAGATTTGATTTGGAAATGCTGGCCCCAGACTCAGCTCTCATTCATCAATTCTACCAGGAATGTTCTGTTTTATAACAGGAAAATTGAATTACCTCCTCTACTTAATTTTAGTTCTTTGCCCCTTTTGTCTAGGAAAATGAATTATCCTGGTTGGCTTTCTTTTTCTGCCCTGTAACATTACACAACTCTCCTGAGTTAGGATGTGTGTGATGTGCTTCCAGCAGCTAAACTTCCACCCATTTCATACCTGTCCCAGTTTGTTGAGGTCAATAGGAGTTATGCTCATGAAACTGCAGCCAGAATTGAGTCAGTATCCATCTTCTGTGGAAGTCCCCGAGGGCTCGGACAACCTGAGAGAAGGAACCCAAAGTGTCCGACTCAATGGAGCCACCATTAGCTAATGGCTCTCGATTGCGGTTGATGAAGTTTTTCCAAAGGGAAAACTTTCCTTAAGAATCACAATTCCCTGGCGGCGGTGCAAACCCCAGTAGGCACCTTCCATAAACATGCCCTGCCGCAGCAGTCAGAAGAGATTAACGGCATTTCCCCAAGGCTTCCCAGTGGAATCAATGCTTGCTAATCTTTAGAAAATTACACTAACAAGCTTCAGGCACGAACCGTGGGAGTTTGGCGCACCAGCCTCTGAAATCACGCACAGGCCATTAATGCATCCAGGCTTTAATGAACCAGAAAATCTCTACTAAGCAGAGGCCACAGTGATGCTTGAAGGTTCGTGCTTCTCCTAAACTGGTCTTGTGACAGACAGGGAACTCTGAAAGAACAAGAACTCTGGGACTGATCCAGTCTGGGGAGCAGCACTTAGGCTTTGAAGTCCATGTAACTGATGATCAGCAGCTCTTGAAAAATCCCAAAATCAGAAATCCTTGAACAGTGAGTTCAGTGAAAACTGATGGTTCTGGTGCACGTGTGGTTTCAGGAAAAAAACCCCTTTTTTCTCTTATTTCAAATGAGCAGACAGAACTAGCAGGTATAGCTGGACAAAATACAGTTGCTAGAGAGGCTGGCAACCTGGAAATAAATGAACTCCTCTTGCTATAACAGGCATTTAAAGGAAAAAAGCTTTTGCAATTCTTCTAGCAGTCATAAAACCTACTTATTTCCTGAGCAATGTTCTAATTTGCTTGATTCTTATGAGATAAATTGCCTGTTTTCTACTCTGGTAGTCTGCAAGGTTGTCTAATCTCTAAAAGAAATAAGCATCTGTTTCCTTCGTGCTCTATGTCTGATTTAAGGTAATTATACTCCTATTACTCTCCTATGCAATATATTGTAGAGAAAATAAGAACAGCCAATGTTTGGGTTTGATGCTTTAACTTGCAGCCCAGGAGGAATGCTCCTTGGGTTGTTGTATTAAAAGAAATAGCCTGAAAACATTTTGATCCCAACCTGGGGAAGTGTTTGGTCCTGTGAAACAGGTGCTGGTGTCATTGTAGAACCAGCCCCTGCCTTTGAAGTTCTCATGACTGGCTCATCCTTGTCGTCCCTGATGCAACACCAATTTGGGCAGCCCAAGGCTGGGGAGGTAGAAATAAAAAAGCTGTTTGGGGGTTTTTTCCAGTGGAGAGGAGAAAGAGTGAAAATGAAGCAGAAAGAAAAGCACTATGTCAGGAAAAGGACAAGAGGGCAGGAGGTGAAGTTTTGGAGCTAAACACATCACCTGTGGAGGCACCCAAGCTATTTTCTCTCAGTCTTTCCTGTTTTGAAACCCGGTGACTACATTTCCCTGGATGTGGTGGCACTGGCAGTGACTGGCCCACCCACCAGAGGATCTTGCAGAGCATCAGTAGGCAGACTGCCCTGTCCCTCATCAGGAAAGCCACATGAATCTGTGCCATGATGTGTGGTCCTTATACATGCAGTAATTAAAAAAATAACACCTTTATGTTTGTTCTTTGGGGTCAAGTATTTGACTTTCAAGGCACAAAGGGTCAGTTCTTCCAAAGCAAAAGGCACTTGGTATCTCCGCTGCCCTGAGGTAGAGTCTCGGTTTCATTTTTCTCCAATGTGGAGCTTTTCTTCACCCCCACCAGCAACCCTTGTTCCCATTCAGCAGATGCTGTTGCTTCACAAGCTCAAACAAAGCAACTTTCCCATTCAGACAAAATAATCCCAGGCAGGCACCTTAAGGATTTCTGGTTTACCGAGCTCCTTAACCCTGTGACCTCACTTCTCAGATTTTAATAAGAAATCTTTTGCCATTTTAGTCCGTATTGCTGATTCTGACATGGGAAAAGAGCGTTCAATCAAATTTGGCTCTGAATTAAAATCACTGCAGAACCAGCATTTTTTTATGCAGCCTTTGAACAACTGGAATTTTTCTGCATAAATCCTCAGTGAAAACTGCATCTGAAGCCAGTGCTTTCCCCCTGTGGAGTGTGAAACCCACATATTTCAGCACAGATGCTGCAGTTTCTGGACTATGAGAATCAATAGCAATTTCACTTTCAGTGGGAATGGGATTTTGTCCTAAAATACAACAGTCCCAGAGTGGTTTAGCCCAGCTGAGGATCTGCTGCTAAGTAGGAAATGTAATGCAAGAGAGGCATAAATTGAAACTTTGCGACTTCAAAAGACAAATTTGAAATAGTTTCAAGTTCTTCTCTCCCTGTTGTCAGTTTCTCATTCGACACTACCCCCGCAGGCTCAGGGTTTTTCTTTTCTCTCTTTCCTGCAGCCTGCACCCCAGCCACAGGGGCAGTCAGTCATAAATAAGAATCAATCCCCAAACATTGCCCATGTATGGAGAGGGGGGCCAAGCACAGACGTATGAATGTAGAGCCCTCTGATGAAGTTTGTTTCCTGTAAACTACAACTATCACTCAAACTCCTGTTTGTTAAACCCTTTTGCTCTCTATCCTGAATGGGATGGGGTGAGATTGTATTACATTTCAGAGTGCCCTGACCCAGAGAAGCCCTCAGAGACTGTAAACACAACCCCTGCTCATCCCTGCCTCTCGGAAACACTCATTTGCTGTCAGCACTGCTCTACTGTCAACCATCATTGCTCTTCTGGCCTTTCACTGTTCCCTTTCTACTAGACCGTGACCCCAGTGGGATGGGGACCATCATTGTGTTCGTTCCGTACAGTAGCTGGAACAGCTTTTCTCAGCAACGAGACCTCCCCAGTATTGCACAGATAGAACATGTTCACAAGGACACCTTTTGAGGTGCACCTTGGCACTGCCATTCATTTGTTGTCAAGGTCCAGGCTACCTGAAGTGTAAAGACCATCTGCTGTGATTTAAGCTGTTCAGATTAAAGGTCTCCCTTGCCTCATTCCAGACCTAGTCGTAAAACCCGCTCTCATTTTCTCTCCTTTCCTTAAATAGGAGTTTCAGCTCCTCTGAGGAATAGCTGCAGATTCCAGGATTTGCCCTCGTCTCCCGACCTTCATCTCCCACTGCCTCCCAGCGCAATAGGAGGGAGGCAGTATGCACCATACAAGGACAAACGGCAGCAGCAATGTGGCCGATCCACCCCCACTTCACTCGATGGAAAGGCTCCAACTGGCTCCAGTGAGAGCTGGATCAGTCCCATACCGGGAAGGGTAATGATCTAGCCATTTAGCCTGGCATTTGTTAGACCAGAGCAGCAGCAGAAGTGCAGACATTACTCATGTTCCAAGTTATGCAGGCTATGGCCAAGATTTCTTGTGGATCTGCAGGCGCAATGGGGCTCCTTGGGGCCTTTTCCATGCCTCAGTTGTTTTACCAGTAAGTCCTCATCTTCTGGGCAGCACATCAGGGTACTCACTAACCTTTGATCAGAAAGTCCTTTCCATGGTGGCCCCAAACTTCTTGATCTGAAAGGACTTGGTTTACAAAACCCTCAATGAAAAATACGCTGCTCGCGTTTCAGAGAAACGAGACATGATTCTGTACATCTGTTCTCCACTGAGTGTGGAATGTTGAACCACTTTGAGCTGGTACATCATCAGGAGAAGGTGAAACTGGCTGAAATGTTCTCTCGATGAATCTGGCTGTCATGCTCTCAGCCTTTCTATTGGAATTTCCTCTTCCAGGCGAACAGTTGAGGACCGTAAGACTTTAATTAATCTTTTTTCTGAAAATTTGGAAACATATCGCTTGGCATTTGGACTTCTGGTATACCTGGCTAAAAGGCTTTTATTAATAGCCAGTGCTACTACATGTTTTAACACACGTGTGTTTAGGTGGTCACTTCCTAAGTTGTTAGCTTAGCATAATCGCTCTCATGGGGGGAAAGGCTTCCATTATTCCCGCATTGAGTATGTTTTCCCTGTGTCTCCAGAATCCGCTTTGTCTAATGAGCCCATGTCCAGTGGCTGTGTCGTGTCTGACACCTTTGCTTACACATTCCTGACTGTGTGCATTTGTCCCTGCGACCGCTTGGAAACTGCTGGCTGTGACTCTCCCTGACAGGCTGATCTTATAAATATCCACTCCAAGGAAGTTGCTTATATTCTTATTATTCTCTGTTCTAAACTGTCAGCAAACAATCACTTGGAGAGCAATCAAGGTGATACTGTGTTACGTGTAATTATAATCTAAGTCTGTGCAGAGGAGGGAGAGCAGCGTGTTCTCCTCCTTAGAAAAGGAGCTTGGCTGCTGTGCCAGGTCATGTGTGACCTGTGGGTAAGTTACGGGTTTCCTGACCCAGTTTCAGTGTTTTCTCATGGATGTAATGGTGCCTTCCAACAGCACAGGCTGCAGGAATGGCCTGATAGTCTTCATTCTCCCTTAATTTCAGTAATTTCCTTCTATTGATTCAGCCAGATAAATCTGTTTTCCTTGGGAGTTCTCAGAGGATGAGGAATTGTTTTTTAATAATTCACAGTTGCTGTATTATTGAGGTGTGTATTGAGATGTTTATATATGCTTGTTTAGATTAATAACAGTGGTATAAAAAGCTGCCTGTTGGGCATTCAAGACCACAGCTCCAAACGAAATCTCTCCTTGAGGCAGCTCAGCAACGAGTCCTAAACTGTTAGTTGGGAGGAACCTACTTTAACCAGGTTTTGCAGCTTTGTCAGTGTTGACACAGAGGTGACCATGGAGGTGTCCTCTGCTCAAGCAGTTGTTGGGAAGCTATTGAAAGAAGGAAGAGAGCTGCCTTGAAGTTTCTAGAAGCAGGGACTACCAAGTGATCCAGCTGGTAACTGTCCAGTACTTATGCAGAGTGCTAGTGGTTAATAGATTGTGCTAATTGCTCAGCTTTTAGAGCCTTGTGTTCAAATTAAACAACATTTTGATTTGCAAAGGCTGCCCTAGACTTTGGGACAAGCTCCCAAAGGAAACAGCTCAAGGAATGGGAATCTGGACGGAGCTGGGTAGGTTTTCTACAAAGCTAACTTGGGAAAGGTGTGGTTTCAGCCCTTGGGACAAAGGCAAGAGACCTCACATCTGAGGGACACACATCCAGAGATGAAGAGACACAGGCAACACTTCCTCTATTACATTTCAGTTAAATATCTGGAAAGGCTCAGCTGTAAATGCCATAACTTTTCAGTCACAGTCTGAAACAGCTGTTTAAGTCTGCACAGAAAAGTAAATCTGCCCTGCTGCAACCAGCATGTCCTGGGTTTCTTTGGCAGAAGTGTTGAGTTAATTGAGACAGAAAGTTTGTATTAACTACAGGTTCTGGTCTGAAATGAAACCCAGATGAGAGGGGATTTACAGCATTTGTCTCCATTACCTTGTCATGAGAAGGATTTTCTCTCTCAGCAAAATATGAATTTGAGGTTTGAAAACCCTCAATGCCCTACAAACCTCAAGTAGATGCATTGCTCTAACACTGGCTTTGGACATGGCAGTGCATCCTCCTTAAAGGGCCTACAGTTGCTCCAAGGAGCCATATGAGGTGTCCTTCAGCCATTAGCTGAATCAGCCTTGCCACTTTGTCTCTGAAGGACTTGGTGAAATAAGAAATTCATTGAATTCCTGACACCAGCTACTGAGTGCATGGAATTTAGTCTGCATCACTCCTTCGACATAAAGTTTGAAGGGAAATAGTGCACAGTAGAACAGACTTCCACTCTGGGCAGAAGAGATGAAGTTCAGAGCACCCAAGTTTATGTGGATGACAAAGAAATTGGTATTTAACCACACAAGAAGCTATGATTAAATTAATCCACCATTCTCCTTTTTGCAGCTCTTTGGGGAAATTAGATCAAGAAAGTAACAAAGGAATGCCACAGCCTGCCAATAATGCAATTAAGGAGGCAAGCCTCATCTGAGCTTTCTCTTGCCAAAGAGCTCAGGAAAAAATCAAACTCAAGACTTTAAAGAGAAGATGGAGACAGATATTGTGAAAAAGTATTTGAATATTCAGCGATTCATTTTCCTTAACACTCTCAGAATGCAGAAAACCCAAAGGAGGAAGTTATTTTGGAAAGACTAAGCAGGAAAAAAAGTGACCTGTTAGGGCTGGTTATGCTCAAGAATAGGTTAATGGCTTTGAAAGACAGGTAGATCTGGAAGGGGATCTGGAACTCATGCCAGATCAATGGCAGATGTTTATCCCATGCTGTCAAAATGTACTAAAGGAATGGCCCAAACAATCCAGATGTTCTAGTTTGGCCTGGTCTCTTCTGGACTGTCCTGATAATACTCTGCTCTCCACCTCGGGGCACACCAGTGGGAGCTTCGGCAAACAAGGAGGAAGTACAGACTTTGGCCTGTTTGATGCCTGAAGGATCAGTGGGGTTTGGGTGTAACTTGTCCTATGACCCTGTGTGTAGACAGGCTCACAGCCTGATGCGGGGGCAGCACCCTCACCATTGAATGGCCCTTGTCAGACCATTCAATATAGACCAGCAAAACACCACACAAGAAACATGCTGGAGATGAAATTTCTGTATATGCAACCATATATATATTATGTAGAAATATATGTAAAATTCCTCTTTCTGTAACATGTATTGTTACATAATATAAAACATTTCACTAGAACATTGAACCAAAGCTGAAGTGAATATTTTCCAGCATATAAAATTCACATGGAAAATGGGAGAAGCATCTGTGTCCTGCAAACCTCATAGACATGCACCCATCTCCCATAGCCACCTTCAGCACTAATCGGGCGTTTGTCGTTGTAGACAGGCTGGTGTTTGGCTCAGCTCTTATTCTCTGCCTGGTGCTAGCAGTGTGTTTCCAGAGTTTTTGCTTTGTGCTGAGCTAACAACATCCAGATTGCCCTGCAGCAGAAATAGGATGCCCACCGCGGAAGCCTCCCTGTGCCATCCCAAATACTGTCTTTGTAACGGAGATGTCGTCATTCCTCATTCCATCATAGGAATATCCTCCCGTGTGCTCCTTTGTCTGTCTTGCCCCAGTGGTTTTAGAGCGGCTGCACGGAGGGTGGAAGGGAACTGAACGTGGCAAAGAATGCAAAGCATCTATCAACCGCGGTGAAGGCACAGCACGTCCAGAGTACCTTCATGTTTCCCCTTTATGTCAGGAATGGGAAATGTTGTAATAGGCAACGTCTGTGACAAAACACAAGTTACTATCATCCTAAAAATGAGTGGCTCACTGGAGGACAATAACTTTCCCATTAAAGAGACTATTTGGATGGAAAGTTTTGTACTGAGATAAAAGGTGGAAACTCTACACACGCCTGTCCCAGCCTGCTGAACGATTCAGAAGGAATTCAGCTGGAACACTAAACCCTGCTGCTCAGGACCTCACACGGAGGCTCAAGGGGAGGAAACCCCTTCTATTATACTTCCAGCTCCTTCAAAATGCTAAGCTGTGTCTGACTGCTAAAAGAAATCCCTTGCTAACCCAAGGAATGAAACTGTCCAAGGTGTAAGGTGAGATGCATTGTCTTAGTTAGGGCTACATACATCAAACAAAGCCACTACCCCTCCTGTGTTTTCCTGCCACATGGAAGCTTGTAAAAGCTGTCTGTGTGCCCAGAGGGCTTTTGGAGAGAGCTCGACCCCAGGTGTTCAGGGGCCTGTGTGGATGTCAGCTGGCAGTTTTCAGAACTTCATTTCAAGAAGTTTTCACTTTGCAATGTTGGATTTGGATCTTTCGATTTCTTATTTTGAAATAACATCTGATTATATTTGATGCCCAAGCCAAGAAAGGATTCAGTACAATGCCTAGGGAGAGTGTGAGGGTGGAAGCCAGGGTCTGGGCACCAGGACCTGGTAAATGAGATCCAGCCCACTTAGCAGAGCTGTTGGGTAGGAGAGAGCCTGCATGACCACTTCAGAGCAGGCAGGTGATGGAAGCATCCGTACTGGCTTCCAGACACTGCTGAAGACATAAAAGGGAACACTCTCAGGTAAGCCCAGCCTGCAATGGCTCCAACACTGCTGTCTGTCTTCAAGCAGCTTTAGATAAAACTTTTATCAAGAGGTCAAAGGCAAGTGGGATCTTCTATAGCTTGTTTAACCCTGCTCCTCAGATAACAAAAAGACAAGAACTGTCTGCTTTCATATAACAAACTCCTGAAGAGCAATGGGATGATACAGCAGATGTGATTCTCGGGCTCCAAAATCTTTGGATCTCGTCTAAGGGATTCTGAAGAAACATTAGTGACTGCAAGTCTTAATACCCCCATATAGCTGATGAGCTACAGTGATGCTCCCGGCCCTGCCAGCTCCCCACATGGCTGCTGGTTCCACCACAGCTCAGGCTGCACATCACCAGCTGTTCTGAAGAGCACCAACATCCTCAGTGCTGACATAAGGAACTGTATTTTTGCAGAGCTCTTAAGACATTTGCCTTGAGGTTGGACCTAGGAAATCATTTAGTGTCCTTGCCAAAACACGCACTGCCTCAAAACAGCCATAGCAAAGAGTGAAGGAGTTTGCTTGTAATAGAATCATAGAATCATAGAATCATAAAATCATAGCATGTGGGATGCGAAGGTTAAAGGTTTCATAAAGGAAATCATATGAATGCACAATGCCAGTAGGTATCTGGCCCTTCATCTGCCTTGCTGAGTGTTTGCACGTGCCACTGACAGGCACTACAGCTATTAAGCTGCTCTTTCTGGATGTAGGCAGGACTCTTTTAATGGGAAGCCATCTGTCTCTGGGGCTACAGGCAGATTTCAAACTCAGAGAGAGATGCAGCCCCAAAACTAAACTGCTTGGCCCTGACCAGATCTTTGTGAATCAGTGGAGGAAATCAGCCACCAAATAATCCCCATTTCACTATCATGTGTAAAATAATGTATTTCCTAATGGTGTGTGCCTGACAGATGGTTTTATCAGTGTCCATGCTGACACGGTCCCTGGCTCGGACTTGTGCCTTACTCTCTTTGAAGCAAGATACCATGTGCCCAAATCCTTCTTCAGAGTGCCCCCTCCAACTCTGCTGTTTTAAGGCCAGTGGTCCCTGAATCACAGCATCACAGAACGTTAGAGATTGGAAGGGATCTTGAAAGATCATCTAGTCCAATCCCCCTGCCACGACAGGATCACCTAGATCAAGTCGCAAAATCCCAGGGAGTTGAGCCTGGCTGCTGTGCAGAGCATGGGGAGAGGTTGCAGATTTGCTGTAAACTCCATGTGAATCCACAGCCAGACTACCTTTACCCTATATCTTTCATTTCAGGGTGATATTCGTTCTCCAGAGAGATTTCTCTGAGGATTGCAGTCCATGAGTTGGCTCCTCTCAGCAGTTTCAGTGTGAGAGTTTCACAGTATGTGCCCCCATCCAAAACATGCAGCAATCCCTACTGGCCTGAGAGGGAAGGGGTCCCTGCTCCCCACCCAGCCCCTGGGACCTCCTCTCTGTGAGGACACTAACTGCTCAGAAATGCGTCTTTGGAGACAAAAGACTTTGGGACAACAGTGCCCCAGAGGGAACTGGCACATGGGAGTGTGTGGGCCAGAACTACAGCTCTGGTGGTCCCACCCAGAGGAATTGTTTGGGATTCACAGTGGTCTCCCCGGGGCATGTGGCATTGCAGTGAAGGCACAGCTGCACCCTGAAGGCAACCCTCTCCCCCACACTAATTACCTTTCTGCCTGGTAATTAATAAGATGTTGTGATCATATATTTGAAGACTTCCTGCTAACTTTGTTAGTGGGATGCAGCACTCATTAGAGTATTTCTCTAATTACATTCATCTGCTTAATTTATGTCTCATATGCAGTAAAGCTAGTTAAAAGTGGAGACACTTTGTATTCTTCTTTATGGGCCTTTCCAAATGGTCAGGGGCCACTCAGCATTGACCTCTGCCAGGCTTTGGGAGGGCTTAAGGCCAGATGCTTAAGGAGAATCACCTGCCTGTGGTTTGAATTGCTTTTGATCTTTTAGTTCATCCTATAAATTCCCAGTGGAGTTCACTGGTAGCGAACAGCTGGCACAGGGATTACAACCAGCTTTTCCTGTTGGAAAAGGAATCCTTGTTGAAATCCCAGAGTGATGTCTTCTTGTAGAGCTGGACATTAAGTAGTGCCCGTGGGGGGGAGGTGGGTCATCTGCATTCAGTGTCACTCCCCAAAGAGATCCTGCACCTTCTGTTATTTGTTGGTCATCACACTGGGCACACCTAAGGGACCCCTCTTCCTGCTTCTTCATGCAGTGAGTCATCTCAGTCTCTGGCTGGGCTCTTAGGCATGCAAACAAGTGACAATTTCAGTATTGCAGCTTTAGGATACCTTACAGAAAGCCCAGGTTGGAAGGGTGACCATACAGACAAGAGTGATGCCTTTTATCACTGCGGGGGAGCCCAGCACTTCCCCTGAATCTCATGTTACAGGTTTAGCTCTAGGAAGTGGAATCAGGGCTCTGGTGTTTCTGTACTCAATCTTGCAACAAAACCACTCTGGATTTACTTGAATTTGCTGATTTCCTAGAACTGAGTGGAAATCTGACTGGGAAGCGCCTGGGCTGAGTTCTTCTAGGGCAGCCAGGAGTAGCAGGTGGGAGTTTTATGTTGTGTTTTTGTCACTGTGGTCAGTGGAGTTGTTCTCCTGATGTATCTGACCCATAAGAAGCCCCAGGATGTGCTCTGTCACCTTTTGCTGCTCCCAGCACACACCTGCAGGTCTCTTCCAGACTATACAGACCATTCCTGAGTAGCAGGTCAGGCAGGACACTCCAGGCTGGGTGTCCAGGAGATGGGGGGAAGCAGAGCAGCTGTAACCTTTCCTTCCCACTAGATCAGTTAATATGAATAATCTAAGCTGCTTAACCCCCTAGAAAACCACTGCCACTTGCTGTTGGCAGCAGAATCAGTATGAAGCTGGTGAGGAAACAGCAGGCCTGTAAGTACCATGGATTAGAAATTGCAGGAGCCCCTGGCATGAAGGTGCTATGATTACATCAAGCTAAAATGAGTCACCTCATGCTGCTGGAGTTCTGTGTTCTGAGGGAATTCTCACTTTGAAATAATCTTTCCTTAAAAGTCAGATCTTTCTTCTGGGATAGGGGAAGTCTTGGCTTAGGCTCACCTACCTCACTTGGTTTTGGCTGGAGAAAGACATTTTCCCTTGGCTGCACAAACACCCCATGAATTTCACTCAGAACCTATTTGAGAACATTTTTTAGAGCCATTGTTTTATTCATTCTAATCAGGCAGGACCAATCCTGGTTCCAAAAGTCATTTTATCCTCTTAGCCTGATAAAATGCCTGTCATTTCATTCAGATCTATCTTGCTCTCTGTAACAAATGGTGCTGAAGGTTTCACAGGTCCTGGGGAGTTGCTCAAGTCTTGGCCTTGTTTTCCCACTGTTGTCTGACAGCAATTTATGTCACTGCAGAATGTGCCTTATTGAAATCATTTGTGGAATGGGAATTCACGCAGATTCTTGAACAGAAGATGACTCTTTGCTCAGTGATGATGTATGAAGTTATTTCATTTAACTTTCTTGAAGGCAGCAGGAATTTTGGTTGAGGAATTGCACTACAAATCTTGAGGCAGAGAAATCTTGACTTAGTGATGTTCTGCTTATTCACTGGACTAGCTTGTAGAAAGGATATCACTCTATTATGAACGATACAACTGACCACGCTGTAAATTTGCTTCCTGCTCAGTTTGCACACAGCTCTGGAGCTCCCAACGCAAGAAGGACAAAGACCTGTTGGATCAAATCCAGAAGAGGTCACAAAAATGCTCAGAGGGCTGGAGCACCTCTGCTGTGAAGACATGCTGAGGTGGTTGGGGTTGTTCAACCTGAAGAGAAGACTCCAGGGGGACCTTATAGAGACCTTCCAATCCCTGAGAGGGACCTTTCAGAAGGCTGGGAAAGGACTGTTCACAAGGTCAGGGAATGATAGAACAAGGGGTCATGGTTTTAAGCTGGAAAAGGTTAGATTTAGGCTGGACATGAGGAAAAAGTTCTTTAATCTGAGGGTGGTGGATCCCTGGAACAGGCTGCCTAGAGAGGTGGTAGAAAACATCCCCTGGTGACATTCAAGGTCAGGCTGGATGGGGGTCTGAACAATCTGTTCTAGTTACAGATGTCCCTGTTTGTTGTACGGAGGCTGGACTAGATAACCTCTAGAGATTCCTTCCAATCCAATACTTTGTATGATTCTATATCACTACCAAATAGATCTCATTTGAAAAGTATGATAGTTCATAGCCAGACTGCTTTAACCAAAGGAAAGAAAGAGTTTTGTGGACCTAAGAAACATGGACTTTGTGCTGAGTCTTAAAGTACTGTATTGATTTGGGTCTCTGCTTTCCTTCTCATTTCTGCATTGATACTTTTATCAAGGAGAGGTCCATCTACTCTTAAGTTCTTCTACAGAGGATAAACAAGTACAATTGTGTTCTTGGGTATTGAAGCACAGGAAAAGCCCACTGAGGTGGGTGGATTTTGAAGCCTTAGTACCCAGACAAGATCATACTGCTAGTTTGTGCCTGAGCCTGTAATGGAGTTGGTCTCCAGAGAGATCCCAGGCACAGGACTTGGCTTAGCTCAGCAGGGTTTGGATCAAAACCAGACCTTGCTGTACAGCTTTGACAGACGTTGTCTTCATAGTTTCTTGCACGTAGTGAGCACATGGGCTAGGTCCACAAAAAGATGAAGAACTTGGGTTTTACCTGATTCCTGTGTTAGGTGCCCAAATCCAAATTTGCCATCCACAGAATTACTGCTGAACAGCTGACCAGTACTGTAGATGTTGAAGCATGCAGATGCCAGATCATTTTGTTCTTTCATAATGCGAAAGCTCTACATTCCCTGTATGTCCAGAAAGCTTCAGATGGGAAGGATACTGTGAGCCCACTGGGAAGGTCAGGATCTGCACAGCACTTTGAGGGCAACCATTCCCAGCCTTTCATGCAGCAGCTCAATACTCAGCTAGGCTTTGGTAACCACCTTTGCCTGAGCAATCTGCTCATGCCCACATCTGCCAGGGGTGCCACTACACCACAACTGTTCAACACTTCCACTCTCTGAGGCAGTTTTATTTTGCATTAAGTCTTTTAAGAAGTACTAGGCAAGAGCAAGAATCACGATGATGATATTGTTTACAAGTCAGAGCCAGAGATTAAGGTTCTTCTACACTTCTAAGTTTAGAACAAGGGCACACATCAGTTTAGTCCCCACATAAATATTGTTTTCTGGCATTTATAGTCATGTTTGTGTTTCTGATATATTTACATGTCAGAAATTTGTATGACATCAAACTGTGTAGTGAAGTCAACACACTGGAGGGAAGGCCATCCAGAAGTACCTTGCCAAGCTTGAAAAGTGGGCTGTGCAAACTGCATGAAGTTCAACAAGAGCAAGTGCAAGGTTCTGCCCCTGGGGTGAGGCAATCCCATACACAAATACAGATTGGGAGCAGAAAGGATTGAGGACAGCCTTGAGAAGGACTTGGGGGTGGAGCAGAAGTTGAACAGGAGCTGTCAGTGTGCGCTTGCAGCCCAGAAAGCCAACCATGTCCTGGGCTGCATCAAAAGAAGCAGTGATGGTCAAGGGAGGTGATTCTCCAGCTCTGCTCTGCACTGGTGAGACCCCACCTGGAGTCCTGTGTCCTGTTCTGGAGTCCCAAACATCAGAACTGGACACAGAGCTCCTGGAACGTGTCCAGAGGAGAGCAACTCAAATGATCAGAAGGCTGGAGCACCTCCCAACTATGAGGACAGACTGAGCAAGTTGGGGTTGTTCAGCCTGGAGAAGAGGAGGCTCTCAGGTGACCTTCTAGCAGCTTTCCAATCTTTGAAGGGGGCTACAAGAAGGGGGCTGAGGTGGGGCTTTTGACACGGGTGGTAGCAGGAGGACAAGGCTTACAGCCTTGAAGACAAGAGATTGAGGCTGGAACAAATTCTTTGCTGTGAGGGTGCTGAGATGCTGGAACAGGTTGCCCAAGGTGGTTGTGGCTGCCCCATCCCTGGAAGTGTTCAAGGCCAGGTTGGCTGGGGCCCTGAGTAGCCTGCTGTAGTGAAGGTGTCCCTGCCTGTGCAGGGGGGTTGGAACTGGATGGCCTTTAAAGTCCCTTCCAACCCTGACCATTCTGTGATTCCACTCAAGGGGCTGGAGCAGGTGCAGAGGAGGACAACAAAGCTGCTGAAGGGCCTGGAGAATAAATCTTAAGAGGAGTCATTGAAGGAGCTGGGGCTCTTTAGTTTGAAGAGGAGGTGGAGGGGAGACCTGATCACTCTCTACAACTATCTGAAAGGACATTGTAGAGAGGTGGGTGCTGGTCTCTTCTCACAGGTGATCAGTGGTAGAACAAGAGGGAAGGGCTTCAAACTGCATCAGGGAATGGTTTGACTGGATGTTAGGAAAAAATCTTTCACAGCACGATGAGTTAGGGACTAGAGTAGGATGCCCAGGGAAGGAGTTGGGTCACCATCCCTGGATGTGTTTAAACCTCATTTAGATGTGGTGTTGGGGCATCTGGTCTAGTAGTGAACTTGGTAGGGTAGGGTTAATGGATAGACTTGATGATCCTGAAAGTCTTTTCCAACCTTAAAGATTCTGTGATTTTATATTCTGACATGGCCTTATCATTGGAGATTTAGTCATGAAGATTTACTGTCCTCTAGGAAGTAATTCCACTTGACTTAGAAAAGAATACATTAAGCGTTGGGGTGTGTATGCTTGGAGTGAAAGTAGGCTTCTTTCCTGTCCTTAGAATGGAGACAGATGACTGCTCCTAGAGCTGTACCACAGCTCAAACATCTTGCTTTGCAGTGTGGGGAGCAGGTGCAGTGCTAAACTGTGGAATTTTTCTGACTCAATTAGGACAACTTCACAGGTCTAGAACAGGTAAAAGGGTTTATTTGTCCAGTTTGAGCTGAGTCTTGGGAAAAAACAACCCCAAAGATGATAATTTAAAAGAGAAGATAACTTCCCTCTCTCTTTTCTTAGCTGTCCACCTTCTGCTCTTGTGAAGGAAATGTTGAGTAATGCCCAGAGACTGACCTTCTGTGGGTTTCTTATGGCACTTGCGAAGGATCAGAGGATCAACAGAGCCCTAGGTAAGAATTCTGGGAGCGGTACAGCTCTAGATTTTGATTCATTCTGTATTTCTGTGGAATCGTCTCTGTAATTATGCCCCAGATTTTACACTGTTGGAAACAGAGCGAGGGAAACTTTGTCATCTTTTTGCTGATGGGATAAACACTTAAAAGTTTGTGCTTGTCTGCTTGAAGCTGTAGAGTTGCTTCAAAAAATTTGGTCCTGTGAGGGTGGTGAAATGGTGGAACAGGTCGCCCACGGAAGTTGTGGCTGCCCCATCCTTGGCAGTGTTGAAGGCCAGGCTGGCTGCGGCCCTGAGTAACCTGATCTAGGTGTCCCTGCCTGTGCAGGTGGTTTGGAACCAGATGATCTTTAAGGTCCCTTCCAACCCTGGCTATTCTGTGATTCTAAATGCTGCTCTAAGGTAACAATGTTCATCTTCAATAGTTTATCATTTCAGCAAAACTGCCACTTTATTATGTTTGGCTATAAAGACTGGGCAGCTGTGGTTAGGAGACAGTGTCTGACTACTAACGATAGCACTGAATTGCTGTCCCTTTCCATGGTTTAGCCCTTCCTACTCACACAGATTTTAAGTGCTCTCATCTACAAGAGCACACTTGAATGACAGAATCACAGAACGTTAGGGATTGGAAGGGACCTCAAAAGATCATCCAGTCCAGTCTCCCTGGAGTACCAGAGCAGTATCCCCTAGATCATGTCACACAGGAACATGTCCAGGTACGTTTTAAATGTCTCTAGAGAAGGAGACTGAGAGTGCTTCCCCTTTATAGTCTAAGCTCAGCTACTCTACTCTCTATGAATCAATAGCATAACTCTGCTTTGATACTTAATGGGTTTGTCTTTTTTCTTTCTAGGGGCTTTGCCAGATAGAGGAGACTTGTTTGTAGACCCTGCCATGGATCAGGAACTTGAAAAATTGTAAGTTGAGGTGCCTAAAGTAGCAAGTAAAAAAATCAGATTAAAGGTAGCACTCTGAAGACTTTAGTGAGGTACTGTCTGTATTTGGGGGATTGGATGATCTTTCCAGATTCCTTCCAATCCCTAATATTCTGTAACATTCTGTGATTCTGTATTTCCTTGTTCTACAATGAAACAATAGAGGAGCTAACAGAGTAGCCTTATGCAGAGAGGACCACTTTCTCTGAGGTGCCTTGGTGCAGCTAACAACATCCTTACAGAGGATTCAGGAGCAAAGGCACAAAGTCCTGCCTCAAAGAAGCAGCAGTCTTTAATGATCAGGGAAACTTTGTTTGGATGGTGTAAACTAGGATTGTTGGAAGGCAGACTGAGCCCACAAGAAAGCTGTCTATACAGGAAAGATTCACTCAGTGAATCCAGCAGGTACTACAGCAAAACATTAATGCTTTGTGCCACAAAGGTCTTTTGATCCTTCTGCTAGTTGTGAGGAAGTCATCCTCCCAGGTTCACTCCAAAACTGTTACGGTAAAAGTTGGAGATGACAACTGTGGCTACTTAGCATTTGTCTTTTCTCTTTCAGGGTAGCTCAGGTTTCAGGCCTTTCCATCGCTGGTCCCACCAGCTCTTGCAGGGACACAGCTAATTTGCCTGTCCGTAACTCACCCAGGATTAACTCTCCTTGGAAGCCTCTACACCATCGTCGAAAAGTGGATGCTGAGAGTGAAGGCTCCAATGAAGAGACAGACTCCTCTGAAAATTGATGGTTGCAAGGGTGGGCACCATTCCCATCTTGGATTTCTCCAGAACCCACTGGAGGAACAGCATTGTCCCAGAGCATCTGCTCTGACAGTGGGTTCTGCCCACATCACCAGTGAGCATGTGGTTGTGACAGGTCCACCTGTCTTTTCCCAAGAAAAACTCTACCTTTTTCCTAGCTTCAAATTCATCCAGGAATAGCATCTTTACAGAAGCTATTTTCAGCTACAGAGTTATGCTGTGCTCTGCTTGCAGGCAAATCAAACCAGCAGCTACCAACTCTGCCTCCACTTAGAAACAGCCAGGTATTCTTTTACCAGGGCACTCCCTCACGGTTCAGTAGGTGCGCAGTGGGAGTGCTAGTGTAGGCTGCTTGCCAGCATTTTGTTGTGTAGCTTTGTTCAGACTTGGCCTGGATAATAGTGCTTAAAATTACCAGCAGCAGCTCTGTGCTCATGCTCTGTTATAATTATTGGCAGTAAATGTGTACCTTCTTATGATCAAAGGTAGAGAAATCCCCAACGTTCCTAGAAAATAAGGGCTTAGGTTTTGCTATACCACCTGTTTCTGCTTCCTCCTCCAGGTGTCCAAGCAAATACAGGAGATAAGCTAGACTGCTCGAAGTACTGCATGGTGCTGTTCGGCTCCTCTGCTGTATAGAATTCCTTTCTGGTGGGAGTGGGGCAGGGAAGATTGAGGAAAGGGGGGAGGGAGCAGAAAGAACAGGGGCAGCGACTGGGGAGAGAAAGCACCAAGCAAGCATGAGTTTCCATTCTGTGGCCACAGGTGATGTGCTTGTGTATAGAGAGTGTCTGCTTAGGGCGAGGAGGGCAGAAACATTATGCCAGAAGGAAGCAGTTATCAAACAAGTCCTGGGCTGTTTTACTTTGTAAAAATATTGGCGTTGATGCCCTTACAAATGCTACTTACTTCCTGGAGAACCTGTTTCTCTTGATGCTTTGGGAACCTCCTTGTTCTTCCTATTCATAGGATGTTGCAGCACGAGCAACTAAGAGGGGCAACCCAAAGCTTTTACCACTGGATTATTTATTATTCTAAGTTATTTGTGAATGTTGCTTGCTAACTCTACTCTCTCCCACCGATCAGCAAGGGGCAGCCATACCCAACAGCAGGCTGCCGGAAGCCACTGCTGCATCTAGGACCTTATGAACTGCGCCAGCCACCCCTCGACACTGTCGGGGTAAAGCCCCACCTAAGCCGGACGGGCTAGACAGCAGCAATACCGGTGGTCCTCGCGAGCCGCCACAGCCCCCGGCGCTGCGCGGGACGGCGGATGCATCAACCCAGTTCCATGGGTGATGAGCCCCGCCCCTCCGCGGCTTAGTTCCGGCGCGAGTGAGCGAGCGCCGCTTCGCGGGCTGCTGCGGTACAACGGCGCGTGAGCCAGCCCTGTTCCCGCCCTCCTCCTCCCCTACAACCCCCGCCTGGGCCTTGCCGGTACCGCAGCCCCTTGAGCTGAAGGGCAGAGGGGAAGCCGACACCAAGCCCGGTCAGAGGCTGCTGAACACTCACAGAACTCACTTGGGAACACTCACAGAACGACTGAGCCTGGAAAAGCCCTGAGCTCATCCAACCCAGCTCACAGCACTAAGGGCCACAGCCAGGCTGTCCTTAAACACCTCCAGGGGTGGGGACTCCACCACTGCCCTGGGCAGTCCATTTCAGTATCTGATCACTCTTTCCATGAAGAAGGGCTTCCTAACAGCCAACGTAACCCTCCCCTGGCAGCTTCAGGCCCTGCGCTCTCTTCCTGGGGCTAGCTGCCTGGGAGAGAAGCCCAACCCCCCACCTGACTACAACCTCATTTCAGGTAGCTGGAGAGAGGGAGAAGGTCCCAAGTCTCCTCCAGGCCTCTTCCAGGCTAAACACCCCCAGCTCTCTCAGCCTCTCCTCATCAGATTTTCCCTCCAGTCCCTTCCCCAGCCTCGCTGTTCCTGTGGACCCACTCCAGCCCCTCAATCTTTCTTGAAGTGAGTGGCCCAGAACTGGCTCCAATACTCAAGGGGAGGCCTCACCAGGGCCCAGTACAGGGGGAGAATTACATCCCTAGTCCCAGTTCCTTTTTGCTAGTAGCTAGCCCTGGTTCAGGGCTTTGATGTCAATCCAAAGCTGTGCAACACAACAACCAGAAATCTAGTAAATATTTAAGATACTTCTTTCTGCTTGGGCTTTTTTTGCTGGTGATGTAATGAGAAGCTAAAAAATAATCTTTGTCTGGTTTGATTTCTTTCCCTCCTCCATCATTCTGTGCTGGTTTACAAGCCAACAAAAAGGATTATCCCATGGTAAAAGTCAAACCCTGCAAATAAAGAGATCTTCACTGCCCTGTGGATTTGGAGCACTGAAGAAAAAAAATAATGTATGAGTGATGTCCATTGGAACCAAGAAACAGGATGGTCAGAAAAAAATCTCCTCTATCACTTGGTGAGCTATGCTGCAGGGCCAAGAAGGACTGAAGCACTGATCAGGACTGCAATGAGGTTAACCCTGTAAGAACAGCCTGTTTTCACTGGCTAGTAGATAGCAGTGGGTGTGAGGGCACACTGAATTTTAATAGACTGCAATCCAGAGATGTTTAGAAAGCGTCGCAGGCACAGCCATGTCCATGCCCTTTTTCTTCCCTTCACCCCTCCCCACCCAGCACAAACTAGAACAATCCTGCAGTTTAGTCCAGGCAAAGGTAGCATCAGTGCCTCTAGCTGGCTTCCTTTGGAGTTGCAGTCCCTGGGTCATCAATACGAGGCATAACGATCCTGGAGAAGAAACACATGAAGACACCATGCTACACCACCTCAGGCAACTCGAGAGACAGGTAACATCATTTTGGAGTGTTTGGGATTGTAATACAATGTCAGATGGGTTTAAGTTCTGCCTCAGATTTGTGGGAAAACATGAATCTGACACAACAGTGTCCTGTTCAGCAGGAAAGAAAGGCTAGCCAAGCAGAACTCAGTGGCCTCCTGTAACTGCTTAGCTACAAAAGACAGGTTTGTGACTGTACACATAATTTGGGAAGACAATTGCAGTGGAAGTCCCAGAACATGACAGGCTGTTCCAAGGTCCCATAAGTGTAAACTCACCTGGAGGGAGTTCATCACCCCATTAGCTATGACAGCCATCTTGCCAGCAACTGATTTCACTCCTTGCTTGAACTGTGCAATATCAGCTGCAGGCAGCACATTTCCGATTGACACACCACCTACAAGAACCAGCAGGAATTAAGCCCAGAGTCTCCCAGCTCCCAGCACATCCTGGCCCCTCCAATCCAGGTCTTTCAAAGCTGCCCCCTTCCTCATCCTGCTGAGTGCTAACAAACCTGAGTGTACATTCTCAGCCTTTCCAAACAGGTCTGCAGAGCTGATGGCACTGCTGCTTGAAAGCTGTTGCAGTCGAGATCTGGCTTCATACTGCAGCAGAAAACAAACCAAAAAGGTTATAAAGGAAAGAAACAAAGTAGGAGCAAACAAGAAGGAATGAAGCCAGAGCTGTACCAGCTTAAGCACTGCAGAGTACATTTACCTCGGCATCTGCCTCCCGCCCAAAGAACATATCTGAAGAGATAGCTTTAGCCCCTGCAAACTTCTGCCGAGCTTCATTGGATTCCACCTGGGATATCCTGTTTTCTGTCTCCCGCCTACTAGTGGGTCTGAAAACACAAGAACGAAGACACCTTACAAAATAAAAAAACCAGACTTCTCTCTCAGACTTCATATCATCAGACAGCAACAAATCTTCAAGTGCTAGCTACCACCAGTGCTCTCTCCCCACCTCTGGACAGCCAGCACTGATACAGCCTGTGTGATCATCAAAACTTAGGAACATGACAGGCAAAGAAGTGCTCCAGACTCTTGAACTCAAGGTTCTTTTTCTTAGGCTTTTCCATGCAAGTTATTTTCTGCAGCATATGGCTCCGGTCCTAACATGGCAGCATCCCTCCTCACAGCTCCTGGACCCATCCCTTTGTCCCCCACAGAAAGAAGGTACAGTAGCAGTGGCAGGCACTTTACCTCTCTGAAACTGGCTGCATACTAGAAATGGTCACTTCAGGTTCCTCTTCTTTATCCATGCCCCACGAAGAGCCCATTTCCCACTGTGAGCCAAATGCATCTTCAAATGAGAAAGGACTATATTTGTATCTAGATACCAAAAACAGGTAATTATTGCCAGAAATTAAGATCAGGAATAAACCAAAGATCACACTGAAGCTAAGTCTTACTTGGGGGGTCCAGATGTGAAACCTCCAGCATCTTCAAACAAATCCAACTGAGAGCGGGAAGATTTTGCAGCCAGTGGCGTCTCCTGCTCAATTACTTGCATCTCAGATGTCACAGAGTGTGAAACAGAACTAGCACAACAAACAGGCAGTCAGGACCCATGCATCCTGCCCCCACAATCAGTCTGCCTCAGAAGTGAATCTAGTCTTCACAGGCAAGGCAGATGGGACAAGTCTCAAGGGACTGTGGTGGGATGCTAGCCCCCTTCATTACTTATCTAGCTTATCCCCACTCTCTCAGAAGTCACTCTACTTTGTAAGGTCTTCTGCTGTGGAACATTTGTCAAACAGCAGGGCTCTAGGGCTAAACTCTGACAGGCCACACACATCTTTTGAAAAGCTCAAATGAGAACTAGAAACTCTGAGCAGAGTGCCCACTCTTTCAGGGGCACGAAGCACTTAGACACAGTCCAATATATGAGCACTTTGAATCGGCTTTATATCTGTTAAAAGAGCACCAAGTCATTGCCTTCAGGAAACTTTTCAGAGTGCACAGTGCTTCCAAGGCACCTGTGCATTCTACGCCATACACAGCCAGGTACCTTCTAGACACCAAGCCCATGCCCAGCCTCTCTGCTTGTTCACGTTTCTTCCCTTCAAGGTTCTCAAGTTTCTTTTCTTCCTTCTTCCGACTGATTTGCAGCTCCTGATAAGCCAGTCGCATGGAGTTGACTCTAAAGGAAAGAGCTATGGTGGGTATCAGCTCATTAGTCTAACCCCTAGCCCGTAATCTGGGGAGGGGGCAAGGAGGAGAGCAACCTTGACAACCATCAGAACACCCATTCCCACAACAACTCTGACTAAAGTCTTCATATAGAAGCTACTGTTTTGTCTCCCCATGTTATCTGCACCAGGATTGAACCTTTTTATGGCTAACTACAACTTTCTTATGGTAAGCACTGCACCCTCCAACCCAAGACAGAATACCCCATCTTGTTCAGACTTCTCCTTTTTCAGTCCTATAAGACATTCAGCCCAAGCAGGCCACTTACATGGATTCCTCTGCTTGTTTCCTGGACTCCAACGCCTGCTGCTCCCTCAGCTGCTCTGCCACCTGGGCTTGCCGTTCAATTTCACTGAAACTCTGGCTGCTCACTTTCTGGGCTCCAAGACCTTTTTTTGCACCCAACTTGAAAAACAAAATGAAAAACTGTTATTTCTTCACCCTAGATTGTTCACCATAGAAGAAAATCAGAATCCTATTCCTTGCTGCACTGATCAGGCCTTCAGTCTCCCTGAATAGTCACAATCTGCAGACACAATAGTGCTTGGAACAGAGTAAGGAAGAACATACACAAGTTAATGCACCAGTGGCTAGCACTAAGAGTTCAACCACATACGCTTGAGACCAAGTAATGATCCAAAACTTTTCCCCCATTAATACACAGCCATCTTTCAAAATAAGCAATGATATAATTATAGCTTTCCGTTCTCCCAGAGATCTCTCTGTATGCAGCTTTTTTAACGTCAGAAAGCAAGGGCCAGGAAAAGGACAGTAGTAATACGAGACATGTCTATCCCCTCTCCATAAAACAGAGTTCAGACGTACCCCTTTCTTAGAAGCTCCTGGTTTTTTCTTTCCAATGAGGGATGATTTAACTTCTGCAAGAAGGAAGCAGCAAGTAGGAAGTGAATTAATTTAAGCAGTCAAAATTTGTCAGCAACCCAAACAAACATCCACCAGCTGCTACAGAGCCCAGGGCACACCATGCAGCTTCACATCAGTAGACTGGATGACTTCACCCAGTCAACAAAGATACTCTCAGAAGCTATACAGTTGCAGGGTGGTGGCCTGAAGAAGCATGTCCATTGCTGGAGAAACTTGTGAATTCAGACCTTTGAATAGGACTTTGAGGTGTCATGCAGCTGGTGACCCTATCCAGTAGGGATCAGTGTAGCTAGAGAAAAGCCACATTTATTCCGTACATATATCCCAGAAAATGCAGCTTTAGAGTTGTATGAAGGTCAGTGCCTCCCCAATGCCTTAGGGACAAAGAAACAAGAACCCTAAAGTCATGTTTACACAAACAGACTATAGTGCAGCAAGCTGTAAAAGCAGTGTTCCCGAACACCTTGCATCAGGAACCTGTCGCTCTGAGGGCATGAAGCGTGCCACGCTTGTAAAGCTAGCCACGGTCCAGCCAAGCAGCAGATGCCTGGGTAACAGTGTCAGAACAAAGCAGAGGGACTGCCTAGAACATTTCCTAGCTTCCAGCATGTAGCTGCAAAACCTTTTGTCACGTTGTACTCTTTTTTACACAGAAGTGTCTCCTTACTTTCTACACCCACATGACTCTTACCAACCCATGCTCTGATCGTTCTGGACACCCTTGTCTGTATCTTTTCTACTCTTACTCTTCTGTTTCTGAAATATAGGGGCTCAAAATATTTGTACTATCCAAGACTTTTTCAGCTCACCGTTCATTTGATTTGGGGTTTTTAATATTTAATAATCAGGAAATATTTAACATCAATGTCAGTAAGATCCCTTTCCAGATGCAGAGTAGCTGCTTTAGATCCCAATCTGATACGTGTAAGCTTTGGCTCATTCTCTCCCTCACAGCACAGAAAGCTAGAGCTGAAGGCAGAATCACAAAAGGGGCAGGCAGAGCCGTCACAAGCAGCCAGCACAGGCCTGCTGTAAGCCAGTTACCTCTGGCAGGAGTAGGCCCGTGTGTTGATAGATACATGGACACGTCTGAGGAAAAGACATAAAACACAGGGAATGAACAGACACTTGAGAACACAGGCTTTCCACCCAGAAGGAACCCACTGTGGGCTATGATGCTGGTTTTGGCTGGCACACAGTTAACTTTTCCCCACAGTAGCTGCTATGGGTCCATGGTTTGGATTTGTGTTGAAAACAGTGTGATAAGAGAGAAGTTTTATCTACTGCTAGGCAGTGCTTAAAGTCAAGGCCTTCTCTGCTTCTCACACTAGCAAGTAGGCTGGAGGTGCACAAGATGGGACGAGGGCACAGCTGGGACATTCCCTATCACATAGCATCATGTTGCCATGGGATGACCCTGAGTACCTTTGAGATCACATGACATATGTGACATGACAGCCGGGTATTCCTGTCCATAAACATATAAAACCCTTGAAACACGAGCTGCTCTAGCTCGCTCGTTCTCTCCCCTGCTACGCAGACCTGGTGAAAGATAATCCGTCTTCCATCTCTGGTTTTGTTTGTCACAGCTCTGGACTGGGGGAAGGACTTGGTGCAGAGCAGTGGCAGGGGTGACTGTTTTGTGTCAGGAGGGGTGGGACAGAGGTCTGAAGCAGCTTGGCCAGCAGCCTATTAAGCAGTTCACAGTTTTGCTTTCTTTTATCTCTTCGCTTGTCTTTTAACTGTTTCTTGTCCTTGCTTAATAAAACTTGTTTTTCTTTAACACTGTGCTTGGTTTTCTGATGGTGTTTTAATGACTCTGAGAAATCCAAACCGGCACAAAATAATCTAGACCAGGACACACGCTCAGCATGTAACGCTGAAGAAAGGAGAAAGCAGGGAACTTTCAGAGTTTGTCCTCCTAAGTAACCATTATGCAGGATGGAGCCCTGCTTTCTTGGAGATGGCTGAACACTTGCTGCCAATGGTAAGCAGTAAATGAATCCTTTGTTTTGCTTTGCTTGTGTGCATGGCTTTCGCTTTACCTATTTAACTGTCTCTGTCTCAACCCATGGGTCACTTTTTCCCTTTTACCCTTATCTTCCCCATTCCACTGATGGGGAGGCAAGCAAGACCCAACAGGGAGTGACCAAGCAGCTGTGTGGACCGTAGTTACTGGCTGGGGTTAAACCAGGCCGGCTAGGAGCACTGCCTCAATAAGAAGCTCCAGCTAGCAGCTCTGTGTTCAGTCAAGACAGTAACGGCAGGGAAGATTCAGGCACAAATCCCTGTTACTCTGCAAGCTTCACATTCATTTTACCTCCAAAGCTTCTTGGGAAAAAAACTAAACTCAAACAAAACAGCCACGTGGCCTTGATCAGCCACGTTACAGCTATGCAAATGCGGAGTTTTGTCCAAAGCTGAAGAAATGAAAACAAGATTTTGTGGTGGCAGCAGCTTTGAACTCAATCACTCAAAGAAGCAGGAAACCTCCAGAAAACTCTAGCTTGGTTTTGGGCTTTGGGAAGGAACTCAGTACTGGGTCCCCTGGGGAGTAAGCAACTTTAGATGTTCTGAAAATTGGCTTAACAGCTCCAGCTCCACTGAGCTAACAACTGTATAGTAGGTGTCAGAGACCAAGAGTGAGCCAAGAGCAAAGAGTCTTACTTACCTAGTGGAGCTTTAGGAGATGTGCTCAGAAAATCAACAGAGGGGCCCTGATTTGAATCTGTCAGCACAAAAGCAGAAGATCATGTTCTGCAGAGAGAATCTCAAACCCTTTCTTTTCAATGTGCTCACAGTTCCACTGCATTTCTTCCAGCTCCTCTGCCACCACCCCAAACAAGCTAAGTTACAATTTGAAATGTGGAACTTTTTATGTACAATGACAACTACACAGAACAAGCTACTCCTTTTCAGTGTTATTAACATATTAAAAGCAAACACCTCTCAGGGAATCACAGAATTATTGAGGCCGGAAAAGACCTCCAAGATCATCCAGCCCAACCCAGCCCAGCCCCTAACATCACCACATCAGCCAGAACAGAGCACTAAGGGCCACATCCAGGCTGTCCTTAAACACCTTCAGGGATGGGGACTCCACCACCTCGCTGGACAGTCCATTCCAGTATCTGATCACTCTTTCTATGAGGAAGGGCTTCCTAACATCCAACCTAACCCTCCCCTGGCAACTTCAGGCCCTGCCCTCTTGTCCTAGTGCTGGTTGCCTGGAAGAAGAGCCCAGCCCCCTCTGACTACAACCTCCCTTCAGGGAGTTGTAGAGAGGGAGAAGGTCCCCCTTGAGTCTCCTCCAGGCTAAACACTCCCAGCTCCTTCAGACTCTCCTCATCAGACTTTCCCTCCAGTCTCTTCCCCAGCCTCATTGTTCCTCTGGACCCGCTCCAGCCTCTCAGTCTCTTTCTTAAAATGAGGAACCCAGAACTGCCCCCAGTACTCAAGAGGTGAAGCATCAAATACACAAAGCTGTTTCAAATCACAGCTGTGCCTCCAGATTCTTGGTTTCTTTTTCACCTAGAAAGAGTGTTTTTGCTTTGTATCATTTCAAGACTCACCAAATTCAAGGAGTAGAAAAAGTCTTTAAATAAACAATTATGTCTGCAAATAGGACAGCTAATCCCCAACTAAATTTTGTGGGGATTTCAGGAAAAGCAGAGAACTGATCCCAAACAAAGCAGTGTTTTTGCAAGTCTTCACTAATTTCATTAAACAGCACAGAATGCACAGAGCTTCCACTCTAAAATAAAGTCATGTGTTTGGGAAAATGACTCTGGAGAGAACTCACTTGACATTTCACTGCCACACGATGACTTGGCTGCTTTTTCCACCTCTGGGGAAGACTGTGCAGGATGCTGGCTGTCATCTGCGACATCCCAGGTATTGGAAGACTGCAAGGAGACACTCATTCCAGTGATTTGCAGAAGACAAATGAACCAATCAATCCCAAACTTACTTCAGGTCTAATTACCTGCATTCAGTTTTAGGTTAAAAGAAATGTTTTTACAACTTGACTGTACCTGCACTGAAGATACCACATGGACAGGTCCACATTCCCTTTCCAGGGACAAAACTCAAAGACAAAACCACAGAATCTAGGCTGACTGCAAAACCAGGAGAAATAGCAGCACCACCTGACAGCAGTGTCAGAGTGTGAGGACTTTCCAGTTTAAGAACATGAGCTTACATCTGGGAGAAAGAGTGTGAAAGGGCTTCCTTGAAAAAAGCAGAACAAGCTTAGCTTTCATTTTTCTTTCTATCCAGACAAAATTCTCCTATTACTCTATGCACTTGAGAAAGTCCACCTAGCATCGTGCAGTTGCCAAATCCATTTCACCAGAGTCCGCCCACTGAAAAGCTGACTGAAGCAGAAGCTCAAAGCAATAGCCAGTGCTTGCTTTAACTGTGCAGAGACTGTGTTAAGGCAGTACATAAAGTGTTTTCCAGGGAGCAGCTGGTAGCTTAAGTGTTCCTTGAGGATAAAGGTGGTCTCGATAACAAAGGACTTGGATATTACAAGCCCCACAAGTGACTGTTTAGACCTGTGACTGCAACCCAGGCCAATAACTTAATTTCAGTTATTCTACATTACTACTGAACAAGGATGTAACTGAGAATCTTTCCAAAGTAAGTGAGACTACTCCTGGCCGAACAGATGGCTACCTGAAAGCTGTTCAGGTCACCTGGTTTAGACAGTTCTTCTCACCTGTGTATGCTCCATGAAGAAATCAGTTTCACTCTTGTCAGGAGACTGCCCAGGGGCTCCACTCAGTCCATCTATAAGCAGCTGAAGAAAGTAGAGGGGAAAAAGAAGATATCCTACAAGACTCAGTATCCAGCACAATCATATCCAACAGTACAGAGTTGCTCAGACTTACATCCGTGCCATATTTGGCCATGGCAGCGCTTGCTAGCTGCTGGATCTTCTCCTTGTACATCTGGGCAGCTCGACTATTATACTTGGCATTGGCATCTGTGGTAGTGCAGCCATGCTGGCGGAAGAAAGCAGTCTGAAAAAACAAGAAAATTCCACTCAAAAACATTAGACATAACTCAGACTCAACAGAAAAGCAGCAGCTTCTCAGTACTAACTCTGAGTACACAGCATGAACCCACCATTCACTGATCAGCTTTCTCCAAGAACCACAGAACGTTAGCAATTGGAAGTGACCTCGAAAGACCATCCAGTCCAATCCCCCTGCCATAGCAGGATCACCTAGATCAAGTTGCACAGGAACATGGCCAGCTGGGTTTTAAACATCTCCAGAGGAGACTCCACAAATCCCTGGGCAGCCCCTTCCAGTGCTCTGTCACCCTCACTTGGAAGAAGTTCCTTCTCAGACTGAGGTGGAACCTCCTATGTTCCAGCTCACACCTGTTGCCCCTTGTCCTATCATTGGATACCACTAAGCAGAGCCTGGCTTCATCCTCCTGATAGCCACCCTTCACATATTTATAAACATTAATGGGGTCACCCCTCAAGTCTCCTTTTCTCCAAGCTAAAGAGACCCAGCTTCCTCAGCCTTTCCTCATCAGGGAGATGTTCCACTCTCTTCATCATCTTTGTGGCTCTAAGTCATACGAGGCCATAGAGGGCTAAACGACCACATCCCACCCCTGTTCTCCAAAGATGGGTGATTCTGAGTCACAATGCTGAGCATAACCGTTCAAACTGAGCAATGCTACTAACTCGTTGCCTTTAAGAGGACTTTGTCTCTCATTTAAATGAGACGTAAGGAAGTAACAAATGCGCACACTGAAAAGCTGTGCATTCAAAGCTCTGGCTCCTAAGCACACCTGACAATTTCAAACACAAATAGAGTAGGCAGAATGCCTACAGAGGGTCCTTACCGCATTGGCATTGCTGCCCACTTGCATACACCTCAGCTGGAACCAGTTCCAGTTAGAATCCAACTCTGTGGACCTGTATGAGAACAAACGGTTTCTATTAGTAACACACAGGCACAGTGACACATACCAAAGGCAAAAGCAAGCTCCGAACTACAACAGTCCCAGAATATAGGAGGCAAAAGCATAAAGAACATCTTGGTGACTTCTTTGCTTCCATAAGAAATCAATCTGAACTTTAAAGTGAAGAAAACAAACCGTTTCAGCTCCAGAACAAATAAGCATCAAACTTTAGAGGCCCCTCAGCTGCGTTGCCTAAGAAGGTGGAGGTTGAGCTAAAAAAATAGAGCAAGCAACTTCCGTTCTGCATATGATCTCACAGCACAGCTCATATTCAGCCCACCCGACAGCTCAGGCCAGCACACATGACAAAGCAACACAAAAATAAGCAAAGAAAGAAAGCTAAGTGACAAAGCCATACTCCTTCCACTCACTCACCTTCTCTCTGCATATGTAAAGGTTCTGTTACTTAAAACACTAACTTTTACAAGTCATGCCTGTAAGATCAACAGGCTGAACATCCAATACCATCTTCCTCACAAAGCTGATACAGGAAAGATTCAACATTCATGTTTTTGCCCCGTTCAATACTACAAGAACGGTTTCCAAACTGCTACATTCAGCTTCTACAACAGGGAGCCCAGTGTTTCTGCAAGGTTAGGGCCAGTAGCATGCCGACTGTCCACCGAGGTGCTGCAGAAACTCCATTTTGGAAGGGCTAGGTGAGCAATGGTCACACAATCCAAGGCAACCGCTCTCTGACCACACTTCTCTCTGACCGATTCTTGGCGTTTTCCCACACCAAGGCATAGGTGGTCTAGGCCTGCTCGGCAGACACTCCCGGGCCGGAGCTTCCCACTCCCTGTCACGCACGCTGCCAGCCTCTACACACCTGATGAAGCTGAGGTGCACGCCCAGGGACCTGTGGACGCCAGAGCAGTCAATGCACAGGAAGACTCCGTAGGTGATGCTGGCCCAGCTCGGGTTCTTGGCGCCGCAGTCGAAGCAGGACTAAAGCGAAGGCAGAGGGACGGCCGGGCTGAAGCGGCGCCTCTGGCGGCTCTACTGCTCCTCCACCCCGTGCCGTTCCCCGCGGCCTTGCCGTTCTCCCAACAACCTAGAAACCCATACCCGGCCACCCCACGGCCGCGGCGCGGCCCGGAGCCCAGCGGGGCCTGCCCGAACGCAAAAGGGCGGCCTCTGGGCAGCAGACCGTCTCGGAAGGGCGAGCGGCCGCCTGACATCGCTCTGCTACCTTGTTTGCCGGTGCTGCCCGGAGCCGCTTGAAGAGAATGTTGATCTCTTCCTTGCTCGGCTCTGCCGCCATGATCTCTCCTTCCCAGACTCCCTCGCGGTGATGGGTACCGGCGGGGCCCAATCCGCGCGGGGCTCGCGCCGCAGTACGGGTGCTGCCTGAGTCCACAACACCCGCGGGGGGGGTGGTCCTTCGGCAGGACTGCGAGGCCGCTCCGCCATTTACTGCTGCATCCGGCGGCCCTCCCGTCTTCCCCGGGCTCAGGGATGGCCGCGGCCCCCAGGGTAGGCGTTTCGGGTTGTTCGGAAACTCGCGCTGCTAGAGGCCGGTGTTCGCAAGGGAGACAGAGGAGTCCGATAAATATTCATTTTATTCCGGTAAACGGAGAGCCCGCTTTAAAATACTGCCGTGGGGGCTCGCAGGTGGCTGCAGGCCGCAGCCTCACTCTATCCTAATTTCTCCACTGCATGTTATCCCCCCCTTCTCTCCACTAACTGAGGTACTCGGGGGGTACAGACTTCTCAGCCTGCCTACTGCATCCCTCGCCTTAGCATGGGCCCTCTTTTCCATCTGATACCGAATGGATGCCTCGCTGTGATTTTATGGTCACTCAGGGTATCTTTCTGTGGGAGGTTTCACAGGAGACCATATTCTGGCCACATGTTGTTTTAAATACACATTTCCTTATCCCCACCTCCCCTGGGTGCAGAATTAATACAAAAGGGGATCCCAAACATTAATTCAAAAAGAGATAACTCAGCATCTCCTGTAGGTCTGGTATCGCTTTCTAGACAGAGCTATAGGTAGAAGTCATGTCCCTGGCATTTTGGTTTCTAGGACTAACTTCCATTGAACTACTGACTTGAACATTGCGGGACTGTATTTGATTCATTCTGCCTGGACATACAGGCAAGAAATTGAATACATAGTGGTGGAAATGGCCATGAGATAGCAATGAGCCCTTGTGGCCAAGAAGGCAAATGGCATCCTAGGGTGCATTAGAAGGGGAGTGGTTAGTAGATGGAGAGAGGTCTGTACTCTGCCCTAGTGAGACCACATCTGGAATACTGTGTCCAGCTCTGGGCCCCTCAGTTCCAGAAGGACACAGAACTGCTGGGGAGAGTCCAGTGCAAAGCCACAAAGATGATGGAGTGGAACATCTCCCTTATGAGGAAAAGCTGAGGGAGCTGGGTCCCTTTAGCTTGGAAAAAAAGGAGACTGAAGGGTGACCTTATTAATGTTTATAAATATGGAAAAGGTGGGTGTCAGGAGGATGAAGCCAGGCTCTGCTTAGTGGCACCCAATGATATGACAAGGGGCAATGGGTGTGAGCTGGAACATGGGAGGTTCCACATAAACCTGAGAAGGAACTTCTTCCCAGTGAGGGTGACAGAGCACTGGAATGGGCTGTCCAAGGGGTTGTGAAGTCTTCTCTTCTGGAGATGTTTAAAACCCAGCTGGCCATGTTCCTGTGCAACTTGATCTAGGTGATCCTGCTATGGCAGGGGGATTGGACTGGATGGTCTTTCGAGGTCACATCCAGTCGCTAACGTTCTGTGATTCTTCATTTCCTGTTCATCATTTCAACCTGGCCTGAACTCTCAGGATGCCACAGGGTCTGTAAGCCCCACTTTGTTCCTGATGCCGCTGTGATGCTTCAATTTTCTTGTAAAATGAGCTCCTCTCTCTGAATCTGTTGCCTCTGCTATTGCATAAATTGGAATTAATTGTTCTAAAAACACTTTAACTACTGATCCAGTAGTTGATGAAGCAACCAGAAACACTTTTGGCCACCTAGTTGATCGGTGCACTGTCCCCAAGAGATTTTTAAGTCTTCCAGCCTGGGGCATTTCATTAAAATCTACCTGACATTGTGGGGACAGTGAACAACCCAGGCCCCACCCCACAGCTGCTTCCTTAGTAACCCAGCTACTGACTTTGGCACAGATCAAGCAACTTTCAGCAGCTGTTTTTGGTAAAACAGACCCAAGGCAGCAAATGCTTTGAGAAAGGCTTCTGCTGATCGAGAACCCCAATGACTCCCTTCATGGAGTTGTTTAAGTATCTGAAGGGCAAATGCCTTCAGTACCCATTGTTTACCCTCTCTCTTGCTTCTGCTCCACTGTTTTTAAGTATTTGCAACTCTGGTAGATAACAGATTGTGCTCGCAGTGATTGTACACTGGGTGGACATCTGTGTTGGGGGAGTACAGGTTTCCTAGTCTGCCTACTACTTCCTGGGCTCCCTGTGACATCAGACACCGCATGGATCATTCACTGTGATTTTATACTGCCCAGGGTGGAGAAGTTGCTATTCACAGCTGTGTGAAGCCTGCACACCTAGCTAAAACGTTCAAAAGTTTACTTGAGTAATTCATCTTCTGAGGTTTCAGCCCAGCTGTTTATAGCTCTGAACTCTAACTGGCTCCTCTAAACTGGGTGGCCTGATTTACAGCACCTAATCCTCACCCAGTGCTTAGTTTACAGGACCACATTCTGATTTTTATTTCCTCTAAGTCATGTGTCTGGAAGGGGGCATCCACAGCCTCTCTGAGCAACCTATTCCAGTCTCACCACCTTCATACTGAAGAATTTCTTCCCAAGATCCAATCTAAACCCATTCTCCTTCAGTTTAAAGCCATTTTCCCATGTCCTATCACTGGACACTCCTGTAAAAAGTCCCTCTCCAGCCTTCCTGTAGTTTCCCTTCAAATACTGTAAGGGCACTATAACAGTTAAAGGTATCGGTATGTGAACAACTTTCAGTTTAAAGGGTTTTCTTCCACTCATTTGTACATTGCCCACTGATACATAAGACAGACTACGTAATTCATTGCACTGGGAACCTAGGACCCATGAATTTAGCAAAATCCATGATTCCATATATAATAGAATCATAGAATAATTATAGCTGGAAAGGACCTCCAGGATCAAGTCCAACCCTCATCCCAACATCTCCCTAACCCCTACACCGTGACATCGAGTGCTCTAGCTACTTGGTTTTTGAACACGTCCAGGGACAGTGACCACCATTTCCCTGGGTAGCCTGTTCCAGTGTCCAACCACTTTCTCAGGAAATAACTTCTTCCTAAGATCCAATCTAAACGTCCCCTGATGCAACTTGAGGTCATTTCCCCTCATCCTATCATTAGTAATTTGGAGAAGAGATGAGCACCAGCCTCGCTACAACCTCCTATGCAAACTAGCTGTAGAGAGCACCAAGGTCTCAACCTCCTCTTCCTCTGATGCAATCAGGAACTGATTTGTTGGGCAAACTTGCAGAAAAATCCCTGACTGTTTAGCCAGGTGCATGTAGTCTTTGCATTCTGGAAATCAGCAAAGCTTTAACTACACAATCAGCGTGAGACCTGATACAGGAGGTGCATTGCCTTACAGTAAGGTGAGAAGCTTCTAGCTGACAAATCTGATTGAAGCTACTCTGAGTTGGTTTTCTGAACTGGCTAGCAAAGCCTGCTTTAGACTAGCAGGGCTCATTCTTGGTAGCAGTTTCATGTAGCCCCTGTTGCTCTCATGCTGCAATCCAAATTGCATGTGCTTGCCTATTTCTGTGATGACACAAACAGTACTGGGGAATCAACGCAGGAAATGTAAGTGATAGCTTTTTCCTCACAATTATTTTTAAACTAGTTGAGTTTCTGATGCTGTTAATGGTGCAGCTGTTGTGACAGTCAGAAAAGAAGATGTCAGATGCACTGGGCTCTCTCAAGCAGTTCTGTGTCCTTCTTGAACTGAGTGGGCCCAAAACTAGACACAGTATTCCAGAGTGGTCTCTCCAGGGCAGCACCAGATTTTCACAAGCAGAAACCAATTTTGCAGCCTGCTGCCCATAAGCATCATGCTAGCAGCTTGAAAACTGCACCTGAGGCAGAAGCATGGCGGCCTGCATTGCAGTCAGGGAGAACCTGCCTGAAATAGAGCTAAGTTCCACACAGCTGTGACCTTGGGTGGGGTCAGAAAACAGGGCAGGAGCAAAGGGAGCACTGTACAGTTTATAACAGCCCTCTGGGAGCCTGCCTGCAGGATTGCACAGAGTTGCACCTGCCTCACTGCTTCAAGCCAAGCAAAACAGCCACAAGGCCATGAGATGGAAATGGGGGAGTGGAAAGTAAACTGAAGCACCACTGGCCCCACGCTCCAGGTAAGGCTGTGGGTGTCCCACCAAGAGTTAGAAGCTAACTGTGATTCTCAGCTGCCATCTGAGCACAGCTGCCCTGTGGTCCCTGCAGTCCAGACACTGCCCACAGGACAGAAGTTATCATTAATGAATAGAGCAAGCTCAGCTGCTTCTTTGGACAAATTCGTAAGATCTGTCAGAGAGAATCTTTAACTGCCTTTTCTTAGAGAATTCAGCATCACCAGGAAATCAAGCTTTGTCCCATACTTCTGAAATTCTTTTCCAGGAAGATGGCAGAATTCTGTGCCAATACTGTAAAGCTGTATGAGGCTCCCTACAAGGAATCGCTTTATCAGAAAAAAGAAGCAACTGGATTGCTTTCACTGTCTTGCCCATCAGGCACAGAATCACAGAACACTAGATATTGGAAAGGACCTTGAAAGATCATCCAGTCCAATCTCTCCGCCACAGCAGGATCACCTAGATCAAGTCACATAGGTACATGTCCAGGCAGGTTTTAAATGTTTCCAGAGGAGACATTCCAGTCTGTTCCAGTGCCCCACAACCCTCACTGGGAAGAAGTTTCTTCTCAGATTTATGTGTAACCTCCTCTGTTCCAGGTGACACCTTTTGCCCCTTGTCCTATCATTGGATGCCACTGAGCAGAGCCTGGCTCCATCCTCCTGACACCTGCCCTTTCCATATATATGAACATTAATGAGGTTCTGTATATTTTTACAGAGGTCATGGGGGAAGAATTTGTTAGGCTTCTGGAATTCAGGGATGGTAATTGTTTCATGCACGTGTATGTCTCTGTTCACACACAGAGCTCTGGGCACAGCATGGATGAGAAGTTTCAACTAGATCCTTTGTGCTTAACAAAACTTCATTAGCTTCTATTGAAAATAAAGCATCCAGGCAGAGCTATTACTTTAATATACAATCATCAGATGTGTTTGGGGTTTTTCCACTCCATCTCCTCCTCCAGCTGATTCTTTTCTACACAGGCTCTCATTTTTTGGGTAGCCAGGACTGACTGTGTCACACCAACATTTACGAGGTACAGTCCAGCCAAGCAACTCTTCATTCTGAACATACTGTGTCCTATCCATGACTTCAGCTTTTGACAGGGATTTCTGATGTGCAAACATTCCATTATGGGACCTGTTCAGATAAGCTGCACTATTTCTGGGAGTGTTCCAGCGGCCCATTATGATCGGATAGTCGTGTTTTCCCAGGACAAACAGGTTTGTTTGGACTTTGTCCTGCGGGATTTTAAGTTGTGTTGCCATCAGAAGTCCTATGCACAGATACACAGGTCATTAGGGGCTGGAAGAGACCTCCAGGGGTTATCAAGTCCAACCCCCCTGCTTGAGCAGGACCACAGAACCTAGGGCAGATTCACACAGAAACCCATCCAGATGGGCCTTGAAAGTCTCCAGAAAAGGAGACTCCGCAACTTTCCTGGGGAGCCCATTCCAGTGCTCTGTAACACCTACAGTAAAGAAATTCTTCCTCATGTTGAGGTGGAACTTCCTGTGCTCCAACTGACACCCATTGTCTCTTGCCCTGTCACAGGGTGCAAGTGAAAAGAGATTGTCTCTTTCTTCTTGACACCCAGCCCTCATGGATTTATAGACAGTGATTAAGTCCCCTCATAACCTTCTCCTCTCCAAATGGAAAAGTTGTAGATCTCTCAATCTCTCCTCATAAGGAAGGTGCTCCAGTCCCTTACCCATCCTCATGGCCCTTTGTTGAACCCTCTCAATCAGATCTCTGTCCCTCTTGAACTGGGTAGCCCAGAACTGGACATAATATTCTAGATATGGCCCCACTAGGGCAGAGTAGAGAGGGAGATGAACCTCCCTTGATCTGCTGGACAGTCTTCTTGATCCATCCCAGGAATCCATTGCCCTTCTTGGCCACAAGAGCACATTGCTGTTCCATGGATAACTGATTGTCCACAAGATCTCCAAGATCCCTCTTCATGGAAGTGCCCTCTTGCAGATCATCACCCAACCTGTATTGATGCAGTGCATTATGCCTTCCCAGGCAAAGGACTCTGCACCTACTCTCATTAAACCTCATTAAATTCCTCTTGTCCCATTCTTCCAGTCTATCGTTCCAGTCTACTTTTGCTCCATGAAATAGTTTTGTACTAACAGCTGTCAAAAAGAAGAAGCCAGAAAACTCCTATAACCCTTTTCCCCAAAGTTATAATTGCAGCTTCACAATTTTACTGTTTCCCTGCTGAAATATTCTTTGTGCATTTTTCAATCCTTCATGCACCTGAACAAACACTGCCAGCAACACAGGAGATTAATAAAATTCTGATCAGATTCAAACTGTTTAGATCTTCCTCCTTTTCTGATAACTTGCTTACACAGTCATCTTAGGTCATTCCTTATCTATTTACCAGGAAGTAGAAGTTATCCATAATGCTGCTTTCCCCCCCTCAACATTGATCATATTTACGTTTTCTCTATTTTTTATTAATTTAATCAACCCTGATGAGACCCCACTCATCAGGAGGTTGAATAACTTTGTCACTTAAGCAATGGTTTGATGGTGGGTTTAGAGCTGATCCTTCATCACGCAGAACGTATTATGAGCATTATAACTCTCATTCAATAAACGGCTGCTGCCAGAGCTCGAATACAAATAAAACTCTCTAAAATCAAGGACCCCATTAGGTCCATCATTTCACTGGCTGCTCTCTGGGCCAACAGCAATCACATGTGAATAATTAAAAATTATTTCTGCTATATTGTACAGCTCTAATCAGAGAGTTGTTAAAGTCTACGGGAGAAGCAACAAAGACAGCAAACCTCTTTCATTCCAGTGGACTCTTGAAGAACTGTGAAATAATGATGTGCCTGTCTTGCAGCAAATTTCAGTAGAACATCAGCAGCTCTTGTCCAGGAGAAATGAAAGGCAAGAAAAAAAATCTAACTAAATCAACGGCAACAAATCATTTTCCTGTTATGTGAATGAAATCCATTACGGCCACAGTAAATTGGGAAGTGCTTTCTCTGCAGCCCTCAACACTGTGCTTCTCAGATACTCAAGTGACAAATTGCAATCTCTCTATTCTGGAAATCAGGGAAACATTTATGACACATTCAGAAGCAGGTAACTTCAAATAAAGAGTGAACTATATTCACAGCAATTGTAGAACTCATTTTAAGAGAGGAATGAGGAAAGAATTGAATGATTTCTCAGTTTCTCAACATTTGGCAGCGTCAACAATTTGGCTACAGCTACAAAAGTGGCACAAATATTTTGACTCACAGAATCACAGAACGTTAGGGATTGGAAGAGACCTTGAAAGATCATCTAGCCCGGTTTCCCCTGCCACAGCAAGATCCCTTAGATCAAGTAACACAGGAACACGTCCAAGCAGGTTTTAAACATCCAGAGAAGACGAGTCCACAACACCCCTGGGCAGCCCCTTCCAGTGCTCTGGCACTCTCACGGGGAAGAAAGTCCTTCACATATTGATGTGGCACCTCCTCTGTTCCAGCTCACACCTGTTGCCTTTTGTCCTATCATTGGATGACACTGAGCAGAGCCTGGCTCCATCCTCCTGACACCCACCCTTCACATATTCATAAACATTAATGGGGTCACCCCTCAGTCTCCTTTTTTCCAAGTTAAAGAGATCCAGATCCCTCAGCCTTTTTCCACCATGGAGATGAAGGCATCATCTCCATGGCTCTGCACTGGACTCTCTCAAGCAGTTCTGTGTCCTTCTGGAACTGAGTGGTCCAGAACTGGGTACAGTATTCCAAACTCAAAAATGATGATCTTCTAGGAAAACTTCAAACATCTTTAGGAGAACATGCAAAACTTAATTCAATCTTATTTTATGTCAGTTGTAATTCATGACCAAAAAGCCACAAAGCTTGTGCAATGCTCTTTGAGTAAAGAAAGCTGAGCAGACTGTTTGTTGTTCACTAACTTTTCAAGTCTGACTCTAGTGTCTTCTCATGCATTAAGCTCCTATTGCAGTCCAGAGGAGCTCTGCATGGAAAAGAAGAGTCATAGGGATGCATAAGGGATTCCAGACCCTAACTACTGAGGAAATCACACACCTTTACATGTTAAGTAACTGAGGGATGAGATGTTAATTTCTCCCTGACTATATGATGTCTACAATCTCGCACACGCGGGATCTGAACCAAGACCACCAAAATCAATGGGAACCTCTTTTATTTCCGTGCTTTTCTTTTGTGATTAGACTCACAGCAGTTCATTTAATACAAGATACCAAACCATTTACAAGGTTAATTTATGCCCCAAAGTGAACCTGCTGTGCAGTATATAATGCTATCGAACAGAATGTGTTCGTAATAGCCAGGCCAATTCACAACAGATTCTCAGAATCTTTTTGCAGAGGTAATATCAATTCCAGTGATACTCTTCATACCTAAAATGTTGGATATTTCAGCTGCTAGTAATGCTCTTAAAATTGGAATGAACTTTTAAAGTGCATCTACTGTAACATTTATCTTGTGCTATCAATATGGGATGCTGTGAAGTATTTTGCTAGATAGGGCTAATAACAGCCAGCTGAAAGAGAAGTGACTTTGCAGCATATAGGTGATAGAATGTACCTTCCCGTGTGCATTTTATCTGATTTCAGGTCAGTCACTTGCTTCCGAGGGGAAAGGAACACAAGTTATTCTGTAAAGCTTCTCAAAATAAAATATTTAGTATAGTTCGCAGGCTGAGGAGCGATAACAAATCTCCCAAAAAGCCAGTTAGAATTAAAATTGTACTCAAAAAGAATGAAAAGTAGGATTTCTGAAGACAAGGCTATCAGTTGCTGCACACATTTCTGTTCAATTACACCGCCCTTACTTCAGAGTTTATAAAATTCTACCACATCATGCTCCCTCCTAGAGATTGATGGGCATGCTTCATGCTAATTCCTTCTTGAGTTGGTAAGCCTTTCTTCGCCATGTCAAGGCCAAACCCATGTCAGGCAGCCTGGCAGACTTCAAAATGGCATGAAGTTGCAGATCAAATTAAATGATTGGCCAAATCAAACTGTTTACCACACTCACCATCATCACCCTTCTGTCGTTAAAGGCTCAAGTGACTCCACATGGGTATCAAAGTGCATTTGATACAACTGACACTGAGACTTCATAGCAGAGACCATATGACGGTGTGCCTGGGTCACAGAATCACAGAACATCAGGGATTGGAAGGGATCTTGAAAGATCATCCAGCCCAATCCCCTTGCCACAGCAGGATCCCCTAGATCAAGTCACATAGGAGCACATCCAGGTGGGTTTTAAACGTCTCCAGAGAAGGAGACCCCACAACCCGCCATGGCAGCTCCGTTCCAGTGCTCTGTCACCCTCACCATGAAGAAGTTTCTTCTTATATTTATGTGGAACCTCCTCTGCCCCAGCTTACACCCATTGCTCTTTGTCCTATCATTAGATATCACTGAGCAGAACCTGGCTCCATCCTCCTGACACCCACCTTCACATATTTATAAACATTAATGGGGCCACCCCTCCATCTTCTGTTTTCCAAGCTCAAGAAACCCAGCTCCCTCAGTCTTTCCTCATCAGGGACATGTTCCACTCCCTTCATCATCTTTGTGGCTCTGAGCTGGCCTCTCCAGCACTTCTGTGTCCTTCCTGAACTGAGGTCCCCAGAACTGGACACAAGATTCCAGATGTGGTCTAACCAGGGCACAACAGAGTGATCAGAGAACCTCTCTTGATCTGCTAACCACCCCCATTCTGATCCACCCCAGGATGCCATTGGCCTTCTTGGCCACAAGGGCACATTGTTGGCTCCTGGCCATCCTGCTCTCCACCAGGACCCCAGGCCCCTTTCTCCTACACTGCTCTCCAATGGGTCTTCAATAGGTCAGAGCCACTGATGTGTTTTCCCCATGCACTGAACTAGAGAAAGCTGGGGAATGCAAAGAAAAGCGTCAAATAGCACTGTAAATATAATGAACTTCAGAATGTTCGTGTTTTATTTTATGTCTCATAGCATCCTGATGTGGAACTCTGCTGGCATGGAAAGGCTCTACAACGGGAGGACTGGCCACAAAGAACATTCTGGTTCCTGCTGGTACAGAAACTGTAGGATCCAGTGATGCAACTACCTATCACAGCAAAACCACAGGCTGATTCTGTCTCCAAGGATCATGTACAAAAGAAATCTGAGTGTGTCCTTTATGTACCAAGATATTTGACTTGCATTTCTTGTTCTACACCTGCTGCAGCCATCAGCCTCTGAGAGTTGACTTTTGTTACGTGAAATATCTTTCTTGTTAAGAAATCTTCTACAGCTCAGTTTCTGATTAGGAAAAAACACCCCAAAAGCTGACAAAAACCACCTTGACTTCTTGTTGTCACCCTGCAAAGCTAGTGCTTTGCTCCTAATGGCCTTGATTTAGGTCCAGGCACTATCAGCAGGAAAGATGCTCATTCCCCAACAGTGAGAACAAGGCTCCTGGGTTTTGACCAGTTTGATAATCACTTTGCCAAACAGAACAAATATTACCCTGGATCAGCATCCTGTTCCCATGGATCTGTAAAGGTGGTACATCTGTTCCTTTCCTATGGACTGTTGGGCAGGCTGAGAGCCTTGGGAGGGCTCAATCCTCAGACACCTACCTCCAAACACCAACAACAAAACCACCCAGCCAGCATAAACTACACTGAGATGAACACTGGGATCTCAAGAGCCCTTCTTCATTTTTTTTACATTACTCTGTCTCCACATGAGGGACTTTCTGCTAATTGGCCCGATTCAGTTAAATGAGGAGGTACTTTGAGATTAAAAAAATAGATCAGCTGTTTGGATAATGGAATGGGGAAGAGGCTTGTGAGCCTCAGAAATGAGGAAAGGAGCTGTTGTGCTCTGGAGGTTACAGTGAAAAATGATCTTGGAAAATGGGACGAATGAATAAAGCAGCAGTCGGTGCACACAAATAAAAAGCAGCATCATTACAAAGCAGAAATCAAAGGAATAAACACAAAATGGGAATTGACTAGGTAGAAATCATACAAGCCAGGATCCCAGAGTGTCAGTGGAACACAGGCTGAATAGGAATCAAAACCATCAAGCAGTTGCAGAAAAGTAAATTCTTTGTACTGGGGTATATTAGCAGGAAAGTCTTAACTAAAGCATGGGAGATAATTATTCTGCTCTGTTAAGCACCGTTGATGCCCTCGGTTGGAGTATGGTTCTGTCTGGATAAGAACATAAACAAGATACACAGGACAAGAGGATAAGATGATGATAGGAGTGCAGGGGGAACAGTAAAACTGATAAAATTTTGAATACAACTTGTAAGGAAATGAAAGAAGGAAATAGATTGAATCAGTCAAGAAAGGAAAGACTCGGCAAGGGAGCCATGGTACGTCTTGAAATGAGCAAATGCTTGTCATAAAGCAAGCTGTTATCCTTGAAGATTGTTTTCTGTATCTATGAGGGCAGAGCAAGGAACAACAAACTGCAGCACAGGGGTTCTGAAGTATTGGGGGAAGCTTTATGGGGAATCAGGCTACCTTCTTCCCAATTTATGATTAGCCTGGGCAAAACATTGTTAGAGCTCTGTGACCTCCTTGAGAGCTCTGTTGGGTTAGGTCCAGAAGAAGGATGCAAAGAGAAGATGAGACCATTCCTTCCATTCCTTGCTATCTTCCTGGCCCTGGGGGTTCCCAGGTTCTGCTACTGAAGTTTTCTCTTTGGGGCAGCGCTGGGAAAGACCATCCCCCCAACTCATGGGGAAAGAATACGCAGAGCAGGGAGCTAAGGGAAAGGCTTTTGTTTCTGGCAGGCTGGATTAATGTGGCAGAAGTTTTTGTAATTGGAAAGAAGTAATGAATTTCTGGGAGCTTGAATACTTAACAGACAACTGGGTTACACACTTCCAATCTAAAAGCACAACGAGGAATGTGCTGTTTGTCCCAGGGGAGTCACATTCTATCCAGTGTGAGTACGAACACGACACATCCTCATCCTCATTTTGCTGGTCACCTTAGATATTTTCACTCTAAATGTGAGACACAGAGGCTCGGGGGAACGCACGAGGGATATCTGCGTGTATTTACATGCAATCAGTGTATGGCACAGTGTTCATATTAGAAATCATTTTTCTGTGACTGCCTCTAGCTGCATAAACTGCTTAAACCTTTCTAGCAATATCTTTTCTAATTATCTGGGTTTGTTGGAATTGGTTATAATCCCATTGCAAGGGTCTATTAAAGTAAAAACACATCCTAATATGATGAATTAATGAGAATATGGCCAATGTCACTATATCCATCTACAGAAAATGGAACACCCTCAAGTCTAGTGACAGCTTAATAAGGATACACAGCCTTCATGACAGATGATGTTTGGAGTGACGATTACAGTGTGGAAGGGAAAAGAAAGCTTGGAGAGAAACTGTAAACGCTCTGTTTTGCAATGGAACAAAGATATTAAAATAACACAGGCTTCTGGCCACTCTTCTCTTTCTCTAGAAGCAAATAAGGCAGATTGGAAAAATGATCATTCCCATCAGGAGGTTCTGAAAAGACGTAAAACAGATTAAACTGCTCTTGTCTCTGTGTTTGAATACAGAAGCAACGAAAAGTAATTTCAGTTCTGAGAAGCTGAAGGTAAACAACAGTAATCTTCAGTTTCATTTTCATTCTGGCAGGTCTCCTCGCTGACGGTTTGCCCTTAATTGCTTTTCTAGTTACCCAGTTGAGCATAACTGTGTGAGACCATATTTAAACAAACTCATTTTGTTTTCTTAACTCCTGCAGAGGCAACCTTATTTTTTAGCCCTGGCATGTGCAGTTCTGACTTCCAGGAGTAAAAATCAACCTTTTAGCTTTGTTTCTATACAATGTACTGTTCTTAGCATTATTATTTCTGGACTCCATATAGTTATGCAATATGTGACAGCAAACCTTTCACTCATGATTCCCAGCTGCCCTGAAGCAATCTTACAACTCCCTGCTCTTAACCTTTCCCCTTTTTCTCTGATGCCATTAAATGTAGAGAAAACTGTTGTGGCTCACAACATGCAGGCTGATCTGATCTGTCTGATCACATACCGGCTCCTACAAGAAGATACCAGTAAAACATTAATGGGAGCAATCAGCCCTGCTGATGTGGAATGGATCAGCGCTTCCATGTGAGTGAGAGGGATCCAAAGTGAAGCAGGAAGAAAACAGGTAAAAGTTGTTGTGATAGAGAGAGCAAAAATTAGTAGGACGAAAGACAAGGCAGAGTGATATTTTCAGAATCGAGAAGATAAGGCATCACAAGAGACAGCAGAAGTTGTGAAAGGACTGAAGCCAAACCCCAAACCCCATTGAAAGCATCAATGTGCTTCTGGAAGTCTTACTCTGACATTCAACAGGGCCATATTGTCTCTGAAGTGCTTCACGCAAAATACGTCACCTTCACCATGAAGTTCATAGTAGCTGGGCTTCATGAATTTCCAATGACATGAAAACTGCACAGAAGAAAACTGAAATAGTATCACACAACTACTAGATTCAGGATAAAACCTAGAATTTCCTCACCAATTCCTCCCAAGGGATCACTCTCCTATTTCCCTCTTGCTATTACCCTCCCAATAATGCAACCACCCCATGCTCCTCATTCACTCCCCTCCTGCTGTTTCCTTTGCACTCTTTCCACTGCAAAAATTGTCTACTAAAAATCACCCAAAAATCCCCTGTAGTGGCCACAGACCTAGTGAAAACCATATTTATTTGGAGCATGGTCCCTCCAGGATGCCTTATCGCATCCTTTTGCACCAGACAATAGGATCTTCCCTTTCCTCTCCTACAAAACTCCACAATCTGTCTAGTTAAGGTTGAAGAACACAGGCAGCTGGGTTGAAATTCTGCCTCCACTAAGACAAATGGCAGAGGTCCTGCTGACTCCAAGGGGCTGATGTTTCATCCTTAGAACTTATTGTGCCTATGAACTTTAAATCCATGGGGATTACATAGAACAAAGTGTCACAAAGGTTTCATCGCTTCCTTTCCCAGCAACTTACAGAAATTAGTAGCTGAAGGGTGTACAGAAGTGTAATCGTTTTTCATCAGAATGAACCACTGGATAAAATTTGCATGACCACACTTGATTATAAAAATTCACTTGACCATAAGGGATAGTCCAATGGCCTGAAGCTGAAAGAGCTGAAGGACCATCAGCAGTGACTATTAATGAAGCCACAAAATGGATGTGGGGCTTTGACCTCAGTGAAAGCTTGTAGGGTCTGGTTAGTAAAGGCCAGGTTGGGTATGTGGCTGAGGACAAGTAAAGCTGTTCAGTGGTAAGTGGTGAATCACAGAACATTAGGGATTGGAAGGGACCTCGAAAGATCATCTAGTGCAATCCCCCTACCACGGCAGGATCACCTAGACCAAGTTGCACAGGAACATATCCAGGCGGGTTTTAAATATCTCCAGAGAAGGAGACTCCACAATCCCCTGGGCAGCCACATCCTCTGCTCTGATTTGATAGTTGGGACAGCCAAGGTGCCAGAACCTTGGAAGGATGGTGGGAAGAAGTGGGATGAGAACAGTTTTTGTGACTGTTTGTTTTTTCTCCGTGAGTGTTCCTGCCAAAATTAAGAGAGAAGCCCTATGAAAGGATTACACACAACTTAAGGAGGTGACATACACAAGGGCCTATGGGTTAAGGAAAAGTGTGTTATTCCAATTACATGCACAAGGAAGGAAAAACTCAGTCTATAGGATCTCATCCCAGATTCCCAAAAAGCTGACATTAGAGCTGGGAAAAACCCCCCAGACCTTATGTTAGGACTCTCAGTGTAACTTGATATGGAGTTAAGGAACAGATTCATTTACAGAAGCGTAGAATTAACTATTTGAACATCTCCTGTCGTGGTCTATGTGTTACGAGAAAGTCCAGGGATGGGGATTTGAATAATTTCCTATAATTTCCCATTTTTTACTAAAGCAAAGGTGCCAAAATTAGTTTCATTCTTTAAAAACCCAGTGTAATTAATCTGGGTGTACTTCTGGCAATTGTTTTTATAATTTTCCTCTGTGGGATTAAAGATGCTTTAGCAACGAGAGTTTGCTTAGCATGAAGGAGTTTATACTCCACAATTCATCGCCTTCCTATTAGCTTTTTTTTTTATAAACAAAACTAAAACGTGACTCCACTGGCACTTGCCCTAACAGGTGAACTCAAAGGACAGATTCCTTAGTTACAGACAAGTTTTGCTAATTTATCAGTATATCCAGAACCATGGAATGTTCTAGGCTGGAAGGGACCTCTAGAGGTCATCTAGGCCAACCTCCCTACACAGGGACAACTCCACCTAGGTCAGGTTGCTCCCTGCCACCTCCTTGGGCAGCCAGAATGAGACAAGAAGGTTTTGCATGCAGGAGAAACAAACAAAAAGAGGAACAGATGAGCAAACAAACTAGAAACAACAACCAGACACATGTATCATGATCCTAGCTTGTTTAGAGCGATTTGCATGTAGGGGAAACATCATTTGCTACACAAGCAAACAGACAACAACCAACAAACAAGAGTTATTAATGTTAAAGTAGTAGTGATAACAAACTAAACAAGAGTTTGCAATGCATTAGGGATTTGTGTGATGTGTTGGTGACCTTATTCAACAAAACAAACAGTTTTGGGCTGTGTAATAGCAGAGTTGAACAGGATCCAGTGTTTCATTATTCGTTTACAGAATCACAAAATCATTGAAGCTGGAGAAGCCCTCTGAGCTCATCCAGCACAGCCCAGGACCTAACATCACCACATCAGCCAGACCAGGGCACTAAGGGCCACAGCCACGCTGTCCTTCAGCACCTCCAGGCATGAAGACTCCACCACTGCCCTGGCCAGTCCAGTCCAGGCTCTGATCACCCTTTCTGTGAGGAAGGGCGTCCTAACATCCAACCTAACCCTCCCCTGGCAGCTTCAGGCCCTGGGAGAAAAGCACAACCCCCACCTGATTACAAGCTCCCTTCAGGCAGTTTTACCAGTATCCTTTCCATCCATCTTAGCCTCACACATTGCCATTACTGGTTTTCCTACATGCTGCAGGGGTCTTGGACTAGACAGCCTCCAGAAGTCTCTCTTAACCAAACCCATTCTTTGATTCTATGTTTCTCTGTATCTGATATGTTCCTGTGCGACTTGATCTAGGGGATCCTGCTGTGGCAGGGGGATTGGACTGGATGATCTTCCGAGGTCCCTTCCAATCCCTAATGCTCAGTGATTCTGATCGAACAGTATGTCCAGCCATTTGTTTGCCCCTTGCACATGGAAAGATCTCTCTCAAGATGGCTAGTGATCAAATGCCACTGATTTTCCCATCAAACACTGACGCCCTTATGGCAGGAAAATGGAATCAGTGCTCTCTTCATGACAGCTATAGTTACAGTCAGCTTCCAGTGCCAAGACTGCCTAACCAGTGAGCAATCATACCTTAGTGCAACCCATTAAGAGGAAACTCTGTGGAGCAGAGGGGCTGAACAGCAAAGTGTGGCATCACCTGTACAGCCTGTCTTCTCCTCCCATGTACAAACAGTGCCAGGCAGCAGCTGAACCAGGCTCTTTGGACAAAGAGTGTCCTGGCACCAACATTTCAATCACAGCATTGCAGCTCAGAGTCAGTTTTAAGTAATAGACTTCTCTGCCCCATCAGTGATTCACAATGATTCAGCCAGCCCTCCATACGGCACAGAATTCTTGCCTTCCTTTCTTTTATTTAATTTGATCCAGGAGACAATACTATCTGAGACTGCACAAATCAAAGCACATAAGCTAAATCATCACTAGCATCTAGTGATTCAGTGAGAGAGGTGTGCACACCGAACACACATAAATCACACCGCAGCGATATCCTGCAGGCATGAGGAATGATTTTGGGCATGCACAATACTTTAAAGTTCAAAATGTAATTTAAAGATCCTAAAGCCTTCGTGGTTTAGCATCCTCATGCTTTCTTTCCGCCCCTTCCTTGCCATCTCTATTTGCTGTTATTCCTCTCTAATAAAATGCCATAATTTAATGCACTGATGGTAATGCTGATTCAATTTTCTGCTTGCATAAATATCTTCTAAATCCATATTATATAAAAAAATGTCACTGGCCCTAGGTGTAAAAATCTGTAGTTCTAATCATCTCTGTAGCCAGAATTAATGGTCCAGTAGTAACTGTCATTTGATAAACTGATCAATGAGACCTTATCTGCAGTACCACAGCACAAAACAGGCAGCCACTAGCAAAAACTTTAAAAAATAAAAGATGTGTTAGTTTTGAGTGTGGATTAAAGGATTATTTAACCAGGTAAAAGCAACAAGGGTGAAATTATTTCAAACAATGTGGAAACATCATTTGTTTTAAACTAAAAAACTGGAGGAGCAAAAGGAATATAAACACTTGTTTGTGTTATTTAACACAGAACATTAGGGATTGGAAGGGACTTTAAAAGATCATCCAGTCCAATCTCCCTGCCACAGCAGGATCTCCTAGATACAGTCACACAGGAACATAGCCAGGTGGTTTTTAAATGTTTCCAAAGAAGGAGACTCCACAATGCCCCTGGGCAGCCCTTTCCAGTGCTCTGGCACCTTCATTGTGAAGAAATTCCTTCTCAGATTGACGTGGAACTTCCTCTGTTCCAGCTCACACCTGGTGCCCCTTGTCCTATCTTTGGATGCCAGTGAGCAGAACCTGACACCCTCCCTTTCCATATTTACCAACACTAATGATGTCACCCCACAGTCTCCTTTTTTCCAAGCTCAAGACAACCAGCTCTCTCAGCCCTTCCTCATCAGGGAGATGTTCCACTCCCTTCATCATCTCTGTGGCTCTGGGAGAGACAATCCTAGAAAAAATCCAAAGTGTAAGGAAAAAACTGTCTGAGTTCTCGTCTATTCTCATGCAAAAAAGTTTATCCTGAAGAAGAATCAAACTTACTTTGCCCCAATGCAGTTTTGGAACAAACACATGAATGCTAATGTCTAAAAGCAGTCAAACAAATCACAAACAGCCACGTACAAATGCACCACTGACTTGTCCATCCCATTAGACCAATAGTCTTTATGTGCCTGGGCAATTACTAGAACAGTTTAAGAAAATTCCCAGGCAGGTTTCATGCCTGGAAACTTTACAACATGGTGCACCCATGAGATTTTAGTCCAGTTCTCTGCTCATTCCAAGAACACAAGCCAAGATGGAACTATGGAAGAGACATGACAAGTGAGCAGCACATGGCCATGGCTGCAGTCAGAGGAGTGGGGTTTGGCATCTCACAACTACGCAGAAGTGATTAAAGAATCTCAGGTTCGTGGCAAACTCTTGATTCTGGTAATTCTGCCAACTCCACCGTGTCAGCTGTCAACAAGTCTCAGGGGATGGAATGGATTACAACCCTCTTCAGGAAAAAAAGGTGAGAAAGAGGCATGTTATAGATGTTTATCCATCCCGACAAGATCCTAGTTGCATGTGCAGGTTTTGTTACTGGGCTGCATAATGAAGATCTTAATTCGCACACATACTCTCTCTTTCTCTCCAACAACCAGACGTCCTAGCGTCAAGGAACTGGGAGCCATAAGGCATCTGGCATGGTCCCATATCAGCAACTCTCCATGACAGAAACTCTGTTATCACTTCTATATCTTTGGAGTATGCGAGAAGAATCTCTTTCAAACTCTCTAGCTAAACTGGAAAGAATAGAATGTAAATCCTATTGCACATCATTCTTGCTCCTCTGATGCTGCCTATTTGAAAAATCTTTCAGCTCTGTGCCCACCTATACACAGATTCTTCCACACCTACGCAGACACTCACAGGCAGACACAGACAGTGACCTTTTAGTGCTTAAACATGTGCTTTCTTGGTGTCTGCTGTCATGAGTTTGGATCAGTTTGAGAGAGGCTAATAAGGCTAGAAATGGTCTGTGAGGAAGAACGAACATCTCTGGTTAAGATAACAGCACTGAAGACAAACATAACATGCCTTCATATAAAGAAAAGGCCACTAGATTTGGGGGGGGCACCCAATTCTTTGTCACAGCGATGGCACCAAACACAAAAGTTTTCATTTCAGAGGTCTCAGCTGCAGAAAGGGAGGTTTGAGTTGCACATTTCTAATGGCTAGGAGTAGCAGAGTACCAGAACAAACTGCTGGAGAGGCTGAGACATGTTCTACACTGAAGGTCCCTAAGAACACAGCGACTAAGTGTCAGCAATGATGCAGATATGGGTGATTCTGCCTTGGGGAAGGGGTGAATAAGCTGACTCCTTCTTGAGAGTCTCTTGAAATAGTGTCACCCTGTGCTATTTCCAAAGCTTTGCAAGTTTAGTGGGTTGAGTAAGTGATGAACTAATTATTTATGTGAAAAGATTCAGATAGGATGATATATCTACTACACTACAATTCTGCTGGATTTATAGTTTGCTCCCTACCATTTTCATCTCTAGCAGATGAGGTGTGAAATTGCTTCAGTAGAAGGACGTGGCACATAACAGCATCAGGCAGCATTTAGAAGAACAGAACTAAGATTGTCAAACTTGGGATCATGCTGAGCTCTTCACTACTTCTGGATCCATGGATATTTGCTAGGAAACTGGAAGTTAGAGATCTGGTCACACTCACAGTTTTTGATGTCTGGACTACAGGTTTTTTTTCAGTCTCTGCTATGAAATAGTCTCCCTGAAAACAGCACTAAACAGCAAAATGAGACACATGCAAAATCCTTCTGCTTCATGTCCTTTATTCACTTTGAAACTTCATTCAAATCTGAGGCCTCATAGTTCACAAGCATTTGAAGAACGATGCTGGGTACCTCAAACACCATCTTATTATTCCCAGCTTGGTCAAATTCTACTAAAAGAAATATGCTACAGACTTATGGTCAGACAACAAGGCCACCAGGCTCCTGGTCACTACTCACCAGGGTACTGGTCACTACTCATAGAATCATAAAATCATAGAATCATTCAGGTTGGAAAAGACCCTTGGGATCATCGAGTCCAACCATCACCCCTACTCTACAGAATTACATCTCTGTCAGAATGGATGAAAGATCTGAGGCACTGCTGTGACTGTTGTGTTCATGGACAGCAGGAGATGCAAATGTGGTGTCCAGATCTCTCAAAGGTTTTGGGTATTTCTACCAACATTACCAACACTGCTTTTGCATCTTTGTACCTTGATCTGCTAGAGGAGAATGGACTAAATCCACAAGCCAAGTAATCCATGTAAACATAAAAAGAATCACAGAAGGTCAGAGCTTAGAAGAGACCTCTTGAGATCATCTAGTCCAGCCCTCCCTGCCAAAGCAGGAACTCCTAGGGCAGGTCACACAGACCTGCATCCAGATGGGTTTTGAAAGTCTCCAGAGAAGGAGACTCTGCAACCTCTCTGCGCAGCCTGAGTGCTCTGTTACCTTCACAGCAAAGAAGTTTCTCCTCATGCTGAGGTGGAATTTTCTATAAGTTCATACACATTAATTCCTTGTCCTATTACTACGCCCCAGAGAAAAGAGACTGGCCCCTTGCAGCTGACATCCACCTCTCAGACATTTATAGACATTAACAAGATCCCTCTTAGTCCTCTCTTCTCAAGACTAAACAGCCCAGTTCTCCCAGTCTTTCTTCATAGGAGAGATTTTCAAGTCCCTTAATCATTCTCATAGCCCCCCAATGGACTCTGTGCAGTAGATCCCTGTCTCGAACTGCGGAACCCAAAACTGGATACAGTACTCCAGGTGTTGTGGTCTTACTAGGGCAGAGTAGAAGGGAAGGAAAACCTCCCTAGATCTGCTGGACACAGAAGAAGTTAGTTTAGCCCGGATTTGCTAAATTATTTTTGCAATATATGATGAGTACACGCTAGAAAAATGCATGTGATATAAATGCCCAGTAGCCAAATTTAGAACAGAGTGATTGAAAAAGAGAAATACCCAATGAGCTTGCATTTTCCACCCAAGAAATGCAAGTCTAAGCTAAATTCAAATCCCTGTAACCTCACCAAGGAGCCTGCACATAACTGAGGGCAGCATTTGACACTGATGCAATTCTGCCTTTGTGTTCTACCTCTTAGTAATCGTCTTAAATCTATTTGTCATACACGTCTTCCAGCTTTATAAGCTTAAAGGAATTTTTAGTACTTCCTCCACTCTCCCCAAAGTAAAAAAAAAAGGATGCAAAGGAATTAATGAATTAAGATTTAATGCCCGACCTTAATTGCCAAGATAGGGCAATTATATTATAATTCATTAAAACAAAATCCATTCACCACACACATCCACACCCCAGGCTCTTTCTGATTCAGACACATCATGTAAATTCAAAGCACTCAATGAAAAAGAAATGCTACTACTAAATTTTAATAAAACACTGGTTAATTCATATCTGCGATGATTGAAATACAAGCCAAAACGTTGTTATTAGCTCTCTACTACAGATCATACAAAGATTTAATGAACTTTTCTATTTAGTCAGCAAGCTGAAAATTAATTGATCAAACTCAGAGTTCTTATCATTGAGGAAATTGCCTACGTGTAAAACAGCCTATCGTAATCATTCAGTGCCTTAGAGAACAGCCCGTGAATATCTCAAATTTTTAGTAATTTCTTTTTGAAACATCTTCTTCACAGAATCACAGAACATTAGGGATTGGAAGGGACCTCAAAAGATCATCCAGTCCAATCACCCCACCACAGCATGGTCACCTAGATCGAGTCACACACGAACACTTGTGCCAATGTGCTGGACAAACACATGGAGGGAGATAACAGCAACAGAGACTTTAAAGTAGATATCTCAAAAATTAATAAAAATTATATAAGAAAGATCTCTGCATCAAACAAACTTTAAAATCTTCCTTTCTTGGCCCCTCAACCATAGGTAAAGTAGTATTTCCATCCTGTACACTCTTGCTCCAGAAACCTCCTCAAACTCTATCGCTTCTTTGAAATACTAACTAAAAGAGAGATAAAACTTTCTGTCTTAAGGTCTGGATTTGGTATTCTGATTAAAAACAAACATTTTGAATTTAAAGGCTGCACTGAGATCACAGAAATCCCATTCTTTCAGTAAAGCAAAAGCCTCATTCCTCTTTGCTAGACTGACAAACAGAGAGCATCCTAATAGCCAGGAACAAATCAGCTATGCCAGAGGACTGGCACACACAGAATACTTTATTAAACTGATTCTTTTTCAAAGTGTTAAACATCATCTCCTTAGTGCTTTATTTTCACTTCTGTTTTCTTCCCATCTTGAATGAACACGGTTCATTCATTTCCAGCTCCTACAACCATCACCCCAATACATATTTTTCCCAGTGACTACCTGGTGCTTTGCCACATTCTGTGTTGGACAATCTTCAAATACTGTGGTCTTCACAAAGGTGATACCAGTGCTTGGAGGTGGGTGTTCAGGAGAACCCTGCTGCTGAGGGACACCTGGCGTGGTTATTTAATGTCGCACATTTCCTCAAAGTTCTTTTCCTCATTTGGAAGCCTGGCCATGACGTGTGGTTCTCTAACACTTCAGAGAACATAGATAAAGCAATTTCCAAATACCTTGTGTCAGTGTATAAATGAACATGAGTTCTAATTCCCAGGGCTGCAGGTATAGCTCTACCCAACTCAGTTGACTGTTTTAGCAGAAATAGATGGAGTGTGACCAACCTCTTGTCCCAAACAATAGAAGTGACTGTGCATAACTATGCAAACTATCTGCTGAGCATCAGGAAGTGCGAACATGTTCAGAAATGTCCTGAATGAGCACATTGTGGGCACCAGCAATGGCAACAGCAGATCAGAAAATGGACCGGTCACTGTGGAGGTGTTCTCTATCCCATCCTACAGCTACAGGAATGAAAGAGTTTCTGAGGAATCTCAGAGGAAAGAGATTCTGAAGGGAAGAGAGAAGAAAGGGGAGTGCAGGAAACTTGAGAAGAATTGAGGATTGCGCACAACATAGGTGTCAGCACTATGCTAATCCACCTAGCTCTGCTGGAGACCACAGCATCCCCCCTGCAACAGAGGCAGGGCACTTAATAAACTACAGCAGTCTTCACAACTTCTCTCCTGGGCTGCACCATCTCCCACAAAACACAGCAGTTTCAGGAATAAAACTCACCCAACGTGAGCCTCAAAACCAGATCAGGATCCTCATAAATTGAACAACCTTCATGCTTTTGGCCTCTTCTCTGGGGAAGCTGAGATCATGGTGTCTAGAAGTGGTACCTGTACGCCTCTGTTTTCCTGGACAGGATCTGTGTAATATCTGATTCCATCTAATTATAACCTTCTGAAAGTTAATTAATCTTAGCTAGACCTCCAAGTGGCTTCCTAATCTGAAATGCTTATTGTAGTGTCTGCTGCAAAGACAGACTGGACAACTAAGCATCTGGCTTTTGGGTAGCTGTGCAGATGAGATGAAGTTAAGCAACTGCGTCCTGTTTAAAAGTACAGCCTATGAAAAGGAATTTATTTGTTGTATCATTATAAAAACAACATACATGGCTCTTAAGTGCAGCTCTCCTTTCGGGTTCAAGCTCTTTGCTCCAACTATCTGGGTGGCCTCTTTCCTTTTTCATCTCAAACCTGTATATTTTTTCCAGTTTGAAGAATGAATGACCTGGCTGCCTGATAGAAAGGGACCTATTTCCAAATCGTATCAACAGCTCCATCTGTCAAAAAGTTCATCTCCAATGCAATTTCAAAAGCTGAGCTTTCTGCAACCGGCTGCCTGCAAGAGTTCCATACATCAAGTATGGCTCCCTACAAATGGAGCACATGACAGTAACAGGGAACACGACTTCCTCTACAGAGTCAAGGGAGAGCAAAGTAATAGAAACCGAAAGAAGATAAAATGTTTTGTGGATAGTAGAACACCAGCTGATAGCAATTTCTCTTTCAAGCCACCGTACACTTAATTTATTTATAGGCATCGGAAAAAATGTTATTGGCACAGTCCTGCGTAAGAAAATACACTAAAAGTGCCACTTTATGAAAAAGCAGCTCAGAAGGAGAAGCATAAAGAAAATGAAAAATGTTTGCCTAAATATCAAATCGCATTGCTTGCCACAGAATAATGATGAATCTGGGAGCAAAGTTAGGCAATTAGGAGGGAGAACAACTAAGCACATCCTACACCCAGCACATAGAAATGGCTTATTTAAGCTTTCTATTGAGGAAGTACCTAAAGATGAAAAGTAATCACTCGTGATCTCTATGTGTTAAACTACTGAGAACAATATATTTATGTTTCTGATACTGGGACATATCCTGCTGGTATTTTTCAAATGCATTTGTGCTTTTCACAGCTTTACTTAGGTAAAGGAGTTTCACAGCTTTTACTTAAGTAAAAAATAGGAGAGGTTCCTGAGGACTGGAAGAAGGCCGGTGTGACTCCAGTATTCACAGAATCACAGAACATTAGGGATTGGAAGGGACCTCAAAAGAACATCTAGTCCAATCCCCCTGCCAGAGCAAGACTTAGTCTGTCTAGACCAATTGCACAGGAACATACCCAGGTGGGTTTTAAACACTAGAGAAGGGGACTCCACAACCCCCCGGGCAGCCCATTCCAGTGCTCTGTCACTGTCACTGTGAAGAAGTTCAAGGACAACTACAAGAAACTATAGACCAGTTAATCTCACCTTTGTCCCTGGAAAGATGAGAGAACAATTTTTTTTGGATGCCACTTTAAACCATCTGGAAGACAAGAAAGCTATTGGGAGTAGTCAGGGTCGATTCATCAAGGGAAAATCATGCTTGACCAATGTGATGGCTTTTTATGGTGTACTATCCGGCTGGGTAGATGAGGGAGAGCAGTGGATGTCGTCTACCTTGACTTCAGCAAGGCCTTTGGCACTGTCTTTAGTAACAGCCTCATTAGAAAAATCATACAGTGTGCCCAGGCAGCCAAGGGCAATGGCATCCTTGCCTGTATTGTGGCTTTTCATGGTTTTACTTGGATATCTCAAATGGTTTGACCCATGTAAAAGTTGCTAGCCCAAGTGCACATTAGGTCGGACGCCCTCTGAAGAAAAAGAACACCGGTAGTTATAAAACAAGATAAAACCACAATGGGCATAGTGCAACCAACCATCAAGGGAAGCGACTCAAACTAGAGATAAACCAGGAGGAAGGGAGATGAACAAATGTATCGGCACCTTCAGCAGAGTGGACATTTTGTAGTTCTGCCACTGATGTCAAGGACACAAGTTGGAGAGGGCTGACAAAATCAAAGATGGAAAGTTGTGTACAGAGGTACACAAGTCTTGCACCATGCTTTACTCTGAGATTGCTAAATAGAACCTAGATTTTCCGGATAAGTAGATACTATAACTAGGTGCACGTGGCACCAGAAAACATGGTTTCGTGGACATGGTGGCACTGGGTTGATGGTTGGACTTGATGATCTTGGAAGTCTCTTCTAACCTTAGTGATTCTATAACTAAATTGATAAGAACTGAAAAACCTGGAATTCAGAACAGAACGCACAAATCACAGCTATTTTTCTGAGGTAACACTGATTCCTTCAGTAGCTTTATCCTCTACTGAGAAAGAAGCAGATTCCTTTTTTCTTAGACACTTATATTTAACTCTATGAAAAGCAGAAGTTCTCCCCTTTCTCAGTTTTGCAGACATGAACAGCCTGTGTCAGCAGCTTTTTGTCACTTGGCTTTGAGTATGAAAGGTGGTTACGAAGGACTCCACCGAAGAAAGAACCAGGCTTAGAGGCTGCAGCCTTCACAGCTAAGATGCATTTGCTCTTAGTGACTGCTACATGAATTTTCAGGTAATTTTCTTAAACTCCCAGCAATTAAAATGAAGGAGAAACACCATGAACGGACCGACGTGTCACATTATTTTAATGACAATAATGCTTATTTACATTGCACTGAAGATGGCTGTAATGTGCAATGATCCCTAGGATTGCTTATCTGTACAGCCATTTATCACAGGGTTCTCTTTGTTGTTAAGTATAAAATGGCAAGTGAGGGGCTATGGGATTCAATTGCTCAACTTATAAATTAAAGTTATTCTAGGAACAGAACCTGTTTGGAGGTCAGAGAGAGACAAAACAGAACACAGTTAAATGACTAAACAAAGTGAGAACAATTTTCATCATACTATGAAATTGGGGAACATTTTAGAATCAGAATCATTCAGTTTGGAAAAGACACTTGGGATCATCGAGTCCAACCATCAACCCTACTCTGCAAGTTCACCCCTAAACCACATCCCCCAACACTACATCTAAGTGACTTTTAAACTCATCCAGGGATGGGGACTCAACCCTCACCCTGGGCAGCCCATTCCAGTGCCTGACCACTCTTTCCACGAAGAATTTTTTCCTGATGTCTAGTCTAAACCTACCCCGTTGAAGCTTGAAGCCCTTCCCTCTGGTTCTGTTATTTACCTGTGAGCCAGCACCAACCTCTCTACAATGTCCTTTCAGATAGCTGTAGAGAGCGATGAGGTGTCCTCTTAATCTCCTCTTCTTCAACCTAAATAGCCCCAACTCTCTCAGTTCCTCCTCATAAGGTTTGTTCTCCAGGCCCTTTACCAGCTTCATTAATCCACAGAATCATTAGGGATTGGAAAGGACCTCGAAAGATCATCTAGTCCAATCCCCCTGCCACAGCAGGATCACCCAGACCA
>JAOXOE010000720.1:12894920-12916391 GCA_028565055.1 Phoeniculus purpureus
TGTGGCAGGGGGATTGGACTAGATGAACTTTCGGGGTCCCTTCCAATCCCTAATGATTCTATGATTCTGTGATTCTAAGTCATAGGACACAAGTGATGAGCAGCTGTATGTGTCCCCTCTTTCAAACTCTTGACATTAACAAAAAACCACTGGAGAGGTACCATAGCCAAGTGCTGAAGATCACAGTGTCTCCAAGCTCAGGCACCATTTCTTGCAGCCCAGCCAGGAGCAGAAGGTGAAGTGACTTCTGCAGTCACCATACCCTTCCACACAACAGTTTTGGGGAACACACACATAGTCAAATCTAGTATCGTGGCTCAGATTTCAGCAGGAATGAGTGGGGGACAGTGAGAAGGAACCCAGGAGAGCTGCAAGACCACACTCTGAAGTGGTTGTACAGAAACCCACACATACAGAAGCAACTGCCACTTGGAAACAAGTTCCCTGAGTGTTCGGGCAACCATTGTTCTTAGTTTTAAGAGACACCCAACAAGCAACTTGGATGCAGCAAAGGCACCTTGGGCAAGAGCTTTCCTATGTTTCTTCTGGCTGTTTCTTTTGTCGTGGCCTGCAGTGTCATGCCTTTTGGTTGAACGTCTGCAGCTCCATATTCTCCCTCCTGGCATGGGCTGACAACATGGCAAGTATCAGGGGAGATGGACAAGAGAGGAAGGAATAAAGCTGATTCCATGTGCTAACTCCATTGCTGGGGACTAGTGGACTGTTATTACTGGGTTTTTTGCTGGGATTAAAAAGCTAATAAATACAGATTCCACGTCCCATAAATAACATTGTGTTTGTCAGCTCACTCAAAGAATAATCGATAGTTAGTGCATGAGGCTTTCCAGCACAACAAAACAAGCTCTGTGTTTACTTTTCCCAGAGATACCTATGAGGTCTCCACTTAATTTCATCCCCACCCAACATACTAACTCTACTCTCCCAAAAAACAACCAGTGATGTAGCTGCAGGCAGCTGGGTGCCTTCAAAACTTTTGGAAACAAGACCTAGACCTAAATAATTCCCACATCTGCAGAGGCTCCATTACTGCTTGATCAATCGAGACACAAGCCCCACTTGGAAACTGCCTGCAGTGCTTGGTTGTCTCCTAGTGCTAAGTCCTGGCTAGGACTTCATCTTATTGGAGCAGTTGTAGGTCTAATGACCACTGTCAATCCGTCCTAATTTGAGCATTCCTTCTCTGCCAGGCCCACGGCGTTACGAATGTTGGAGGTCTGAGATCACTCTCACCCTGCTGTGAGCCACAACATGCACAGCCCCGCACCCATGCAAAGGATAAAGCATCAACTCTTCCTGTCGTTATAGTCATCCTTGTTAATAACACACAAGAGCTTTTCAGTTTGTTCATGTTGCGGTATCAGCCCCTGAAATTAACTTCTGACTTCTCTGAGATTGGAAAAATCTAAGCCCAGACCAAGTTATCATTAACAAACCATCAGATATCTCTTTGGTGGTCACAGTAGCCAAATGTCAAAGTGCATGGACATTACTCCATGAAAGCCTGCTGAGAGTGGGGTTTGTTCTGGCCCAGCATCTCACCCCGAGAGCACAGAGCGTCCTGGCCACCAGCCTGCTGTCTCAAGTCTACCTCCCATATCTGAACAATCCATTTCAGGGTGGTTCTAGGTGTCTCTGTGCACCACACACATGTTGTCACGCCTCTCCTCACTGTTTTGCTCCACGCAATACCCTGCAACAACCTGCTCAGGCTGAATAGTCCCTCTAATCCCCATAAGGCCATTTCTTGGCTCAGCTCTCTCAGTGGATCTGTCATCATTCAGTGGGCATGGTGGTGTTGGGTTGATGGTTGGACTTGGTGACCTTGGAGGTGTCTTCAAACCTTAATGATTATGTGATCTCTGCTACCCAGTGGTGGAAGGTTATGTGAAGACAATGGTCTTCACAGAGCTCAGCTTTGAGTCCTCACAGCACTTTCACCACCAGGCAAGGAGTCTCCTATTCAGCCCTACAAACAGAACAGGGCAGAATTCTTTGTAGCTTTTTAACTCCTCGAGTGTTTCTCTATTTCTCCTTTGCTTGTTTGGACAGAGGCAAAACAACATATTCAATACATTTGGACTTTGTATTCATCTCCACCTTCCACCTCATGGGTAGCACTAATCAAATCTGCTTTGGCAACTACCTCATTTAAAGGTTACAGTTCATCCATTCACCCTGCTAACACCGCCCCAGAGGCAGAGCAGCATCAGTTCAGTGGTATCTGAAACTAATGGTTCAATTAAACAAAAAACCCCTTTTAGACAGTGCAGCTCGGCACAGGGACACTGGTTTTGACACCACAAATTCCTGTTCCTGGGTTTCCCTTGAGCCAACCTGCTTCATGTGTGCAAAACCACTCCAGAACTCAGCGTTAAAATGCTTTTTGTGTGGTAATCCCAGAAATTCCAACAGTCACCACTCTGGTCTTGGTCATTCAACCAAATTATTCCCTTCTCCTGGCATATAGTTTAGGATTTCTACATTCTCTTGTCCACAGCAGCCCTACTCTCTACCCTCTCCTGTTTCTACTGCAGAGGGAAACCTGCACCAAGCTTCCCCCTCCAAGGCTCTAGAGGAGCAGCAGAAAGCTCAGCTCCTTCCCAAATTCCTCTAAGGTTTAGCCCACCTCAGCTTGGTGTTCACCATGCAATGCTGAGCTGCTCCTCCTCTCTCACCCATTGTAATAAGCCTGTGGTATTTTACACCCAGCAAGAAGCAGCACAGAGGAAATCACCACCTACCCCCAACACAGGACCCACCTCCAAGGAGTGGGTCTCACAGGAGCAACTGAAATGGGCTTCATCTGCTCGTAGAAACAAGTCTGCTATCTGGGCATGTGGTTATCTGGCAACTCCAAGGGATAATTTTTGGATTATAATTCCATTACCTGCTCAGCTACCAATTCTTGTTGCCTGCCCCTGCCAGAAAAACCCTCAGAGTAATAAAATCCCCTGAAAAGCTCTGCTCATGATGCTCCAGCTCAGCGCTTGGCAGCTTCCCTCCAATATTAAGTGATTAAAGCAGCGCTAATGAGACATTCATCACCTACACCTTCTTCCTTTGAATAAATATGCAGGGCTCTGCCTTGCAGGTGCACACAGAAATTGCTTCAACATTCAACTTTGAAGCACAGGAAAAAAAATATCGGACACTCTGGCAAGAAGTTTCCCAAAGACTTGAAAATATAACTGAATAAATAACCCTTCTTTTTTTTTTTGGCTTGAAATCTGCAGACCTTAGCAGATGTGTCCAAGCTAAACCAAATATCCAGGGAACTGGATCTCCTTGCTGATGAGAAATAATGAAGAGCTCTGCACTGGCAAGGAGACAGGCTGGAGGAACCTACCGGTCTTTTCCAGCTCCCACTTCCCTGATAGCTCCGAATTATCCTCAGGCATTGGCTTGACCCGTCAATGAAGTTATTTACTGCGAAGCCGCGCTCCAGGGCTGCCAAGCGACATCCATATTGAACTGGAAATGTTCAAACATTCACCGAGTGAATGGGATTACGGGGTGCTTAGAGCCAAGCACACGCCTGTGTCTTTGCAGGAGTGGAAGCACCGTAGGGATGACTGTGGAAGGGGATGCAAAAATCCTCTTGGGCGCTGGCAACTTGGGAAAACACTGGGGTTAACTTTTTTTAAAAAACTTTTTTCCTAACGTTTTAAAAAAGGCACCATGGGGGCGTCAGCTTAAATTATTAGGGAAAATACAAGGGCAGATCTATCACATTCCACAAGCCCTGCATGGAGGTGTAAAGGGGATATCTTCATAGAATCACAGAATCATCAGGGTTGGAAAAGACATTCAGGACCATCAAGTCCAACTGTCCGCCCTACAACCCCCTACCACTAACCCATCTCCTAAAACACCAGGTCTACCTGTTTTTTGAACTCCTCCAGAGGTGGTGCCTCTGCTTGCTCCTTGGGCAGCCTGTCCCAAGGCCTCCCCACTCTTTCTGTGGGGTTTTTTCTCTAGGCCATGCTCTAACGGTACCTGCCATTGGACCTGTAGGGCAGGGGGTACTGTCTGCTTCCGGGATTTCTAGCTGCACTGCTGTAGTTCACAATCCATTCTGCTGCAGGGCTCCACTCCTCCTTCAGAAGGTTAAGTCCCTGGCAAAACCTGAATGGCAATGGAGGCAGGAGCAAGCCCTGAGTTTGTAAATACTAACTTATTTCCAAAGTCTGATTATTTACTCTCCACTCTTACCACCGCCCAGGCCAAATGGCCGAGGGCCAGGTTTGTTAACAATAGCTCTTGGCTGGGACAAGCCGTAGCAAAGGTTAAATCCTGTTTGCACGGATGGTCAAGCACGGAGCCCCATTGACTCGAGCAGCACCAGTGGCTTTGGGGAGGGTGACAGGCTCCAATACCGGTGCCTGTCCCCAGTTTTGCAGAATGCATGTTGCCCAGAGTGACCCACAGGCACCACAGATCTGGATGATATCTCCAGGCAAAACAGCAAGACTCACCACAACAAGGAGCTGAAGTCCTGCCAGTCTGGGCTGACCATCATCAGGAACAGCCTTTCCTGGTGTAGCCTTGTACAGGAACATCCATCTGAGGCTTCGCTATCGGGTTGTGAGACATACTTGGTAGGGGCAGCAGTGAGCACGATGGGATCTCGTCAGGGAACATGGAGATCATAGAAGCATTGAATGGCCCAAGTTGGAAGAGACCTCCAAAGGTCAGCTAGCCCAACCCCCCTGCAGTAAGCAGGGACACCCTTAACTAGATCAGGTTGCCCAGAGCCTCCCCTCAGACATCTCCAGGGACAGGGCCGCAACCATCTTCCTGGGCAACCTATTCCAATGTTCAACCATCCTCCTGTTAAAGAATTTCTTCCTAACAACCAATTTAAATCTCCCCTTGCAATGAAGATGACAAGGGATGAAATCCTTTGTAACAAGGCTTTATTGTCAAGAAAATGGTAGTAGATTGATTTGTCATGCACCGGAGAACTGAAGAAGTGTCCACTACCTTGTGCAGGACCTCTGCATGATGTCCCCTTATGTCTCTGCAGGCTGGAGATGATCCACAACATCCCCACAGAAGGGACTGCACTCACACACAAATGCACAAGGGCCCTGTCACAAGTTTAAGCACAAATAAAACAATATGTGTCATTAAAATACATGAAATAAAGCATCTATATATGTGTGTTTTATTTTATATCCCCACCTCCCTGCTCCCTCCTTTGCATTTTACTGCTGTTGCATGACCCTGTGAAGATAGAAAGACAAAGGGACATCTCTAGGGACATGTAAAGCCCTGGGAGGATAGACACCACTTCTCTTCTTATTGATCAATCATGCAACAGCAAGTAGAGGAGAACAGCTGCCATCTGAACAAAAATCTCCAATCACTGAGTGACAGAGGTGGGGTGGACTATCCCAAAACACCCTTGGTATGGAAGGGGAAGTTGCCTGCACTGGGAGAAGAGATGGTGTTGGAGCATGTCCAGAGGAGGCCACAGAAGTGCTTGGAGGGATGGAGCACCTCTCTTATGAGGACAGGCTGAGGGATTTGGGTTGTTCAGCCTTAAAAGGAGAAGGCTCTAGGGGGACCTTATAGCTACCTTCCAGCCTCAGAAAGGGGCTTGTAAGGTGGCTGAGGAAGACTGTTCATGAGGGCAGGGAACAATAGAACAAAGGTTGTAATGGTTTGAAGATGGAAAATGGTAGATTTAGATCAGACATTAGGAAAAAGTTGTTGAATCTGAGGGTGGTGGATCCCTGGAACAGGCTGCCTAGAGAGGTGGTGGAGGCCCCATCCCTGGAGTCATTCAAGGTCAGACTGGATGGGGCTCTGGGCAATCCGTTGTAGTTAGAGATGTCCCTGCTTGTTGTAGGGAGGTTGAACTAGATGACCTTTGGAGGTCCCTTCAATACTTTCCGTGAGTCTATAATTCTATGATTTTGCAGCTCGCCAAATGTGCTGGTGGGACATGTGGCTTTTCAGAAGAACATTCTCCCTGGACTAACTGCTCACTGTGGAAGCAGTTGTGTACATCCCTGTACTTGTCACTTTTCTCCAGCTGTACATCTAAGTGTAGGAACCAAATCGAGCCAAGACTTTATGTCTTACACCACCATCACCTATTCCACTTTGCACAGGATGGCCATCCAGCAGCTTCCTATGGATGTAACATCACCAGAGGGAGCTGGTTATGAGCACTTAGAGCAAATGACTGGGGTCCAGCTGTTGTGTGTAGACAAGGTGTAGTTTAAGAGAAAACAGGAATTATTTTTCTTCCTTTCTTGTAATAATGGTTTTTAAAACATCATATGTCATCGAATACCGAACATTTAAAGTAACATAACTCAAAAATCTTCTTAGCAGTAAATTCTAGCTGTGTGATTATTGCCAGTAGCTGTGTTTGCTAAGGATTTGTGCCTGATTCCTGTAATTACTTCACAAGCTGCTAAGCATGCTTTATACTAATAGTTGGAGCCATAAACCTGCTGAGAACTGCTTTGTTATAGAAGAAATTCTTCCAAAAGTCAAAGCTGCTTCTCTTTTTTCTTTTTTCTGAATGGGCTAGTCCAAAGTGAATTTTATAAGCCATTAAGTGCTCTGTAGCTGGAGTGAGGAGCCTCCATAACTGAGTTGACTAAAGTCTCTCTTGATTTAGGGGTGTACTGAGCCTTGTGATGACACAGCCCTGCCAAGGACTACCAAGAAGACGACTATCCAGAAAAGGTGAGAAGTGCAGTCTTTCCAATATTTCCAGCTAAAGACAGTTTTCTTAATCCTATAAAAAATATAAAATCCCTTGCCTAGTTTCTGAGACAAACTGGAGGTAGAAGCATGTGAGGCATGGAAACACGTGGCATGAAGAATTCCCTATTGCATGTGAATGTAGAGCACTGAAGCACTGAGCCCTGGCCTAGGTTTTAGGACAGTCAGATGGAAGAAGGTCTAATTTCAGCAAATCACCCACCTCATGGCTCATTTTCCCTAGCAGATGGTAGGGATAATCCAGTCCATGGACTGCACACAGTACTTTGTAACTTTGAGGTGAGGTGGTTGTGTGCAGGAGGACAAAGTGTTGTGACATCAACTTTTATGTGAAGACCATAACCAGCTGTTGAAGTGTGGTCCTGCAGGAGAATTCTCCCTTGTTCTATGTAAAATGAACTGCGTGAACCGCAGTGCACAGACCGCAGTTTCTCCAGGTAAATGTCAAAGCTGTCTGTTTACCAAAAGAAGGGCAGTAAACAATGTCTGAAGTAGCTATTAATCTTTAGAATTATTTTCTCCAAGTTCAGATTGCAAGTTCCTGAGAAACAAACAACAAAAAGGAAATTAAATTAGGGAGATTTATCTTGAATAGTTTTTGTTTCACGCTGGTTTGGGTTTCAAGAAGAGCACAGACAAGGGAAATATCAGCACAAAGACAGAAGCAGGAACAGGGAAAAAAATCTTGTTTGTTCTTTGCCACCAGCCATGTCATTTGTCATGCTGCAACACAGGAGTCAGGACGTTTGTGGGAGCTCCTGGTGGTGCCCGAAAGGTGCTTTATGAGAGTTTGGATATTAATATTACAACAACCCGCAGAGATCTGTTTTTAAAAGTAATTGGGGGCATCCTGTAGTGTCAGACAGAGTTCTCTGAGCAATAAAAAGCAAACCCACAGTTGGAAGACTTACAGCGGTGATATATTCCTCTCTGGATATACTGAAGGGGAGATGGTTTAATGATGACCTGGCAGGCTGACCTGAAGGTTGGACTTGATGATCTTAAAGGTCTCTTCCAACCAAAGATATTCTGTGATCCTGTGAAGGTGTCTGAGTCTGCCATTCACTAAGTCCAGCACAGCTGCTGATTTCAAGTGGCATTTGGGTGAGATTTGGGTGGGGATGACAGTGACCTGTAGGTGCTGAGCAATGCTTTGTCTGAAGTTAACACTTCAGTCATGAGGGAGTCACTGTGTGGCCATAGACTGACTTGTGGTCCTGAATTGTCCACAATTGTTCTTATTAAATTAAGAAGATAACCTGAGGCAAATCAGCTGTTTAAAGAAAAACTGGGATAAATCCTGTTTTATATGGGTGACTACAGCTCTGTGAGAGGACAACTGGCAGGATGATGCAAATCAGGCAACACGGGCCTGGATCCATGCTGAGACAGTCTTCTCAGCAGCCTGGTAGAGAAGGGTGGATGTTCTGTGGCAGGTTCTCCAGCCCAAATGCATGCTTTCTGCCCCAGCCATGCCTGAAACAACTTTGTCATGGAGTCCACTCACTGTCATTTCTGTCAGCTCCCCAAGGCCCCACAAATGCCTTAGGGTGTAACTGTCATGTTATTGCATGGGCAATATATGGGTCAGGCAGTGATGAAGATTGCACAAGCACAGAGCAATATACAGTCATCGCATCTCTGGAGAGATCGCTTCCAAGGCACTTGCCATTGAAGCTCCTTTGAGACTCCATAAACTTCATGCAGAGGCAAACCAGCTGGCTCTGCTGGTCCCAGGAGACCCTCATATTGCTGCAGCTGTGAAGGAGGTGACTCTCCCTAGTTCCACTCCCCATTGTCTTTCTCCACCCTTCTTCCCCTACTTCCTTCCATAACAGTAGTCCCAGCTTGGCTTTTCTTGCCAACTAAATTCTCTGGTGTGAACTGGTTTTGAAGCAATAGGTTTTGTTCCTAAGAATGTTTCTGCAGCAGTAGGGATGTGGACAGGACTGCCCCACAACACGGTTACTGCTACAAACCCTGTAAACCTCTTATCTCTAAAGAAATCCATTCTATTCAGTTACAGAGCTTTTAAAGCCCACAGCTCACTGCTTTGAATTCCCATCACCACACGCTGGCAAGCTTGGAGATACCCCCTGGCTGCTACCTACATCCACCTAGGCATGGACCAAAGTGACTTGGCAGAGCTTTCAGGTCTAAGGAAGAATTGAAAAACTTTTTTGTATTTGTCCATAAGGTCTAACAGTCCTGTACAGACCCTCTTACAGCAGATACACAGTAAGTCCAGTGCAGCCAGATAGCCGCTGCACTGCTGTACTGTGCCATGGAGTGGGGCTGCAGTCAGGGTGAATTGAAGGCATGCAGAGCTTAGTGCCCATATCTCAACTAGCTTTGTGGTTCCATTTCTTCCTTCACTCTAGGCCAAAGCTGGGCAAGCTGCTAGAAGATAAATTCAGGGGATATTCTAAAATAAATAGCTCCCACATTTGGCTCAGGAAGCCTGAGCAACATTACTGAGGGCTGTGAAGGTTTGTACGTGCAAACATCTACTTACACATGTACCTACACTCATGTATAGGCAGCATTTGTCCTGCTCTTATACTTGTTCTTTAGCACTTGCATCTGTTCCCATCCCAGGCAGAATACTGGGATACTTTTAGCCTGATTTCATAAGTCCATTCTTGTCCTTCTGGGTGCCTGAATGGCCATGTAGGTGTCCAACACCCCAGATGCAGTCTGTCCCATTGTCAGGCACAGGCTGACTCACATCCCCTTCCTCACTTTCCATTTGGTCATGTCATTTCTAAACTGTTTTCCTTCCCTATTCCCCACCCAGGCATATGGATTTGTTTTTCCCCAGTGGCCACGTCTTCCCCTTCTTCTAAATCATTTGCAGAAAGCTAACGTCAGCTCAGTTTAATTAAAGCCCCTGTGTGTTTATCATGTCTTTAAATCATTTCCTTCAAGCAACCTTTATATGAAGTTATCACTTTGTCAAAACATGATCCAAAACCACAGCCCAGGGCACAGTGGGAAGCACAAAAATGGATAGTCGAGCAGCTCGGGAAGTTGGGTGAGCTGTTTTCTACAAGCAGCCGAGCCCACCCCTCGGAAACCTTTATTTCCCCCTGCGGCAGCTGTCATCTGATCCCATGCTTTGGCTTTGAATGGGGCTCTCTAAGGATGCCAGATGTTGGGAACAAAGGTCTAAAAATAAGCTTTCCAAGTAATCTTCCCATCTATCATTCAAGGTGAGCATGTGCTTTGTGTGAACATGTGAGCAGCGAACCTGATCTAACTTTGAGGAAAGAAGTTCAACAGCAGCTCCTGGCTCCTGCTTGTGGGCTATTTTTTCTGTTGTTCCCTTTTCACTTCCCAGAAGCTGCGCAGCCAGCAGCGGCTCTCCCCGGCGCTCAGCCCTTGCTCTCCCTCCTCCCCAGCTCCCTCCCTTCTTCCCAAGACTCTGAACCGCCCAGATCTCAAACGCCAGACTCCTCATTTCATCTTTCCTTGGGAAAATGGATTCGAGGGTGCTGCCAGAGATGCACTTCTGTAAAAAGATCTTCACCACAGCCTTGTGCATCTTCTTTTTGCTGCCGGATTCAGGCTGTGCGAGGAATCTGTGGAAGCGTGCGCTGCATCTGAAGACGACGGAGAAATATGATGTGAGTCCAGTGCGGTGGTGTGATCTAGGGGACCTGGGTGGGCTTACTGGGAAACTAGGACTTTTCCTTAGGTTTCTGTCATTATAGAATAAGAAGTATTTGAGATCTGCAGGCTGTCTCATTATAAATGGGTTGCATTAAGCTTACCAGGCTGTATGAAACTTTTGCCACCTAGCTGCTGCAGCGGGAAGCTTGGAAAGTGTCTTGGGATGGGGAGAAGACACTGGGACAGAAGGCAGCAGTCACTGCTGTTCCTAGAAACTTCCTAGGGCAGCAAGGAAAGTGTGAATGGGGAGAGAGGAAACCAAATCCTATATGTCTGGGGATAGATTTAATGAAAAGATGATAATGTGATTTATTGCTGAGAGTAAGGAGGAGGGTTCCCTGCCCAGTTCTTCCACTGCTTTGGGGGTGACTTAGGGTAAATATCTCCAACTCATAGTGATAATGTGTCCTAGAGGGATGATGGCATTACCCAGGGTTTTGTAAATCGTTGGAGCACAGATCCTCCAGATCCAGTGTCAGAGCAGTGTGCTGGTGACCTTAACAGCCATAAGGACCCAGTCATAGAAATCCATTCTTATGGCTGTGCCTGGCCTGGCAAGTTCACACCCTGGCAGCCCCTCAGTAGCACCCAGTGGCCCTGCTGTGACAGACTGGTGTGGTCTTCTGAGCACGACCAGTGAGTCAAAAATCTGCAATGGTACCGAGAGCACTAGAGCCGGAATTGAAATGGAAGCATCAACAGGTTGCTGGGATTGGGGCAAACGGTGGTGCTGGCTCTTGTTCTAGTGTTCCTGGGGTAAAAGACTCTTAGAAATAGCCATGAAGGAAACTGAGGAAAAACCAAAAGGAAAATAAAAGCTAATTAGCAGGCTTCCAGGACCTGCTGTTTAGAAAGGAAAACAACTATTGAAATGTTTACCTACTCCATCAGAGTCTAGTCAGAAGCCAGCACTGATCCAAGGCTTCTGCCTCTGGAACCACAGAGGCTCTGGTGGAAGCCCCAGCCAGTCTGTTTCCTCATGCTCAGGTTTGATTGCATCTTCCAACCCCAACCCATTGCATGTACATAAACAGCTCCTTGGTACCACATGGTGCCACCATTCCTCCACCTGTTTTCTTCAGCCGCATAAAAAAGCACTTAATTTAAAAAGGATGTTTTGCTGGTAACGTCTAGAGAGATGTCTGGGGGCAGCTACCCTTGTTTTGTACAGCTGCTGACTCAGAAGTGACACACAGCTTTTGCCTGTGCTGAATATGCTGAAATGCTCCTGTCTGCTTGATGTTGCAAAGAAAGACACTGTGCTCTACTTGAAAGACCCCCCCATCTTTTACAACAGGAATGTTTCTTTGCTGTAGCCTCCCTTGAGAACAGGTTATCACCTGGTCTGTGCTTTAATTGTGAAACAGTGGTGTGAAGAGCAGCATTTCCTGCAAAATCCCTTACTTGAGGGTGTATTCATTCATGTGTTCTTCTGCCATAGCTCAGTGTAAAACTCAAATTCACTAGGCTCTACAAAACAAGTGTAAAGCTCAAATTCACTAGGAGCTGTGAAACAAATGACCCAGAGAGATAGGACAGGAGCAGAACAGGAATTTACATGTTGATCTCCAGATAAAGTGCCCTATAGAGGCACAGAGCCTGCTCCCCTGAGGAAATAACCCTCTTCTTTCAATGTGCAGCTCTTCAAAGGACTGTTTTTCCTGGCAACCATGGATCCAGGTGCTACTGATCTGGCAACCTCTACTAGAATTGCTCATATTGACAGGAACGTCTTATCTGGGGAAAACAGAAAATGCCTTTCCTTTTTTGAAACTGCTTTTCACCTTGTAGGGAGGAAGGCATCCGCTCTCCATCCTCTTATCCACCCAGAATCTGCTTTGGCAGCCCCTCTTGTTTCTCAGAGAGATGCTTTCTTTTCTACCAAGTGCTGTATGTTCAAAAATCAGAGGCTGTGGGTGGAGCAGCTGATCTGTGAGTCACTTGGACAGAGGGATAACAGATGGAGGTGCTTACAGCAATGTACCACCACAGGGGATAGGGCATAGCCATCCCTGTGGGACCCCCAGAAGGACATGGACAAGGTCTGATGGGGGAGGAAACAGTGAGGGATAGGGAGTTGACTGCAAGTTATCTTGTATATGTCCAAAAAACAGGAGTCTGTGGTAGGAGGAATGCAGCCACCAAGCTGCTGGCTGCAGAATGATGAGCAGGTGTTGCCTTGAGGAGCTGGCCAGGAGGTTGTCATCAAGGTGTCTAAGCAAAGGTGTTGGTTGGCAAGGAAGAGTCAAGTGGGAATGGAGAATGGAAAAAGAGGAGAGAGAACACAGTGATAAGAGAAACCTGGCAGTCACAGTGGAATGGAGGAGCTGGGCTTCCAGCTTCCAGCCAGTCCATGTTTTACAGCCAGAAGGACACTTGTCAAGTTCAGTGATCTGCAGCTGGTGTTGGGCAGCCCCTGCACAGTCTGCAGACTCTTCCCAAAGGGCACAGCTAGATGGGAGTGGGGGTCCATTTCATTACCAAGACACCTACAGGTCTACTGGAAAAACCTAGGGCAGTCTTGATTTTATTCCAGTGTCAACATGCATCAAGCATTTGAGAAAAAAAAATCCATCTTTCTTTAAAAGATTTCCAGGAAAGAAGAATTCCTCACAGCTGCTGTTAATGTTCTTCCAACAGTTTATTTACCCTCCAGCTAGCTGTCATAAATCAACACTGAGACACCCTCTCCATCTACCAGATCAGCAAACCTCCCGTGAGACTTCTGTCCCTCTGGTGCCTCACAGAAATGTATCAGCAGAGAACCCCCAGCCTCCCCTCTGAAACCTTCATGCACTGTGTTCCCTCTAATCACTACCAGGCATCTTCTTTGAGCCCACCCTAATTTTGCAGGAATCTTCCCATGCTGCAGACACCAGAACTGCTAAGTCAAAGTCAATAGCAGGAGAATATTGTTCCTATTGGCTTGGTCTTGTCCTTCAGATGATTTAACCCTCCTTCAGTTTGATATGTGCAATTTTGATCTCTAGTGATCTGTCTTCAATAGGAGTGTTGGAGGGCACTAAATTCTTCCTGACTCTGTATTGTTTCGGAGAAGAATATATATTAGGAAGAAGTTCTTTACTGAAAGAGTGGTTGGGCACTGGAACAGGCTGCCCACAAAGGTGGTGGAGTCACCATCCGTGGAGGTAATTAAAGAATTCTTAGCTACAGCACTTGAGGCCATGGTCCAGGGGTTAGGGAGACGTTGGGATGAGGGCTGTACTTGATCCTGAAGGTCTTTTCCAGCCATTATGATTCTATGAAAAGGTGGCTTATAGCCGGTGTATGGAGACACCTGCCAGGAGCAGAACTGGAGTCTGGGAATAAACCTCACACATGGTCTTGGGGGTGGCCATACAGAATATTGAATTAGCAGAGATCTGTGCTTTAACATAAGCCCAGGTTCCAGTTTCAGGCTTAAATAATAGAACAGATCTGGGGTTTTTTTGGAGGCAGACTGCATCCCACAGTCACTATTGAAAACGTGGGTTGAGAGTAGTGATTGCGTTTAGATTTTTCCTAGTCATCTTCACTGACCAGGGCTCCTCAGATGAACTATGAACTCTTCCCCTTTCTTTCTGGATATCTTTAAGGCAGATACTGTCATTAAAATATTTAATAAAGCTCCATGGGAAACTGCAGTGTGCCTCCTGTACTGAAACATTATTCTTAAAGGAGGAAATTTTGGCTGTTGTCATAATCAGTAAAAAAAAGAAAAGCTGTGGAAGAACTTTCAAAAAGATTGCATAAACCATACCTGGGGCATCCTCAACCAGGTTATTTTGGGAGTGAGGGAACCCCATTTCCCACTGGGATGGTTTATGCATACGTAAACCAGTGGCAATTCTTTTAATAGACCAAACACTCTACAAATATTCTTTTGAGCATGAGGTTTTGAAAGCAGGAGGTTCAGAGCAGTAGGTGAGCAGAGAACATGGGCAGGGAGGTCAGGAAGTACAAAGTTATTTGGCTAAAACCGTTGTATTGTTCCCAAACGGAAATCTCGGTCATTGAGCCGACTGCTCAGTGCAATTTTGGCTTCTGGGTTTCTGAATCATCTGTGAAGCAACTACAGTAATTGTTTAGGGTTTAGTTGGGTTTTTTTTTTTCACATACCCATTATTTGCCATTATTATTTTGGTCCCATTGCAGCCTGCAGCTGCTATTTCAAATAACAGACTAATAAATGGTGACCTTCCAGGATGAAGGTGCCCTCCCACAGGGTGACCTGTTAAATGTTTAGAACTGCAGGGATTTCTGTTTAATGCTTTCTTATATCCCCAAATTATACTTGATCCAAGCATTGTCTCTGTTTAAAATCCAGCAATGGCAAAAAAAAAAAAAGCTGAACGTTCACTAGACTGGCTGAGAGAACTGGGGTTGTTCAGCCTGAAGAGGAGAAGGCTCCAGGAGAGCCTTATAGCGACCTGAAAGGGGCCTCTCAGAAAGCTGGGGAAGACTGTTCACAGGGGCAGGGTACGATAGAAGAAGGGGTCATGGTTTGAAGCTGGAAAAGGGTAGATTTAGGTTGGACATAAGGAAAAATTTCTTTAATCTGAGGGTGGTGGATCCCTAGAACAGGCTGCCTAGAGGCCTGTGGTTGAAGCCCCTTCGCTAGAGACATTCAGGATCAGGCTGGGTGGGGCTCCGGGCAACCTGGTCTAGTTAGAGATGGCCCTGCTTGTTGCAGAGTGGTTGGACTAGATGGCACTTGGAAGTCCCTTCCACCCAATACACATTCTATGATTTTATGATTCTATTAATATCTTCAAATCAAAACCACAATATTTCAAAGCTGGGATATTTTCAGCTTTTCAGCAATAAGATGTTATAGTTTACACCTTGATGGGGCAAGGAAGAAGTTCTTTTCTGAGAGTGGCTGGGCACTGGAACAGGGAGGTAGTGGAGTCCCTGTCTCAGATTGTTTTCCCATTTGTCACAAAGATTTTGTGTGCAACCAGGCAGTAGTGAAACTCGGCTGCTCTCTGTTTCCTCCTAGCTATGGCTCGAAGGATGGGTCTCAGCTCTGGTATAAACTCACCTTACCAATGTGATTCTATGCTGTGGCACAATATGGGAGTCAAAGTTGTCCCATCACCACCACAATCCATGAGCAACGTTATTTCTTTTGGTGTCCCTCGGGATTGCCTTCACTCTCCACAGTACAGTGTCCCTGGAGGGGTTCAGAAAATGGGCAGGAGATGGTTTAGTGGTTCGGGGTTCTAGGGCAGATCATCTTGGAAGTCTTTTCCAATTGATGTCTTGGTGATTCTATGACTTAATGATACTGTTTTCGTCATTATAGATAATTGATTGCTGCTCAGTCACACACAACAGCAGAGGCTATGTGGACCAGCGGCTGTTCCTCAGGGCAATGGTCCTTCTGGATCCTCCCCCATGACATTTTCTTGGACACTCCCTGTGGGAACATGCTGTCTCACAAAGGCACATGTGTTACACAGAAACGGTTTGGGAGGTTTCAACAATAAGGATGTAGCACCATGTAGACAAAGAGGGATAACAGTCTCACCTCAAATTGCTTCATAGCCAAATGGTAAAATTTCCTAGAGACCACCTCAGGGCAAGTTGTACCATGGTGTTTCTTGGAATAACAACGCCAGTTGCTCATCACTGATTTCATAATTCAGCAGTGAATGGGCCAAGTAGATACAGGACTCTCAAACGCAGCAGCCTGCAGCTCTCACTGCACCCCTCTGGCTGGCTGCTGATCTCTTTTAAAAGTGCCAACCCAGAATCCATCTTTCCATTTAGAGCTTATTAAATCTGTTAATAAATCAGAGAACTGGCTGCTCTTTCTGAGCCCTGCTTGCTGCTCTGGGATGCTGAGCTTGAGGCCAGAGATGGGTTTAGCCACAGGTAAGAAAGGAGTGGGTTTGGCTGATTCACCTCTCGGTTGGAGGGAGTTGGCTGCTTGCAAAAATGCTGCCAGCATGAATAATTTCTGAAAGCTGCCTCTTGTAAAGGTTTCTGGTAAAATTGTGTGCCTGCTAATCCACTTTAAGTCTTCCCTGTCCTTTTGGTGTGCAATGAGATTCTGGGCTCCTCTGCCAAAGGCAAAGCACAGCCTCATTTTCTTTGGTGTTAAAGTGACATCACCCACACAGATCTCACCCACATCATCCCATGTTTCAGAAACAGTCTCTAATGTAACCACCCAGGACCCCACAGTGGATAAGCTTGAAAAACTCCTATGTAAGTTCTGCTCCAAAAGTATGTGATGAGGGTAGAAAGAGCCAATTTGAGAGACAGGTCCTACTTGGAACATTAGTTCCAGGTCCCATTTGGGGATGTAACCTCAGAACAGCAGAGTCATCATTTCCACTGCTCTGCTTTCAAAGTGTTTTGGCTGCTGCATGTCTTGAATTTTTCTTTTTGCATCCCAGAAGGTATAAAAGACTGAAGAATTTTGTTATACCTCTCCATTGTTGTTACAGTAACTTTAATTATAAATAGAGTTCCACGCAGTAACTTGGTGGTTTGGTGTTTCCAAAGCAGTGTGCTAAGGTCAACACATGGCTCTCTCTTCAGTGTGATGAAGACAGGGCTGGGAGAGCTGAATGGGTAGTTCTCCTCTCTAATAAATATTCAAAAACCACTTTGAAAATGCCTCTTACGTTTCGGTTACAGGCTGTTTGGTATTCACCTCGTGCCAAACCTTTCTTTCCTTTTCTTTCTTTGCAAGGATTATGAGTACCCTCTTCATTCTCACAGTTCCCACTACCAGAAGAACGACCGCTGCCCCCCACCGCCCCAGACTCTGCCAGACCGAGCCTGTGAGGTGCCCAGCTGCCGGTCAGATTCCGAGTGCGAGAGGCACAAGCGCTGCTGCTACAACGGGTGCATCTACGCCTGCCTGGAGTCTGTACAGCCCCCGCCAGGTAGGGTGGGCTCAGTGATCAAACTGGCAGCACGAAGCATGCAGAAAGGATGGCAGGCATCCCCGCTGGTGTTGGGTCTGAGGTGGGAGACAAGGTTTGAGTGTGAGCTGAGGATAAAGCTTCAGCTTTTGAACTCTGGGATGGTCGCTAAATCAAAAGAGCATCTAAGTCCAGGTGGTGTTGCAAAATTTCCAGCAGCACAAATGGTAGAAATCACTCAAGGACAGACTTTCTCCTACGATAATACATTCAAGAAGAGAATCCCAATCTGGATCAGTGCTAACAGGAGCAAAGCAGGCACCTTGTCTGATCCACACCCTGGATGGAGAGTGGGAGACAGGAGCTGCTTTAGCCTTTACAACACCGGGTTCTTGTGGCCCTGGATAACATTAATGGCTCCTGCCACTAGAACACAAAAGCAGAAACACAAGTATCTTGCTCAAAATTCAAATCCATCCTTTGCAAGCCCGGAAGCCTCGTCGCTAGCTACTAGAGGAACTCTGTGGTTCTTCCATAACTATGTACTCTATAGCTACTCCACCTTGTCTCTGTGGTTTCTTGTTTCTGTCTTTTGCAGTTCTGGACTGGTTGGTTCAGCCTAAACCACGCTGGCTGGGAGGAAACGGGTGGCTTTTAGATGGCCCAGAGGAAGTCTTACAAGGTACAGTATCTTCTCTGCAATATCAGTAGTTGTACAAAGATACTACGTAATGTTTTCATCATACACAGGGCTTGCCAGGGCTATTGGGATGCTGGAGCTGCTGGTATTTGTCTGGAGTTTCCATAGGAGTAACACTGTGAGGGTTCTGCAGGCTGGTTTCTGCTGCAGTAAAGCAGTTGGATTTTATGGATAGGGCTTATCCTCCAGAAAGCACTTAGGATAGTCCAAGGAACTCGAAATAAGTAGAAATATGTCAGCACACATGGATTTTTTGCCAGCTTCCTGATAAACTGTGGGTGGACTTGGATTAGAATTTTTAATCCAGTGTGGCCTCCTCTCACAGATGTCTTGGGCTGGGGCTCTTGGATCTGCAGGCTGCTTTGAACAAGAGCCCTGGCAAACTGCTGTGGAGGAGTGTTGAGCTGACAGATACTAGGAGCATCTAAGCTTGGGGACAGTGAATGAGATTGGCCTTTCCTTTTCCATGGGGAAAGCATTTTAATTAATTTTTGCCAATACCTCAAGTTGAAACAAGGAGGGAGTGGGGAGGTAGGAAGAAAAGTTTTCTTCTGCAAGATCTTCCCCAGATGGATGTCTGCCTCAAGTTCTTCATGGAAAGGCTACTCCAGCTTTTGATCAGATTTAGTCAGATAAAGGCAGTCCCAATAAATTACCCTCTTTGGCCCTACACAGATGGCATCAGACTCACCAGACTTTGACTCTCATCTGTTATGGAAACTCCTTCAAAAGAGACTTTGCCTCCAGCTCACTGGAGTTGCACTGCTAGAAACAAGATAAATACATTCTTCCTCATCATCCTTGCCATACTTACGTTATTTGTTCTTATCTAAACACCTTCATCTCAACTTGAGGGGGTAATTAGTGAAATAACCGTCAGCCATGGCACAAGGATTACAGCAGAGGTCCTTTAAATTAGAATCCTGGCAAATGAAAGAGTGAAGCGTCCCTGCATAGTCTGTGCTTTGAATGGACACAAACCCCTCCTGTGAGTCCTGCTTTACTCTTATCCTGCTCTGACTTGTTGGGTGTCCATGTGGGGGTGGTTAAAGCCTCAGTTTGTAGCAGGGGGTGGTACTGCCTTACCCCACAGTGAGTCACATCAGAGAGTTCATGGGTGTGGAGCAAAGAACAAAGGAGCAAACCACCTGTTTCCTGGTTGCGTTTGCCTGCTTCTCACCCAGCCCCAAACACTGCCTGGAACAGACTTGTGGCTGCTTGGAAGGGATAGCTGTGTGGAGGAGGGTGAGCATGGTGGGAAGTGGTGGTCTGTCCTCACCGCTCTTCAGCCCCCACGCAGACCCTGCAGGTGATGTTACAGGGAGTCAGGCTGACCTGCGCTCCCCATATCACACTGGGATGCCAGGTTTTGTGTGAGGTGTGAACTGGATCTTGGCTCTGCCAGGCTTCTTTGGAGGTGTTAGCTCCTTGGTACCTTTGCATGGGAAGTAGTCTGAGATCCTGTCTGGGAGGAGATACAGAATGTGATAGCCATTGTTGCTAAAGGCATGATTTATGACCTGCAGGCTTCTTTTGCAGCTGAGGCCTGCAGTACCACTGAGGATGGAGATGAGCCTCTGCATTGCCCCACAGGCTATGAGTGTCACATCATCAACCCAGGCAACGTGGCTGAAGGTATCCCTAACAGGGGCCAGTGCATCAAGCTCCGTGGAAATCCAGGTCAGTTGTCTGGAAAGCTCCACTCCTTTCTTGTTCTGTCATGCAAACACCAGTAAGGGACAGTGCACTATCACTGGCTTTGAAGGAGGACTGCTTTCTACAAATAGAATAGTTTCAGATTGCAGTTTTGATTCTGACTTTGCTTTCTGTATCCAAAACTTTGTTCCCTTTATTCTGCTGATATATTGGCCCATTAAAGGAAGTTATATAGTCCCAGCTATCTTCCAGGAAGGCTCATAACATGTCTGGGTATGTGTGACTTCAATGAGTAGTAGTATATGTATGGCTGCACTGGGCTACAAATCATCTTGGAGTAGAGACATGAGATATCAGTTGTGCCATTTGGTGGTGGTAAAAGCCAGGGGAAGCATCAAACCAGCTCTCTGATCTGCTTCCGTAGAACACTAAGATTTTTTCCAGGGCTTTTTTGATCATCACCTTCCTTCTTTTATAACTTTTTAATAAGGTCTGTAATAACTAATGTACAGCTGCAAGGCTCTTAGACACAAGGTATTTCTGCAAGCTTAAGTAATTATATAATTGGTACAGAAGGACCTCCATTTATGTGAAACAGTAGCAGATAGTCTGAAAATTTACCCAAATTTTCTTCCATTTGAGAAAATCTGTGACTCACAACCACTGAAAAGAACACAAGGTGCTAGTAGCCGGCTAATTAACCTCACTCAAGTAAAGTGAGTTGTGTCCACAGAGATCAATAATCCAAACAGTTTTACAAAAGTTTTGGAGCAGCCCTCAGCTACAGAGATGTTTATTTTGCTAGTTTTGAGGTTGTTATTTCCACAATTTCTCTGTGCTGCACACAGAAGGCTGGGGGTTAGCACAGAGAGCAAAGGCTGAGTGGGTATGTTCTCATGATGTACCTTCTCTTTCAGATGGACGCAACCTGAGGCACAAGTTCTACAAGGAGTATTTTGGTAAGTTGCTGGCATGAAACCCAAAGCATTCTATGCTTCTATGAAGTGGTTGCTATTATTAACTTCATAGTCCTTGCATTGCTCACAAGGAATTGGCTGCGTAAGAATTTAAGGTCTGTACCTAACAAAAAGAGATTCTTTAGCCTCTTCTTTAGCGCTGCTCTATGAGACCAGTAAAACTAAGATGCTCAGAGAATCTTAAGAGAACACTTGCCACAGGCTAACTTAAAATCTAACTTTGCTGGTTTTTACAGGGAGCAATTCCAATAATGTGGTCGGCTACGTGAAGAACCAGCAGAAACATTTAGGCTAATTGAAGGTGTGCCTAGGTGAGTGTCCTTGGAATAAAGGGACAGCGGGTGAGAATAGTTGGTGCTTAGTGTGCAATTATTTAAGGAAATTATTGTTTGAGGGTGACGTTTCCTCTCCTCAAAATGCCAGGATAAGGAAAGCACCTACATACAGGTGCAGGCTTCAGGCTGCATAAAATACTGATGTCAACAAACAGCTGGGGCTGTAAAAATGTCCCAAGAAGAGTGGGTGCCAGAAGGATGGAGCCAGGCTCTTCTCAGTGTCATCTAATGATAGGACAAGGGGCAATGTGTATGAGCTGGAACAGAGGAAGTTCCACATCAATGTGAGAAGGAACTTCTCTATGGTAAGGGTGACGGAGCACTGGAATGGGCTGCCCAGGGAGGTTGTGGAGTCTCCTTCTCTGGAGAAGTGTAAAACCCTCCTGGTCATGTTCCTTTTGTGACTTGATCTAGGTGATCCTGCTGTGGCAGGGGGATTGGACTGGATGGTCTTTTGAGGTCCCTTCCAATCCCTAATGTTCTGT
>JAOXOE010000720.1:12924463-12953501 GCA_028565055.1 Phoeniculus purpureus
AGAGGAGGTTCCACATCAATACGAGAAGGAACTTCTTCACAGTGAGGGTGACAGAGCACTGGAAGGGGCTGCCCAGGGGCTTGTGGAGTCTCCATCTCTGGAGACGTTTCAAACCCACATGGCCATGTTCCTGTGAGACTTGATCTAGGTGACCCTGCTGTGGCAGGGAGATTGGACTGGATGACCTTTCGAGGTCCCTTCCAATCTCTAATGTTCTGTGATTCTGTGAAAATGTCCTAATATAACAATAAAGAGGAGTTCCCTTAGCAGTGAGCTCCTAATAGAAGCTCTTCAGAGAAACATGGAAGCAAATCACAGCATCACAGAATCACTCTGGTTGGAAAAGACCCCTGGGATCACCAAGTCCAACCATCTACCCTACCTTACAAGTTCACCCCTACAAATGCTGTAGATGGCTCTTGGCTATTTCCATAAGGTTTTGGAAGTAGGACAGATGAACAAACAGGAGACTGTGAAGTACATAAACAGCCCTCAGGAGTCCTTCAAAGGACAGTGCTTCCTCTAGAATCACAAATATGATTACTTCTCCTGACAGTGTGTCTCTGGGCTGAGTAGGGAATAGAATCATAGAATCATTAGGGATTGGAAGGGACCTGGAAAGATCATCTAGTCCAATCCCCCTGTATAATACTACCATAGACTGGTTTCCCACTTTTCCACTAACGTACACTGGACACTGCGGGTTCACACAATTAAAGGGCCATCTATGGAGTTACCGAAAGAAGCCAGAGAAACTCTTCTACTTCCCAGGCACACTTGTAGCATAGAAAAAAGAATGGTCCAGACCTTCAGTGGGACGTTCAGACGTCTCAGCAGGTAACAAAATACCTTTTACTTGAAGCTCAGAGCAGAGAGAGAGTTGCATCTAGGTGGCCTTGGGCAAGTCTGCTTTCCTCTGAAGCCAGTTCTGCCTGCAAAGAGCTGTCATGCTTGAGCACAGTCGCTGCCATCTGCTGCTGGGTGCCTATGGTCCATTTGCTAGTCTGGTGATCATTGATCACTGATGAGAAAACTTGGCCAGAGCAGCTATTCAGGGGAGAAGGCCAGAAATGTTGTGCAGGCAGCCTATGTCTGTCTGTGCTTGAGGACAGCACTGTGTGACCAGCTAAGAGGACAGAGCATGGGAGTAGACAAGGCTTCAGATATGATATTATTTCCCTTTTTACTGTGCTCCTAGTGGTGGGTGGTTAATGACTGTCAAAGCCTGATGTGTTACAGACACGTGGACTGCTGCTGGGTAGAAGACAGTGAGAAAGGGCAGATTTGCTGCGATTTTGGCACCAGCCGCAACACTTGAGACACCTGGCAATTCACTCCTATTTTTCAGGACCCTCTCTGGCATTCCTCAGTCTACTGGGCGGACTTTTGATCCACCCACTGAGTGCTCTGTTTTCAGGGTGCTGAGAAGTACACTGGCAGATCCACTCAGTCATCTGGAATCACAGTTGTCAATATGTGAGGCAATGTTCAAAGCGCTGCGTATCGCTGCAGGAGAAAGGTAAAAAGGATGATGTGAGGATGTCATGTACTCTTCCACTGTGCAGGCGGAACACAGGAGCTCAGACAGCTTACTAGGAGATGTCTAATCTCGTTTTGCACATCAAAGGCTGAAAACCCTGAAGAGATGGCATCCAGCATTCCAGCCCATTCCTAAAACTACCAGCCTTGCAATTTCACTGTGCCTCAGTTTGCCCAGCTGAGAAAGGGGAAAGTGATGTGTCCGTGATTAAGTTTAATGTATTCATGTTTTAAGTGCTTGGAGAGCTGCAGAAGAAATTTCTTTGATTCTGTGAAAGCTCTGAATGATAGAATTAGAGAGAATGTTATTTGATCTCCTAATCTCCTACTTAACTGTGAAATTTCTCCTTGCAATTCCTATAGCAAGTCCATAGCTACTTGATTACTTGTAGGAGACTTCTTAGAAAGGCTTCTGAGAGTGATTTAAAGTCTGGAGATCATCAGAGGCTCCAGCATATTTTTTTATACATACTTTAGTGGTAAGTAGTTAATTAGTTAAGTGGCAAGTGTTTAAGGGTTAATTACCTTCATTTTATAATGCCTTAAAAAATTTCTTCTTTCCACTCTGTTTTTATGTACAATCATCATAGATTCATTCTCAAATTTCCTTTTAAAAGGCACATCGATATCAAAAAAGGCTATTGCTACGTGATCAAAAACAGATCCTTTCAACAGGAAATGGGCGGGTTTCATGTGCTCAAGTTCAAACATGTATTATTATACATGCTAAAAATATCCCTGTTGCTTAGGCTAGCTACTGCACAACACGGTGAAACACTAAACAGAGAGCTGCCTGTACACCTACAGAAGCATCAAGCACCCTACAATCAACACAGAACCACAGAACACTAGGGATTTCAAGAGACCTCGAAAGATCATCTAGTCCAATCCCCACAGCAGGATCACCTTGATCAAGACACACAGAAACATGGCCAGATGGATTTTAAACTTCTCCAGAGAAGGAGACTCCACAACCCACCCTGCTGGGCAGCCCTTCCAGGGCTCTGTCACCCTCACCGGGAAGAAGTTCTCTCTCATATTGATGTGGAACCTCCTCTGTTCCAGCTCACACCCACTGCCCCTTGTCCTATCATTGGATGCCACTGAGCAGAGCCTGGCTCTGTCGTCCTGACAACCCACCCTTTCCATTTCTATAAACATTAATAGGGGTCACTCCTCAGTCTCCTTTTTTTTTCCCAGCTCAAGAGACCCAGCTCCCTCAACCTTTCCTCATCAGGGAGATGTTCCACTCCTTTCATCCTCTTTGTGGCTCTGCACTGGACTCTTCAGCAGTTCTGTGTCCTTCTGGAACTGAGGGGCCCAGAACTGGACACCAGAGAAGGAGAACCTCTGTCGGTCTACTAACCACCTGTCTTCTGATCCACCCCAGGATGCCATTTGCCTTCTTGGCCACAGGGGCACATTGCTGGCTCATGGTCATCCTGCTGTCTGGTTTAATTCCCCTTCTTTAATTCCATAATATCTAACCAGGGGTCTGACTGTCTCAGGTAGAAGAAAGGTCCTTAAAATTGGAAGAAGTGTTGCTGTGGCTCCTGCAGTGCTGGGTACAGCACAGAGTTTAGCAGATTAATTAAAAAGAAAGAGGATTTCTGGTTTCAAGTTCTCAAATGACAATGAAGGTTTTGTTTGTACCTGCGGTGCCTCTGAGGAGCTTTTAGAGGCAGCCCTGTGCTGCGTCTGCAGCGGCGAGCAAACTCTTGGGGTGAGCCTTGTCCTAGTTGATCTTCATAGCATCCATCTCCTGTGTGGGTGTGGGAGCTGGCATCAGCCTGACTGCAAGCTCTGCACACTCTGTCCAGGCAGAGCGATGCAGCAAAACCACATGGCTAATCCTTTTTGGTAAGAGCTGATACCACCTCAGCCTCAGCAACTCCATGTTTAATTTTGTAGTTAAATGTTGAGAGGAGACATCATTGCCTTTGCAGCTACCTGAAGGAAGGTTGTAGAGAGGCTGGTACCGACCCTCTTCTCCCTGCTGACAGGACAAGGGGAAACGGCCACAAGTGTCACCATGGGAAGGTCAGATTGGAAAACAGGAAAGATTTGTGAAGTGAAAGAGTAGTTAAACATTGGAACAGGCTGCCCAGGGCAGTGGCGGACTCCTCATCCCTGGAGGTGTTCAAAAGGCGAGCAGATGTGGCACAGTGGGACTTGGTCTGATGCTCATGGAGGTGTTGGGTTGGACTTAATGATTCTGCAGGTCCTCTCCAACTTTAATGGTTCTGTGAAACTGCAATTTGCTTTCTTTTTTTCAGTTTAAAAGCCCCCTCATTCTTCTGTTGCTGGCTTCAGCTTTAGTAAGTGTCATCACGAAGGAATACGAGGATGCTGCAAGCATCACCATGGTAGGTGGCACCTCCCCTGTGACCCAGCCCTTTGCTGTCTGGAGCTGTTGAACCCGCACTTGTGATGGCTCTCTGTTTGCAGGCAGTGCTCATCGTGGTGACTGTGGCCTTCATCCAGGTAGGTCTGCCAGAGCTTGGCTTTGTAGCTAGGGCTGTCCTGAGACCTCTCATGTAACTTCTCTCTCATTTACAAGGAATATCGCTCTGAAAAGTCCCTGGAAGAGCTGAACAAGCTGGTGCCCCCAGAGTGCAACTGGTGAGTGTGTCTGCTGTGGCAGGTTAGCAGGGCTTGGGTGATAAAGGCAGAACAGGCAGGTGAGAAAAGTGGCTTCAGGTTGTCACACACATAATGAGAACCTGGTCTCTGGACAGTCAGCACCATGTCTGGGCGCAGCTCTAAGTCACGGTGAAAAGCGGCAAAATAACTCTGCTCCTCAGGCACCCAAAGGAACCAAATAGAAGCTAAGAGACAAGACGGTCTCAGAAATTGCCTTCTCTGCACCCTGTATAAGGGTTCCCACAGCCTCCTGTGTGTCGCTGACTCTTTAGCTGTAGCTAAAACCTCACCTGCATGGACTTTTGGCTTTAAAGTAGTTTTGCCCCAAGAGACTGGTACAAGCAGCCCCTGAGCAGAGGTGTACGTGGGCTGGGTTTCCTCACCCACACCCACCCGTGGCTGTACGTATGTGCTGGGCATGGGCTCACCAGGCATTCGGTGTGGATGGACCACACATGAGCGCAGTTGTGCCAGCGCCCATGGAGCAGCTGTGGGGTGTACCCAACACCACTTCCCTCACTGCTCTGGAGAGCAGGAAACACTTTGCCTGTTTATGGCCTTGCAAATCGGTTTTGTCTCTGCCAACACAAATAAGCTGCAAGGCGCCAAGAAACGTTGCACTGCAAATGCAGCGTGGGGCTTGCTTCTGGTCCAAAGCTCACCTGGATCTGGACCTTACAGATGCCACTGCTTGTTCCTTATGTATGCTATGACACCACAAGCATCCAACCACTTGAAAGGCAGTAATGACACTTGAAATACAGTGGTGACAGGCCAGCAGCTATTCCAGCTTTAAAACCAAATTTTTAGGTTAAAGAGTCTGTATTTCATTATTTAAAACATAAGCACACCTTCTTATCACTCATATCTGCCCTACATGTACCTTCTAAGTCACTTAATCAGGTCTTCCATAACCTGCCCATCTGTTTATGAATCAAACCAGCCCAAAACCAAATATAATCATCTCTCCTCATCTTTACAAAGATTTAATGTTCTTGTTTATGTTGGATGCTCTTTGGAGCAGCGATGTTCTTGCTTTCTTGCCAGTCACATTTCTACACCTGCAGAAGGGACAGAAAACCTCACAACCAGGTTTCTTTTCTTTTTTCCACTTAGCCTGAGGGAAGGAAAACTGCAGCATCTCCTAGCGCGAGAGCTTGTGCCAGGAGACATCATTTACCTGGGTGTTGGCGACAGAGTTCCTGCAGACCTCAGGCTGATAGAGGTAAATACTGCAACGTGGACAAGAACTAGATCTGGAAAACCCACCTGGATGTGTTCCTGTGCGACTTGGTCTAGGTGATCCTACTCTCGCAGGGGGGTTGGACTGGATGATCTTTCGAGGTCCCTTCCAATTCCCAATGTGCTGTAATTCTGTGAAATGTCTGAGCAGTGCCTGAAATGGGCCTTTTTAATTAGGTTACAGATCTGCTGGTGGATGAATCCAGTTTTACTGGAGAAGCTGAGCCTTGCAACAAGACTGACAGTGTCTTACTGGAAGCCTGTGACATAACCACGCTGAGCAATGTTGTGTTCATGGGGACCCTGGTGCGATACGGGAAGGGGAAAGTAAGTCCTGTTGGCCTTGATCTCTTCCTCAAGATTAGTTGCAGATTCTCTAGACTATTGTAGAAGCAAAGACTGGCTGAGGTAGGAAGGGACCTCAGAGGTCATATACTCCAACCCCTGCTATGGGCTGTCTGTCAACCAGATTTGGCTGCCCAAGGCCTCATCCAACCTGTCCTTGAACACCTCCAGGTGCCACAAGCACTCTGGGCAATTGATTCCAGAGTGTCTCCACCCTTGTAATGAAGAACTTCTTCCTAAGATCTAGTCTAAACCTCCTCTCCCTCAGTATAAAACCATTTCCCCTTGCCCTATTGCTAGAAATAGGGAAAAGTCCCTCTCCAACCTTCCTGCATGTTCCCTTCAGGTATTGGAAGGCAGCTATAAGGTCCTGTGTGATCTGCGCTAGAACCTGCTCCAGCAGGCGGATTGGACTGGATGATCTTCAGCGGTCCTTTCCAAGCCTTCCGTTCTGTGATCCTATGACTTTCATCTGTCTCTTTTTTTTCAGGGTGTAGTTATTGGGACGGGTGAAAAGTCACAGTTTGGAGAGGTGTTCAAGATGATGCAAGCTGAAGAGGTAAAGAAGTCTCTGTGGAAATGGTGGTTGTTGTGGATGACAGTTTGTGAGGAGGAGCTGAGACTCAGTGCACTGGGTTCAGCTTTGTTTCTGCTGTGAAGTGTCTGTGGGGCTGAGGGACACCAAACTGCTCTATCCAGAAGAGAAGGTTCTAAGCAGGATTTAGGATTCTAAATCCAGACTACTGATGCTCCACTTGCATCCAACTTGGTAGTCACCCAGACATTACAGGTTTTTTCCCCCCCACACCCCCAATTCCTCTGCATACATAAAATTCTATTTCTTTATGAGCTAAAACTTCAGGGCCCAGAGCTCTAAGCTTGCACAGATAAGGCTCTAGAAACCCACTACCTCCTGATCCATTAGGGTCAGACATCACAGCAAAGCAGAAGTAGATGCTTTTGGGTAACATGTGTGAAGCCTCTGGACAGAAATGAGGGTCCACACTTTTTGTGCCTGTCTCAAAGGAGCTGTACATATCATCTAGCCCTGGACCCCATTTATGAGGTCCTTTTCTGATTTAGCCCTTGATATGACTCTGTCTTGGCTCCCCAGCCATAACTGAAGACGATCCATTTATTTTATCCCACTTTTAGCCTGTCTCAAATGCGTTGAGGCTGAGACTTATTCCTCATGGGATGGTCTGTGCCCAACAGACCCACCCCACTGTGGGTTGGGTTGGGGTGGGGTATATAAGATAGCTGTAGGGACCACATAACAGGACTGTGTGGTAAGTTGTTTTGAGGTAGCATCTTATCTTACACAGTAAAGACAGCAACTCTTCTATAATGTTTCCAGACTCCCAAAACTCCTCTCCAGAAAAGCATGGACAAACTGGGGAAGCAACTCACCCTCTTCTCCTTTGGCATCATCGGTGAGTTGGATGCGATGCTCCTACTCTTCTGGCCACATGTGAGAGCTCTCTGCGCTGCAGGGCACTTCCTAAAGTACTTACTGATGTGAGTTTGGGGGTTCAAGCAGAGATACCTCAGGTGGAGAGATTTGGGGGCCTCATTGCATACTCAGTTCCCCAAAACCAGCTAAACTTTGTTAGATCACAGAATCACAGAACATTAGGGATTGGAAGTGACCTCAAAAGGTCATCCAGTCCGATCCTGCCAGAGCAGGATCACCTAGACCAAGTCGCACTGGAACACATCCAGGCAGGTTTTAAACCTCTCCAGGGAAGGAGACTCCACAAGCCCCCTGGGCAGCCTGTTCCAGTGCTCCATCACCCTCACTGTGAAGAAGTTCAAGATATTCAAGATTTTCTGGAAGTGTTTTAAACATGTCATTTTTCTCCACCAGGTTTAATAATGCTCATAGGCTGGCTACAAGGGAAGCCTCTCCTCAGCATGTTCACCATCGGAGTCAGGTGAGGACTGGGGAGCATCTCACTTTGATTTCTAATTGAACCTGTCCCAGGGGGATTCCCTCTTCAAAACAACAGACATTTCATAAAGCAGAACTTGAGCGGGATCCTTCCCAAGTACGTACTGATCTTGCACTGGTGAGACTCATGAACTTTATTTGGGCAAGGAAAAAGCCTGAGGGTTTATTTCATTCTCAAAGTTTTGTGTAAATTTTCCACCGGCTTTTCCATCTCACCCTTTCACCTCTGCACTGTGAATGTAGTGGCAGTGTAGCAACAGCAAATATTCCCCTTTGCTGTTCTTGCTGGATTTACGGCTGAAGGTAGCAATGCACGTTTTGCGCAGCACAGAAAGCGTTGCACAACCTCTTAGCCAAACATAATAAACTGTGTGTTTTTACTAGCACCCGTAAAATCTGTTGCTTAGCTTTGGCTTGGCTCTAAAATCAGGTCTTTGGCAGAGCAGGGAAGGCATTCTGTGGGAATAAAAACAAAACCATGGATGAGGAGATGACAGAAGCCATGCTGGCTCAGTGCCCACCTCCCTGTCTCCTTGTGGGGGGATGTGGTAGCGAAGGAAAGTGGTTAAGCCTGAGTTTTGGAGAGCAGCCTGTGCTTTCAGAAGTCCTTCCTAGCCGCTTTTTGCACAGACCTAGATATGTTCAGAGCTACCCAAGGAATAACTAGGGGACAGATACAGACTCTGTCTGGGTTTTTCCTGTGCGTCAGGTGTTGCAGATTTTGATGCTGCTCCAATCTGCGTGCAGTATGGGGAAGTTTGGGGACCTGATTCTTCTCCACCATTGCTTGTACCCACACGTACAAGACAATGGCATCCTGGCCTGGATTAGAAACTGTGTGTCCAGCAGGAGTAGGGAGGTGATTGTCCCCCTCTACTCAGCACTGGTGAGGCAGCACCTTGAGTACAGGGTCCAGTTTTGGGCACCTCAGTATAAGGGAGACATCGAAGTGCTGGAGCGAGTGCAGAGGGGGCAACAAAGCTGGTGAAAGGCCTGGAGAATCAATCTTATGAGGAGAGATTGAGAGAGTTGGGGCTGTTTAGTATGAGGAAGAGGAGGCTGAGGGGAGACCTCATTGCTCTCTACAACTATCTGAAAGGACACTGTAGAGATGTTGGTGCTGGTCTTTTCTCACAGAGAATTAGTGACAGAACCAGAAGGAAGGGCTTCAAGCTGCAACAGGGGAGGATTAGATTGGACATCAGGAAAAAATTCTTCACAGACAGAGAGGTCAGGCCCTGGAATGGGCTGCCCAGGGTGGTGGTTGAGTCCCCATCTCTGGATGAGTTTAAAAGCCGCTCAGATGTGGTGTTGGGGGATCTGGTTTAGGGGTGACCTTGTAGAGTAGGGTTGATGGTCGGACTTGATGATCCCAGGGGTCTTTTCCAACCTGAATGATTCAATGATTCGGTGTTTCTGATTTGCCATATATTTGTGGCTGCTACTTAGTGTATGTGGCTGTCCTTCAGAAGTATTTCTTTAGGAAGTAATTTTGCATACATAATACAAAGACAGTTGAGGTAGAAATAATGAACTTTCTCCTGCAGCATTCTGTCACACCACCCAAAGAAGCAGACTGCTGTCTCACATCACATGTCCTGTTGCTGAAGCTAGTCTGTGCATTTCCAGACTGGTTGCTGGCGTGGTGCATTGGAGCCTGAGCTGTGAAATCCTGGCTCACTGAATTGTCACTTCATTCACCTCTGTCTCAATTAATCTCTTAACAGTAAATACTTCTAGGAAGAAAAGCTACTGAAACATGTCAGAGTCTGAAATTTGAGAACAACAACTGGTTTTCTTATAGAATGAGTTGATTACTGCCAGAGCTGATTAAATCTCAGAGCAGTGGGTTAAAATAAGAGTTGAATCATTGCAAACCAGCGTACTGGGTCTGGTTTCCTCTACCTCCACCTTCCCCACAGGAAACCCTCATTGTGAAACCCAAAGTCTTTCTCTGTTTGAGCAAAAGATGTAGTAGCTATTTTTAAGTATGCAGCTAAAAAAGACCAAGGAATCTTAGTTTAGCCATTGCTGAACAAGCCATGATGAAACAGAGTCTAGAAGAGCAAAGTCAGGTTTGCTGTTCAGTTAATGTGTCTGGCTAGGTTACAGATACTGTTTGGATTTTGCTGTTAGTATACAAACTGTGTGGGACTGGTAAGAGTTCTGGTGAGGCAGGTAAAAGTAGCAGGCTGTAAAATTAGTTTTCAGATTGCAGTGAGTATTAGCAGACATAAAACAGTGCTGCTTACTATGAGTCATCTAATGATAGGCCAAGGGGCAACGAGTGTCAGCTGGAACACAGATTCCACATAAATATGAGAAGGAACTTCATGGTGAGAGTGACAGAGCACTGGAACGGGCTGCCCAGGGGGATTGTGGAGTCTCCGTCTCTGGAGACGTTTAAAACCCTCCTGCATATGTTCCTGTGCAGCTGGATCTAGGGGATCCTGCCGTGGCAGGGGGATTGGACTGGATGATCTTTCTAGGTCCCTTCCAATCCCTAATGTTCTGTGATTCTGTGATTTTCAGTGTACTGTTGTAAAAACTAAGTGTTCTTGTCCTAGTTCTGTGCTCGTTGCAAGTGTATATTTCAAGTAAATGTTATTTGAAGAAGGAATTCCTAAGCGTGAGGACAAGTTCCATTCATTTGTGCATCGTAAGTTATAATGTAAATTCTTTTTCCTCAATCAGAGTCAGGATTATTTACCATTCAAACTGTTGAGTTTTTTGAGCTTTTACTTCACTGGCTGCAAGATTACAGCCCTTGATTTTTTTTTTTTAATACTTCCTTGTTTGTGCCAAAATTTTACCATTTTTCATGTAGTGCAGATTTCTGCAGCTGCATTTCTGTTTTCCTCAGATATTCCTTTGGGACTGCTTTCTTCTATCGCTCCCTGCCTCAATCCAAAAGAACACCAGAGGTGAGCAAATAAGGATGCAGACAAAACAAAACAATGGTGTTTCCTGTCCCATTTATTGGGAAGCCTCCAGTCCATCATTTAACAGACTTTATTGCTGTGTTAAAGTGTTTTACTGAACTGAGATAAGCAGAAAAAGTGTGTAGCTCTTGAAGTGGTGGCTAAAGAGATCACAGTTGCTCTGCAAACACTTCTCACTCTGTCTGCTCAAGGCCAGGCAGGGTACTGAACTGCATGGGTGTCTGTAGAGGTTTTCAGTGCATAGAGAGGAGTGTTGTTATCAGAGTAGAAGTACAGGTATGCTTCTAGTGATGAAACAGCATTCAGTTATGAGGTGTCAATAGCAGTTACTTTTACAAGCACAAATGCTTTTATTAAAATACATGATACTGAAGAGTTTGCAGCCTGCTTGACTAAACCATTTTATGCAGAATTCGAGACTAAACTCTTGCTTAGCTACTGCTGTATCACAGAATCACAGAACATTATGGATTGGAAGGGACATCCAAAAATCATCTAGTCCAATCCCCCTGCCAGAGCAGCACCACCTAGACCAAGTCACATAGGAACATACCCAAGCAGGTTTTAAATGTCTCTAGACAAGGAGACTCCACAACCCCCCTGGGCAGCCCCTTCCAGTGCTCTGTCACCCTCACCGTAAAGAAGTTCCTTCTCATATTAATGTCGAACCTGTGTTCCAGCTGACACCCATTGCCGCTTGTCCTATCGTTAGTTGACACTGAGAAGAGCCTGTAGCCTTTCCAAGTGCTTTTCACTGTGATTTCTTTGGTGCTCGCTGCAATTTGGATTGTTATCCCAGTGAGGCTTAATGTTCATTAATCTGTTCATGGACTACTTATTACTAATCACAGAACATTAGGGACTGGAAAGGACCTTAAAATCATCTAGTCCACTCCCCCCCGCCACAGTAAAACTTTGCAAAGCACCTGTATTTCAGCAGCATTCTTGCTGCCTCTCTACTGGTTCAGAAATCTTTGGAGTCAGTCTTACTACAGTTACTTAATTGTGATGGGAGAGTGTTCAAGGAGCTCGGATGCTAGCATTATCTTGGCTGTCCAGGAGTGTCTTCTATCCTTTGGACAGCTCTAAGCATCCAGAAAATGAAGTACTTGTTTAGAGGGCTGAGCTGTCCTTTGGTTTCTTTTACTTAAGTAGGAACGGTACCAAAGTATCCAGTAAGATTCCACTACTTCACTATATTGCAGTGCATAACGTGAACTAAGATATATTAACAAAGTTAATGCACTTTCATGCTATAAAGACTGATAGTTACAATAGTTAGGGAACTTCCTTAACAAGTATAAATGTGAGCCCTGGGGGTGAGAATGTACCTGGTTATTGCAATCCAGGCTACCCGAGAGGTAGCTGCAAGGCTTGTCAGCTTTGTGACAGCTTAAAGCGTTGTCTGTCAAGCTGCTTAAACTTTGAAGCTGTAGATTGTGAGCACCATGTACTTAAAGGATTTTGGTTTCTTAGGCTTATAAAAAATTTACCACTGGCATTTCGTATGCCAAGACAGAATTCCAAAAGAAGCTGAATGCAAAGTAGGTGCACAGTGCTCGCTTGATCTTGGTGAGATTTGAGAACAGGGTTCTCTAAGACTGCTTCTGAGCTCCTGGTCCAGCCCTGGCATAGCTTCTGAAGAGGTAGCGGTGGAGAGCAGAGGTTACTTGGCCTGTTGTGCCTGCTCTGTGAGCCACCGTGGAAGGACAGAGATTGCACTGGTACCTGAGCCATGGGAAGAGGGGCAGGGCAGAAGGACAGGGCTGGCTCTTGCAGGTTCTCCTGGTGGAAGAGAAGGCAATGGCAGCGGTGGTCTCAGGGGCAACATTGCTGACATCCAGTAGCTTCATGTTTAATGCAGAGTGACACATCTGCATTTTTAGGGTTGCTATAAGGAGAAGTGCCAAGAATTCAAGTCAATTTACCTAGAAGGTTGGCGATTGTAGCATGCCCAGCACTTGCAGGTAGAGGGACCAATGTGCAAGGCTTCAAAAAAAGTAAAGCTAGGCAATATGTAATCAAACACCTGCAGCCTTCATCAAGAGCTCACTGCACATTAATGCAACATTATGCTTCTGTCTGCCAGTTGTATTTTTGCCTTAGTCCCCCCGTATTTTGCCAGGTTTCCCTAAGGAAACTTAGTGTTTGCTTTCTAGAAGATGTTTTCTTAAAGCACTCACTACTTTTAGTGATGTGTGTATGCTTGGTAAGGCCAAGTACTTAGGGTGAAGTAGCGATAAGTGTGGTAGATGATGTTTGCAGCCTTCAAGCATGGTCAGATCCTCCTGAAGTTACAAATAAGAAGGTAAGCACAAGGAATTTAGTCCAGTGACTAAATTGACACAAGTCACAGAATCCCACAAGGTACTGTGGCTGGAGGACACCTCTGGAGACCTTCCAGTCCAACCTGTATTCCAGCATGATCTGCTACGGTAGATTGCCCAGCACCATGCTCAGCCCAGTTTTCGCTGGACTGTTGCTGTCACAGAATCACAGAACATTAGGGTTTGGAAAGGACCTCAAAAGATCATCCAATCCAGTCCCCCTGCTACAGCAGGATCACCTAGATCCAGTTGCACAGGAACATGGCCAGGTGGGTATTAAACATCTCCAGAGAAGGAGAGTCGTGTTACTTCTCTAGATTCAACAGAAAGCAAACCCAAGAACTGAGGCAATCCTGATTTATTAATTCTGTCATCTTACTTCTATATCTAATCCTCTTCAGGAAGCTCTGCTTGTAACTAAGGTTTAGAGCCCCACTGGATTGTCCTACTTTCCACAGCTCAAAGGGACAATAAAGGTTGCCAGCACATGGGAAACTTTTAGACAAGAAAAATTCCCCAAATCATTCTTTCAAACTTGTTTTCCTTCAGCAGTAAATGACTTAATTTACTGTGTTCTGTTAAAGAAAATCATATGACTGCACTTATTTAAGTCAATAGTTTTGAGTCAAGATGTGACGTTGCAGGCTTTTTAAAAATACTAAATTTCAAGAGGAAATCAGTCTTTTTATTGGCTGCACAGATGGCTTAGCTTCCTGTCAGATACATTAATGAACACTCCAGATGTGCCAAAAAACTCCCCAGATGTTAAACATCTTTGTTCTTTGGCTGATTTACTGTTATTTGTGTTTGGGACATATTTATTGTGGGTAGGAAGGAGCTTCATGCTTGTAAGCAGTACTGTATGCAGAGCATTTTGTTTTGTCTTACATTTGAAAAGCAGTGCTAGTAGTTGGGTACTTGTAGGAGGAGCAGGGTCTGAAACCAACTGTGTGGGATTTAATTTCATGAGACTCCAGGCAGGACTAATTATAAACTGCTACGTGGCAGTGGGAGCAGATGTCCAATCTGAGTTGCTTGAGATGCAGAAGGATCTGCTCTGCAAACTTCTGCCCTCGAGGTTGCCCGAGAGTTTATGTCCTTGTGGCTGCCAGCATCCTTGCCCCCAAGAGGGCTACTAAACCTCTTGTAAACTCTACAGATGTGGAGCCTCATTCAGCACAAGACTTCTGCAGATTTCTTGGAAATGAGCAGCTAGGCAGCTGGACAGACCCCAACTGGGCAACCACCAATCGTAAGAAATTTAACAACTGCAAGGGACAGATTCTGCACCTGGGATCGGACAGTCCTGTGTATGTGCACAAACTGGGGGATGAGGCTGGAGAGCAGCCCTGTGGAAGGAGATATGGGGGGCTTGGGTTGATGCCAAGTTGAATAGGCGTCAGCACTATCCCTTGGCAGCTAGAAGGGCCAACCATGCTGTGAGGTGCATCAAGCACAGCAGAGCTGGCCTGTCAAGGGAGGTGATCATCCCACTCTGCACTGCATTGCTGCTGCCTCACCTTAAAGGCTGTGTTCAGTTTTGGGCACATCAGTACAAGGACATCAGGTGGTTCGACTTGAAGACTTAAGCATCTTTTCCAACACAAATGATTCTGTGAAGCTATTAGAGGGTGTCCAGAGGAGAGAAACCAAGATCGTGGAAGGCCTCAAGGGCAGGACCTCCTCCCTATAAGGAGCAGATGAAGTCAATTGATTTGTTTAGCTTGGAGGAAAGAAGGGTGTGGGGAGACCTCCAACTCAAGATACTCTGACTGTAAGTCAGCCAGACACTGGTGAATGGCAGGCAGTGTCCAGCGGTGGGATGGGGATAAGCTGCCCAGCCTCACCTGGTCCATAAGCCTACAACTGACAGACCAGCTGCAGCATGCAGGCTCTGTGGCACCCTGTGTTGTGCAGTGTGCTGGAGAGGGAGGGAAAGAGGAGAACATCAGCATTTTTTAGAACAACAAAATTGAAGCAGTCTGTTGCTCAAATCAGAAAGTTATGTTTGTGGTGATTCATCATGAATCTTCTTTCTTGGTGTGCTGCCATACACGTGACTAATGGGGGAACTCTCCAAAGCTCGTGTTGGCTTCCGTAGTGGAACATAAATATGACTAATAGCATAGCAGTAAGCATCTGAGAGTGGTGATGAGTCTTTGCAAAGGACTCCTGTTTGCATAGTTACTTGGCTTTTTTCAATAACCTCTAGCTTGCAGAAGCTTTTCAAGAGCTTATGTTTGTTCATTTGTTTTACCTGCTGTTTTTCCCCCATCTGAAGACCAGCTATGCAGCTGACTGGGAACAGCCTGCTGGAGATCTGTCTCTTGAGATCCTGGTATTTGAGCTACACATGTGGGAGGAAAACTGCAGACACTTCTGAAATGTTCCTGATTCTGCTCATGCTCCTAGGAGCTAGAAATGCCTGCTGTATTGTACTTTATACATAATACAATATCTGCTTTATTTGCAGTTATCTTTGCTTAGAGAGAACGCTCATAACCCCATTGCTGTGGGTGCTCCTTAAGAGCTCCATAAGACCTCTGGCTCTTTTCTTACCGTGTCCTTACACTACCTTTATTCTAGTTCTGTAGCTTCCCCTCTGTTGTCTGATTGTTTCTTCCCTTGGAACCAGCTGAGATCCTGGTACTGAGCCTCTCTTCTTTCAGGCAAAGTAACTGAACTGCTAGTTTGGTTGGACCCACCCATACTGAAAAAATGAGCAAGTGCCTTAAAGACATGTCAAGGTTCTCTATCAACAATGGAGAAACACCCAGGAAAGCAGACTGCCAGCACTGCAGAGTACACATTATTGTAATGAGCTACGTAAGCAAGGTTTTGACATATTCTGCTAGTGATGTGTTTGAAGAGCCTGACATCTTGTTGCAAGCTTGGAAAATAGAGCTGTGGCTGAAGAATACTGAATAATTCAAATCCACAAAGAGTGATGTTTCTTCTTTTATTAACTCTCAAATGTGTTTATTTCTCTCTAAAAGCATGACTTATGTGAGTGACAGCAGTCTCATCCAAGATTATTTTTCTGCGAAGATCATGTGTGAAAGCCATCCCTTGAAATAGCAGTATCATGGAATGTGCGCTTTTTTACACTGGTTTCCTCCTCTGGAGGAAAACCACAGCAGCTGGAACCATTCAGAGTTCTCAGACTTAAGTTTGACAGTGGCAGGGAGAGACACTTCAGACTGTTTTCTGCTCCAGGTAAAACTTTGGCTGCACCAAAGTGTAACTTTGAGTATATGTGCTTGCTTTTCCCTCTGCCACTCCTAAAAAGACGCAGCGCTCTTGAAACATACCCACCAACCTATTCATTGACTTACTGATGTATCACAGGATCATTCAGGTTGGAAAAGACCTTTGGGATCATCAAGTCCAAACATCAACCCTACTCTACAAGGTCACCCCTAAACCAGATCCCCCAGCACTACATCTAAGTGTCTTGTAAACTCATCTGGGGATGGGGACCCAACCACCACCCTGGGCAGCGCAGTCCAGTGCCTGACCACTCCATGAAGAAGTTTTTCCTGATGTCCAGCCTAATGTTCAGTCCTAATGTCCTGTTGGAGCTTGAAACCCTTCCCTCTGGTTCTGTTGCTAATGACCTGTGAGAAGAGGGCAGCACCAACATCTCTACAATGTCCTTTCAGATAGTTGTAAAGAGCGATGAGATCACCCTCAGCCTCCTCTTCCTCCAACTAAACAGTTCCAATTCTCTCAGTCTGTCCTCATCAGATTTGTTCTCCAGGCCCTTCCCCAGCTTCATTGCCCTCCTCTGCACTCGCTCCAGCGATGTCTCCCTTGTACTGGGGTGCCCAAAACGGGACCCAGTACTCAAGGTGTGGCCTCACCAGTACTGAGTACAGGGGGACAATCAGCTCCCTACTCCTGCTGGCCACACAGTTTCTAATCCAGGCCAGGATGCCATTGGCCTTCTTGGGCACCTGGGCACCCTGCTCGCTCATATTCAGCCACCTGTCAATTAGAACCCCCAGGTCCTTTTCTGCCAGACTGCTTTCCAGTCACCCTGCTCCCAGCCTGTAGTGCTGCAGGGGGTTGTTGTGACCAAAATGCAAGACCTGACACTTGGCTCTATTGAAACCCAGACAAGTATCCTCAGCTCATAGATACTGTCTGTCAAGGTTCCTCTGTACAGCCTCACTACCCTCCAGCAGATCAACACTCCCTGCCAAATTGGTGTCATCTGCAAACTTACTGAAGGTGCACTCAATCCCCTCATCAAGATCATTGATAAAGATGTTGCACAGGTGTGGCCCCAGCACTGAGCCCTGGGGGGCACTTTTCGTGACTGGTCTCCAGCCAGATCTTCAACAGATCCTTCTGCCTGCCTTTGAGTAAGACTAGTAAATACCTTTCCTGTCTTAGGCATTCCTCCTTAGAGAGCTGTATGCATGAGACCTGTATGTATTTAAGACAACAAACAAACTAGAATTCAAGTTTGAGGAACAGCTATGCAAATACCTGTTTAAATGTCTCTTGCACAGAGAAATTTTTACACTTTGGGGCTGTTAATGTGGAGGGTTCTTGGTGCAGCCTAAGCAAAGGTGTAACTTCAGAGGTAAATGAGAAAATTGCTCATTTTATGGATGTTTCTCAGGCTGCATTGAAGGGCAATGTAGTCTACAGATAAACACCCTGGAAATGTTTTGCGTTCCATGAAATGGTTTTTCATGAGGTAAGTATCTAAAAAATCTTACGGTCTCCACAAGGAGTTAAGTGTTTGGTTTCTGTTCCTCTCTTCAGACTTCACAGTATCCAGTTCTGACTTCTCTGTAGCTGCATTCCTTGGAGGGGAAGTCAGATACATCAGTGCTTTACGTATGTATCTCCTAAAGTGAGATAGCTCTGGCTGGAATTAAGTTTGGCTCTGACTGGCTTGATACTCAGCAGCTAGAAAAAGGCTCCCAGTGTCTTTGGGGCTGGATCAGTGTATTTGGATGTGTTTTTCTTGAGTAGCTGGTACCTGCTTTAAACCTTTTTCCACGCTTAGGGTGTAAGTAGATGAACACTCGGAACTATCCCAAGCAGTTGTTTTAGCTGTCCATTCATCTTACAGGCCTCTGCTGCTGAGATCACACTAGTATATCCATGGTGTGAAACCAGTTTGCATCATCGATACATTGAGTTGCTGTGTTTGCAGCTGGCTGAATAAGCAACCATAGTTCTAGCACCTGGCCTAATAAATCAAGAGAGACTGTTCTTTTTCTAAGGGATGATGATGAAAATCAACCTGGAGTGATGTGTTGGGTTTGTTTGGTGGGATTTTGGTAATGGGGTTACAACGGGGACTCCTGTGAAAAGCTGCTGGAAGCTCCCCTGGGTCCAAGTCAGACTAGCCTTTGGCCAAGGCTGAGCAACGGATGCTGTACTTCTTTTGTGAAGTATTTGCTAATGGAAAATGCTGGAAAACCTGCAGCAGAGAGAAGAGTGGTACTGAGAGAATCACTTATGAATGCACCAAGGTCAGTGCAGAAAGAAGGGGCAGGTGCAACCCAGCAGAGTTTCCCCAGCAGCCCTTGCTGAGACAAAATGCTCACTCCCCTGCAGCCCATAGAGATTAACGGTGAGCCCACCTGCAGCCCATGGTGGAGCATGGACCTGATGCTGAAGCAGGTAGAGATACCCAGAGGAGGCTGTGACCTCATGAAAAGCCTGTGCTATGAGTGGTCTGTTCCTGAAGACTCAGACATGGGAGAAGTTTCTGGAGAACTCTCTCCTGTGAGACGGATCCCCCACTGCAGCAGGTCTAGGGTGCCATAAGTCTTTCCCCTGCAGAGGAAGGAGTGGCAGAGACAGTGTGATGAGCTGACCACAACCCCCATTCTCTGACCCCCTGTACTCCCTGTGGGGTGGGATGTAGAGAAATTGGGGTTGAAGTTGATCCTGGGAAGAAGAGAGGGGTGGAAGGAAGGTATTTTTAAGATTGGGATTTATTTTTTCTGTTTTGATTGGTGACAAATTAAGCTGATTTTTTTTTTTCCACATTGTGACTGGTTTTTGCTCATGACCATAACTGACAAGTGGTCCCTCCCTGTCCTTGTCTTGACCCACGTGCCTTTCTCCATGTTCTTTCTCTCCATCTTGCCAGTGAGAAGGAGTGAGCAAGCAGCCATGTGGCCACTGCTACTGGCCAGGGTTAGAGTAAAACAAGTGGAGAGGCCACAGTGGTGACAGCTGCGTTAAACTGTCTTTTAGGAAGTTAAAAGAGGCTGCAGAAGATCATCTGTGATAATAACTTAAGGACATTTATCTTACTAACCTCTGCTAGGGGAAAATATAAATCTTATAAACCATGAGAATGAATTTTTAATACTAAGGTATTAAATCCATTAATTGATCTCATAATTTTAATACTGGCCTTTGTGTGCTCCAAGGCTCTTCTCAAGACTTTAATCATGTAAATTCTCATGAACTGGGGCTGTGCTCCTGCTTATTTAGTGGTTGAGTGGAAGGAAGGCTGGAAAGAATGTGCTGTGGACGACACCTAGCAAGCAGGCAATAACCATGGCAAGAATAAAAGATGAAGTGCACTATATTGTGTGTTCTGGGACTACGGATCCTTTCCATAGAGACAATTTTAGTACTGTTCCCTTTTTTCTGAAGAGATGTATTGATAGCGATTTTTAGAAATCCAGAAGCATGACTGTCCTCAGCCCTGGCTCAAAATACTCTTGAGTCTCCTTCTCTGGAGACGTTTAAAGCCCACCTGGACATGTTCCTGTGTAACTTGATCTAGGTGATTCTGCTGTGGCAGGCAAGGATTGGACTGGATGATCTTTCGAGGTCCCTTCCAATCCCTAATGTTCTGTGATTCTGGTCCAACCCAGAATATTTATATGCATAGACACAACCACAGAACACACAGACACATAAACAGAGTTATTTGGAGCAAACAAATACTACCTGCCCACGCACACCTGTGTAAAGACTTGGGTAAAAAGAGAAGCCAGCCTGTAATTAAAATTTCCTTCCCAAGTTCCAAGTAAATACTCACACTGTGCTGGCAATCTCAGTGGACAATAACTGACCCTCGAGGTCTGACTTTGTCCTTCACATGGTTTGCACCTGAGAGACATCTGAACCCAGCATGCTGCATCCCAGGGGAGCTCAAAGGGTCTTGCTTTGGGATCACTATTTATATGGTCTGGATGATTAACTTTTGTCAGATACTTTTGCACTCTGGGCCACCTCAGATGTTGAAATACTTTTTGCAATTGTTGATTCATGATGTTGGCCTCAAGTCACATACCTCATGAGTTATCATGTCCCAGGTATGGATGATACAGCTGGGAAAGTGGGACCCCACACACCGAGGAGGTGCTTTAATGTCCTTGAGAGGGAAATCCTCTCAAGTCTTGAGTGGGCTTCTCGTGGCAGGGAGGACCATACCACCACACCACCTAGAACTGGAGTTTGTCTTTTGGAACACTCTGGGATTCCTCTTAGGGGGACTGTGTCTTGCTATGCAGACTTGATCTGAATGTGTGTTTTACATTATGCAGATATTTGTCCTTCATGTGTCTTCTGAAATTAAATAATTTCCGAAATAATTTTGTTTTTTTCTCTCTAAGCCCTGACAGATACTACAAACAAGCCTCTTCCATCTGTGAAGCCACCACCATCAGATTTTGGTAAGATCTAGCTTATGATGCCTTCTGCTAGGAAGTCAAGTGTAGCTCTACATACTGATTTGAGGGCTTGAATTTTTCAGTTTAGTGTAACGCAGAGTTGTGATTTTTTTTTTTTCCTAAAAAAGAAAGCGGTTCTCTAGCAGCAGAAGGACTTCTGCGTTTTGGAATCTCCTGCTAGTGCTTTCACAAATATACTTTGTGATTCCATAAGATTAAAAAACCCTATGAGAACTCTTTTTATTGGCCTTCAGTCTGCATGTTGTGGGCTGTTCCTTGGCATGCACCCTGAGCACCAAAAGATCACCAAAGAACTCTGTACTTTGGCAGGTAGTGCCTGGTGACTCTGTGGCCCTCCTTCATGGCCACTGTTGAATTAGCATGCCGTTATAGTCTTGGTGAAAACATCGCGAGGTGCATTGTGTGTAAAACTATTCTAAAAGGGTTGATTTTGGTTTTTTTTATGATCTTCTTTCTTTGTAGATGATTTTGACTTGGGAGATGCTCTTCATCCTGGTAAGTGTCATGTTTTCCTGTGTTCTGTGCAGCGTTTATTACACAGAATCACTGAACATGGGGGATTGGAAGGGACCTCAAAAGATCATCCAGTCCAATCCCCTTGCCAGAGCAGGATCACGTAGACCAACTGTCCTTTACTACTGCCTTTTATTACCTAAGTGCAATAAAGGCACTGAACTGATTAAGGTAATAATTGCAGGCTAGTTCTGTTTATTTACCCTCATTTCTAAGGGTCTGGATCACAAAAGCCTTACCTATTTCACTCATTTGTTAGCAAAGTCCTACTTGATCCATTACTGTGTCTTCACTAGATGGCACTAATTCCATAACCTATTGTGTACAGAAGAGCTGTGAAATCTAAAGTAATGGCTTCTTTTCCAGGAAGTCTTTTTAGTAGCACAAAGCTACCTACATTTGTTTTAAATAATGTGAGGGAGGGTAGTTATTTCTAATGTGCTTCAGCTCTACAGTGTGGGCAGCAGCAGAAATTGCAGAATTGTTTTTGCTCAGCCAGAATCACAGAACATTAGGGATTGGAAGGGACCTCGAAAGATCATCCAGTCCAGTTCCCCTGCCAGAGTAAAAATGCATCCAGCTAGGCAGATAAAGCAGCTTTTTACCACCACCAGACCTCTACTGCAGTAGAGACAGCTTTCTCTACACAAGGCCATACATTTCACAGAACCACAGAACAGTAGGGGTTGGAAGGGACCTCAAAAAATCATCTAGTCCAATCCCCTTGCCAGAGCAGGACATGTTTCTGTGTGACTTGATCTAGGGGATCCTGCTGTGGCGGGGGGATTGGACTGGATGATCTTTTGAGGTCCCTTCCAACCCCTAATGTTCTGTGATTCTCTGTGCAGATTTATTACCATTTTTAGCTTAGACACACTTTCGAGGTCACTATATGCTCTGCTTGTGGTCTCTTCACACTAGTAATTTTGCTCACTTTATTCTGTTTGTCTGCAGATGACCCCAAGCCAGGACCACCTGCAAATCCTAGAGACACTGGTAAGACTGTCCCAGCAGGAATTTCTGAACAGTAGAGCAGTAACTGTTAATCTTCCTTAGTCCCTTGCAAAAGTTACTGTACTGCAGTCTGCTTTTGATGTAGTAACCTCTTTCTTTCTTTTTTCTTTAAATTTGTTTTGTATGTAGACAACCCCAAGCAAGGACCACCCACCAATCCTAGAGACAGTGGTAAGGATGTAGCACAAACTCCAGAGCTTTTCTATCTCGATTAAACTCCTTGTTAATTAGCTGCTGTGTATGTCCGATGTTGCACTGGCTTAACACTGAGGATTGAGGAAAAATTGCCTTGCAAATAAGTTTTGCAGCAGTCTTGAAATTCCTTAACAAATCTGTTGAGTCATTTGCCTTTCACTTAGGAGTGGGATGGTGTGGGGAGGAGGAAGGATGAGGCAGAGTGTGTGTGCTTGGGGCAGTGCTGTTCTTGGCTGCCTCTAGCAGAGAATCTGTGTGTTGGGTTTATTCGTTTTACCTTTACAAACCGAATGGAACTCCATGTGATTTGTATTCTTAAAGCATCAAAACTGAAGGTAAAGTTCAAAGTTAAAGGGTTTTTTCCTTTCTTTTTTTAAACATATTTTTTGACATTCACTTTAATGTTTGAAAAATCGACTAAGAGTAGGTGTTTTTCCCTGCCTGTTGTGCTTTAAAGATCTTCTCTGTCTGTGCCTAACTCAGAACAAAACATTTTCAGATGGATGCAGAAGTGATGATGCTGTTGTCCACGAATATGGTGGAAACCAGGAATGCAAGCTCTAGTTCTTGTTCCTTCTGCTACCTGATTTGTAGCAGATATTTGAATCCAGGTTTTGCATGCTCCAGTGCAGTGCTTTTGCCACCCAGATAAAACAGCTTTTGATGCAATGCTTTTAGTTTTGCTGCTTTGGATAAGCTAAAGAGTCATTTAATAGCAGAGGATGAGGACTCAGGCCCCTTGAGATATGGTCCGCTGTAAATGGAAAGAGACTTGTTCAGTGTCCTGCAATAAATCAGAAGAGGGAACTGCATTTGGATCTTCCCTTTGTCTTGCAAATACGGCAGCAACTGAACTGTGGTGTATTAAACTCTTTTCTAAATCTGCTTGTGGGGTAGAAACCCAACTCTGACAAAACATTCACAGCTACAGCCTTGAACAGTAATGGTCCTTTCTCTGCTGTAACAGGATAGTGAGACTTGAGCTGTTCCAGTCAAGTACCTTTAGGGCTTCTCATTTGCTTAGCTTGTGAGTCACACCTGTTCTTGGACACTGGCTTCACTCAGTTGTTCAGGAAGCAGAAGCAGCAGTGCTGCTGTTAAATGGTGCTAAAGAACTTGTAGAGTAGGATTGATGGTGGCACTCAATGATCCCAAGGGTCTTTTCCAGCCTGAATGATTCTATGATTCTAAAGGGAGCTGCGATTGGGAGGGCTTTAGAAACGTGGGCATGTTGTGACTGTGATTCTGAGCCTAAACCGCCGTGAACTCAGGTGAATGATCTAGAGAACTTCCACGTCATTGTGTGCATTGAGTTACCTCTTCATTAATCGCAAAATACAGAATGGCGTAGCTTGGAGGGGACCTCTAAGATACTACTATTTTTTTTATTTCTCTAGGCAACTTTGATGAATCAGATCTGTTTGATGGCAGTTTACCAAAAGGAGGAGATGATAGTAGTGGCGGCAACGGTAAGATACGGGGTTGTGCTTCATATTGGTCCTGTGGCTACCTCAGCTTTTGATAGAAGCTTGCCACACCTTTGAGTCTGATACCTGAAATTTAACAGCATACCTTCCAGCTCAAAAGCCATGTGTTCTGTCTGCTACAGGCCACCCCCAACCAGATAATTAAGAGATGAAACTGGCACAGAGAAGAAACTTTGAGTGATCTTATTGTTATTCTAAGAAAATTGACTTTTAAAACTGAGATGCAAGTGCGGTTTTTATTTCAAAATTCATATGAATATAGTTTTTAAAGAATTCCAGGTGTTATTTTCAGCTTTTCAGTGATACAATCTCTTTTCTTTTTGTTAGTTATTCTGGTCAGGAAGCCCAGAGATGGGCCATGGAAAGGGTCTGCCTTGGGTATTCAAAGATTTTGTCTGTCCCAGAGGATCCTTAGATTTTACAGAATCACAGAATGTTAGGGATGGAAGGGACCTTGAAAGATCAGCTAGTCCAGTCTCCCCCACCACAGCAGGATCACTTAGATCCACTCACACAGGAACATATCCAGGTGGGTTTTAAATGTCTTCAGAGAAGGAGACTCCACAACCCGCCTGGGCAGCCCCTTCCGGTGCTGTGTCACCCTCACCGTGAAGACATTCCTTCTCATATTGATGTCTCCCAGCTTACAGGCATGCTGTGCTCATTTTGTAGAAGTACTGAGCACCCAGAGCTGTGAAGTTGCTACCACCATGATCTGTCCTTTGAAGACAGAGTTTGAGTGCCAGAGCTTAGCACACAATATCATTGGTGTGATAGATGGCTTGCAATTTGGCTTCTTTAATTACGAAAAAGATGGCTGATTACGATGTGATTGTTCTTTACGGAGGCAAAATGTAAACATTGTGTTCATTTTTACAGAACGAAAGGGCCCAAGTCCAAATCAAGAAGAAGCTGAGGGTAAACACATAAATTTCTGTCTGTGATGATGTCTGAGACTTGTTTTTTGTGGTCTTTTGTTTTACTAATACTTGGCTGTAGTGGTCACTGCTCATAGTTGGTGTCAGTTTAAAAACCTCTGTGGAATGTAAAGCTCTTGCTGTCAATTTCTGCTTTCATCATTCTTTAAAATGTTCATGTTGCAACGGATTGGAAGGTGTTAATGTGTCAGATGATGGCACGGTGATTGCATGAGTAAAGTGTAGATTTGGCTGTGAAAGTGCAGCTGGTTTAATGAGTAGAGTCACAGAATCACACAACATCAGGGATTGGAAAGGACCTCAAAAGATCACCCAATCCCCCTGCCAGAGCAGGATCACCTAGATCCAGTCGCACAGGAACATGGCCAGGGGGGTTTTAAACATCTCCAGAGAAGGAGACTCCACAACCTCCCTGGGCAGCCCCTTCCAGTGCTCCTTCACCTCACCGTGAAAAATTCCTTCTCATATTGATGTGGAACCTCTTCTGTTCCAGCTCACAGCCGGTGCCCTCTTGTCCTGTCATTGGGTGACACTGAGCATACTTATAAACATTAACAATGGCCTCCAGAACACAGAAAAGCTAATCAGCTTTTTTCCTGTTAGGATGATATATGTAAAGAAACGTGTCGTGTACAAAGATCTCATACCTTTTATACCTGCTTGATACCATCCTGGACGAGTCCTGAAAGAAACAGAAAGGACAAACAAATTAACATTTTTCTTGTATTTGTACTTCCAAAATATTTTACCACCCCACAGAAAATGAAGGCTGCAGTTAAGAACAGAGGGCCCATGCCTCACACATGCCTCCAACAGCTGCTGCACTACTTCACTGGCAGGAACAGACAGAACACTGAGATTACTGTCGCCACCTTGCTGCTTCTGAACACCAGCTCTACCACTACTAATACATAAAGGCTTCTGCACTTTGATTGTGGCTCATCTGCCAGACCAAGAGCAGCAGAACAAAATCGTTCTGATTCTTCAGCACCATGGCCATCCTTCAGGAGAGAATAAAAACCTGTAGGGTTGGCACCCATTTATTACCTATCAGCTGGGTCATGGTACCTACAGGTAAGTTCCTTGCCATGCTGACTCAGGTGATGTGACTGACCTGGCTCACCTCAAGTTCTCTCAGGCTACCTGAAGAGTTCTTCTCCTGGCATCTGACATGAAGCAGGTAGGCTAGAGGTCATTTCACGCACTCAAATGTCAGACAGTCACTTGTCGAGCTACTGTAGCTCAAAATTTTTAGATCACTGCTTTTTAAGCAGAGGCTTAATGTGTTCTGACTGCTACCTGGAAATCACAGAATCATAGACTCATTAGGTATTGGAAGGGACCTCGAAAGATCATCTAGTCCAATCCCCCCGTCACAGCATGACTACCTAGATCAAGTCGCACAAGAACATGCCCAGGCAGGTTTCGAACGCGACGCAGCAAGATGTTTCCAATAAGATTAAATCTCACTCATGTTTTTTTGTTGCTTGGTTGTTTGGGTTTTAATTTTATTTAAAAATATTTTTAAAAAGCTTTTATCCTGCCTCTGTAAATAGAAACAAAAAGAATAACAGGGGAAAGGGCTCATTAATTTTTACACAATCCCTGAAAAATCGTTAATCACAGAACCACTCAGGTTGGAAAAGACCCTTGGGATCATCAAGTCCAACCATCAACCTACTCTACAAGCTCACCCCTATATCAGATGAAGTAAGTAGAAATGAGAAAAGGAGGAAGAATATATTTGCATCAATAATCCTATGCTCGTAGCTTCCTAACGCCAGTCTGATGCCACAGAAAACCTAAGACGTGTCTCAACTGGTAAATGATGGCTCAGATTAGACAGACTAACATTTTTTAAGATGTTGTAAGATGAATATGAGCCAATTATTTTATTAGTCACAGACAAAACTCCCCCCAGCATCAGGTAAAAAGCCAAGAAATAATATTTAAGGAGTCAATGAACTGCCTTTACTGGGACAGATAACAGCAAAGCATGAAACTTTCTATTTATGACCAAGTGCAGGAAGAAAGGAGAGACTTCGCAAAACAAGACGCAAGAAGAATTCCACTCTGAAAATCCTACAAAACATGAGACCATCTTCAGTGTGTTAACGTGTAAGTAAATAAACAAGCTAAAAAAATAGGATAAAATGGTTTTCTGACAGAGCACCTTCAAATGCATTCTAATTATTTAATTATTGCTGAATTTATGGCATTTTTTCACTCGTGCGAGAGCCCTAACGTAAGGAGAACAACAATACTCAAAGTCATGGGAATTATTTAAAGAAACCCACAAAGTGATGTAAAGCAACTGTTTTAACACTGATAATGCTTTTACCACTGATGACAGCATCTGAAAAGTAGGCATTCACGGCTTGGAAGCAGCAACCTAATTTCACCTCCAAAAGGGCAAGGAAACAGCATTTTAAATGATACCGGTGCTATTTTTAAAGTTTTCTAAGGGAACGTTATCTTCGAAAGGTCACGGCAGTATGGGGAGGTTTATGAGGACCGGAAGAATCATAGAATCATGAGGGATTGGAAGGGACCTCAAAAGATCATCTAGTCCAATCCCCCTGAAGTAAATGTGTCTCCTGTCTTCAAGAAGGAAGATCCCAGAAACTACAGGCTTGTTTTTACCTCAGTCCCTGACCAGGTGATGGAACAAATCCCAAAAGACAAGAAGATCTTGACAGCCTTCTGCAAGGAGATGACTGCCTCAGTGGGGAAGAAGCAGAGAGAGCACATGATGTTTATCACAGTTTTAGCCAGGCTTTCAACATCCTTCCACATAACGTATGGAGAGAGAATGGCTACCATACAGACCAGGTAAGCAGCCTGTGAGGACCAACAACAAGCGACTGCACTACCCAGCCCAAAGTTTTACAAACAGCAGCACAAGTCCAGATGGAGGCATGTCACTTACCAAGAGCTGATAATACGAGTCAGTACATTTATTAAGGACCAGGGTGCTGGGACAAAGTTCATCCTCATCAAGTTTGCCTACTAGACAAAACTTGGGTGAGCGGTTAATAATACATCAGGTGGCAGTGCTGCCACTGACAGGCTGCAAAGTGGGCTGACAGAGACCTCATGGCATTAAAAAAAGAAGGGGAAATGCAGAGTTTTGCACCTGGGGAGGAGTAATCACAGAATCACACAACATTAGGGATTGGAAGGAACCTTGAAAGATCATCTAGTCCAATCCCCCTGCCACAGCAGGATCCCCTAGATCAAGTCACACAGGAACATGTCCAGGTGGGTTTTAAACATCTCCAGAGGAGGAGAGTCCACAACCCCCCTGGGCAGCCTGTTACCCTTTAAGGCAATGATGCAAGCACCAGCAAAATATATTATGTTGATGGATCTTCTCATTTATTTTGAGAGTGTGTTGTTTTATCCAGAAGTTGTTTGGAACAGGAATGTATGTAGCTGCACTATGAACAGCCATATGTGTCTATTAATCCAAATTCAATCTAAGTGTAGAACTATTCAAAAGCTCTTAAAAAGAGGCAAAGTCTCTTGTAATTTAAGATCTTGTGCCCTCCAGCACTGGGAGAAGAGAAAGTTGGCAGAAAATGAAGAAGGGGAAGAAAAGCTAAAAATCATTAAACTCACCATCATTAAATTTAAATCATTAAACCCCTAAAAGTCACTAATGATTAGTAAATCGTTACCCTAGAAGCAGATGATTAGGCACCTATGTATAAACAACTGTAGGTACATAAATACAGGCATGTATATAAATACATGCTTATACTCTGAGGTTTAATTCATATTTAAAATAATCTAGTCGTTACTATAGACATGAATTCTTTGTTAAAGTAATTGCTCATGAACAACTGAGTGATCCGTTACTTTGAACACCAACCTCAAAAAAAGAATTCTCTTTAATGTCTGTGGAAATCCTGAGCAGAAACGTAACCACAACAGAAGTAAACCATAACAATCCTGCTAATGGTTTCCTTCATACTTCTGTCGGCCAAAGACAACCAACAGCATCAGTTCTCCATCCCAGGTTGAAATCAAATACTGGTGAGAGTTCAAGAACACTGCAGACATAGAATCATCGAGTCCAACCATCAACCCTACTCTACAAGTTCACCCTTAAAACAGACCCCCCAACACTACAGCTAAGTAACTTTTAAACACATCCAGGGATGGGGACTCAACCCCCACCCTGGGCAGCCCAGTCCAGGGCCTGACCACTCTCTCCA